>VMBQ01000770.1:129462-274114 GCA_007657795.1 Dreissena rostriformis
CAATGCGATAGTCATATCGTACTGTCGCCATCGTATCATCGCATTCTCGCCATCGCGTTCTCGCATTCTCGCCATCGTATTGTCGCACTGTCGTCATCGTATTGTCACATTCTCGTCATCGTACTCTCGCGTTCTCGCATTCTCGCATTGTCGCCATCGTACTATCGCACTGTCGCCATCGTATTGTCGCACTGTCATCATCGCACTGTCATTTTGTCGTCATCGTACTATCGCGGTCTCGCATTCGCTCCATCGCGTTCTCGCATTCTCGCCATCGTATTGTCGCACTGTCGTCATCGTATTGTCGCATTCTCGTCATCGTTCTATCGCGTTCTCGCATTCTCGCCCTCTGGATTTTAATGTGTAACCACGATGGCCCTAACGGTTTTCCGTTGGAAACAGTAATACTGAACATTTGCCATGCGCTAAAATATCCATTTTATGCATCTTTTGACGATTTAAAAACCTGAAAATTATAAAGCGTTACAAACGTGAACGATTGAATAATTAGGGGAATTATGTTGTTCTCGTTATTTTTGTGACATTACTAGAATTGCTAATTTAAATTATAAAATACATGTTTTACTATATCAGCACGGATGGCCGAGCGGTTCAAGCGCTAGACTTTTTACTTCAATGGTCAGCGGTTCGAGCGCTGGTGTGGATTACGCTTTTCTTTCTTTAATTGTATTCTTATTTTATACTGGAGCTATTTAGTTCCGATGTTTACATTTATCAATTTAAAGCATCCAATGACAAACTTC
The DNA here is from genome assembly GCA_007657795.1 of Dreissena rostriformis. Classification (NCBI taxonomy): domain Eukaryota; kingdom Metazoa; phylum Mollusca; class Bivalvia; order Myida; family Dreissenidae; genus Dreissena; species Dreissena rostriformis. The sequence goes on from VMBQ01000770.1 coordinate 130,227, forward strand.
AAAACATGTCAAAATCTGTGAACAAGTCCCTTTAAGAGCTAGAGCCACGGATGTTGAGCGCGATTGGTTTATGTATTGTGTTACTTGCACAATCTTTTTTCAAGTGTTCAAGAAATCAATGAAGATTTAAAACTTGAATATCTCATGATGATAGTTTAATATTTGACATGAAAAACTGTCAAAAATACCCTATATCGGTTTTAATATTTAATATGAAATTGAGAGCAATGCCGTAATCTTGGTGCTGGGATTAAGCCATGAACACATTTAACCTGGAGGTTGGGGCTATTATAGCGTCTTCACTTTGTATAAAATGTACATCCATTCATTCAAGCAATACCAATCATATTAAATAAATTGCAATGCATATACTGACCAAACAATTTCCGCGATACCAGCATATGTTTCAGGTTTGAGTATATTGTACGATCTTTGAAAATAGATAATTGTGATCATTTGTGAGCCTCCATAGCTCAGTGGCAGAGCACTAGTCTTGTAAACTAGGGGTCGTGAGTTCTTTCCTCACTGGGGGCTGTCATTGTTTTTCGGCAACACGTTTGGTGTCGGAATTGGAACTCCATCCATTTCCGGATACGAAGAGACTTGCTTCTGCATTAGATGTGATGATACATTAGATATATTAATTTTATAGTATGTGGTATTCCTGTAACCGTGCCAAGTTTTATCAACCTTACATCTACGAAATACCAAATTGCTAAAATTAGTATCATAAAAGAAAAAACAAATCCTTGTTAAAAAATGAATACATACATGATTTAAAATTGTGCAGATAAAAATTAATTACCGCAAACATTGTAACATCACTAAATTAATGTTGTATTACTTCAATTACATATAAAGCATACATTGGATACCTTTTAGACAAGCCTTTAAACAAACAAGCATCTTTTACACAGCAGATACAAATACTTGCGAATAAGACGCCATCGATAATAAGTGTTTGTATGGAATAACTAAAACTTGAAATAAAATGGTATCGTTTGGTAGCGAAACAGATATAATTGTAAAGGCAAATTGATTTAAGCATTTTCAATACCTTGAAGGTACCCATGGGACCAATACATCTGTGTTATGTTTGATGTGTTGGAAACTGAAGTAAATCGGTAAAATCACACCATGTTTCTCAACTGTACGTTAAATTTACATCTAAAGGCATCCTATTTTTCGGACTCTTTAAATGTTGTTGGGACATAATGAAGGTATTGTTTTGTATTGATATCAATCACTCAATCGATGTTGTACAATTGAATTATATAAATGTGATTTGTTTAAGAAACGTGTGGCTAGATGTTAAAAGGACATGCTCACAGAACGGCATCATTTCGTTTCGATACAAATTAACAATCAAAATGGGAAAAATGTAATTCTCTATCGTTTTGTGTGTGTCTAAGAGTAGTTTAAACACTATTGTTTCTTATGACTCACATATATATATTTGTCTTCCATATTACGCAAGGTCAGTTCAAACTCCCTTTAAAGCTACGTAGTAAGTTAGGGTAACACTTTAGATTGTATTTGCAAATCATTTTTGATTGCACGCCAGTGAGCAACGATTTTTTAAGTGTTTGACTCAGGGTATTTGTTTCAGCATGTATGCTTCTTTGTGGTTGAATCTTGTCGATATTTTATTGCACGACATACACACTGCTTTCTAGTACACTGTATTTATCAGACTGTATGCCGTTACTTACTGATTTCTTCGTGTGTCAACAAGTTCTTGAAATATCATTCTTCGAGACCACAATCTCAGATATTGTGGCGAAAACGTGTCATACTTTGTAATTGTCGGTCGTAAATAAATAATCGACCGTGAAATCAAGTGAAATATTAGTCTATAGAAAACGATTATACCACAATTGGATTGATGGACTAGCACGTTGCATAGCTTGAGCTGACGGTTTAGTTGCGTTGGTGTTATGCGTAGGATAACGTTAATGCCTTTTTTGGTAATAAATTTGTCTGGATCTTCAATAGAAAACTATATCGTAAATTTTGCGTACAATTTATAGGCAGGCGTTCATAAATTCGAAAGTTACGGCTTTCGTTCTGAAATTGCAATTGTTTTGAAATTGAGGTAAGAACCGGTGCATTATTTCAACTTAATACGTCAAAGTGTCTTCTTTGTTAAGATAAATAATGTATAGACTGTCACTAAAAATAAATGTTTCATTACACATTGATCACGATTGTCAGATAATCTATAAACAATATATCATCTTTGTTCATGCCAAATGTACAGCTGTTAGAATATCTGATGTTCGATACCTCTTCGTTGAATGTGTCCTGTATCCATTTGCGAATAGAAAAAAGAACGCGTCGTTAAGCATGTCCCAAACGGCATTTCCAGTATTTTTTATAAACGATACAATATACATAATAATTTACCTTTAATTGAATAATATGTCCTGGTGATTTATTGCTTCGTGGCACTATGTTGTCCCACTGGGTCTTTTAACCTGATAAAACGTATAAATTGATTTGTTTTGAACGTATTAATCTTCTTAATTAAGATAGATTGTAAAAGTCATGCAAAATTATATAATACGCAGCGCAATAAGCCATTTAAAGTTTGATTATTAACAAAACCACGCAATTGTTTAATGAGATTTTCTGAACGTAAACCACGTTGGGCTGCTGGTTGGCTTGTTTAAGTCAATCAGATGTTCATTTTGAACCCAAGTAAAGGTAGTGTGATAATGAGTTGCGTATATTTTAATATTAACTCAAGTTTCCTCAGCAGTGATAATTTTTATGATCACCGATCGTAATTCACATTTTGGGCACAAATAAGACACACACTTTAAGGGATACTACTGGTGTAACAGTCTTGGGAAGGTGAATGCAAAAAATGACATTAAGGGTGTTAACAGGATAAGGGCACATATACATCAATACACGCATTTATCTTACAGCTAAATGATTTTATAGAACATAATAGGACCCATACAGAAAAGATAAGGTTTATCCCACACCTATGTTTATCCCACACATAGTCATGTGTGGAGGAAGGTCATATTACTCGGAATCAACTATAAAGTATTCATTTTTAGTAAAAATCAAATCAGATTCAACATAACAAATAATTTGATACCAAGATGTAATATTTTAAAATTGTAAACACAAAATGCAACACAAGCAGCCAAAAAACATTTTTTACAAATATTAAGCGCGCGTGCTCATCACGTCACTATTAACACGGCAAACGACAAAAGTCGTATTCTTTCCGGGTAAAACTGCAGCTTTTTAGCTATTTTTTCATTATTTCTTTAAAATCGGGGACGTAGAGGTATGATGAACAGAACAAACAGGTTACATTTTTTTATTATTATTATTTTGTAGGACAAATAGAATACTTTGTTAGTGTGATTGTGTACTTAAATTTATCCCACTCGTCTCAGAAAGGCTTACAAGGCTCGGCAAGCCTCGCCATGTAAACCTTTCTTCACTCGTGGGATAAATTTAAGACACAATCACACTAACATAATGTTCTCTATATACGTCATGCTTTAAGTAAGAGAACACATTATTTAAGTGATATCCAAGGCCTGGTTGGGTCTGTTGACCAGATTATGAAATTCCGTGTCATTGTATATGAACATTAACGTTAAATGTATATCAAAATCCGCATATAGCAAGAACATTGATAACACATCAATGATTCTTGTTTATTGTTATTGTTGTTATTGATGATGATTTTTATTGGATGAATCTGCTTCTCATCCGGCTAGACGACCAGATGCAAAAGAAATGTATCTTTAACAACGATGATTTATTGAATCAAAAGTTCTCATTTTAAGACCGAATCGTGAACACAGCCTTCTAAATAGTGCTGACATTGTTATTTAAACTTATTACTAGAATACCTGTGTAAAATACATAAAGTTAACTTGAACACTACGGTAACAATACATCACTTGTCAAGAATAACTTCTGTAAGTCAGGTTTTACTATATGAATATAGTTCATTTAATATAAAATTAAAATAATAAAATAGAGACTTTTGTTCATAACGGTATCGGAACTTTTGTATTACTACAAAAGAATACACAAAGATATACACAGATAAATATACTATAACCTTCAATAAAATCCATAAATTATTTATATACAAAAATGCCCGATGACCAAAATTTGACAAATCCTTATAAATTTCCAATATCCGAATGACATTCATTTATAAGAGCTAGTCGTAAGGAAATAAAACCGCCATCAAACATGAAATAACGATATTAAATCCATAAAGCAGTTAAATATCTTTAAGAAGGTTGCAATCATAAGTTGCGTTACAGTGATTCATACCTCAATACTCAGAATGTTTTGCTGTTTCTTCGATTTTAACAATACTATTTGAATGATCTTAAATGATTACCATGACTTTACTTCCCATTTTCGTACTTTGAGGCTCAAACTTTCAATTCCCACAACAACGCTTCGTGCTTCCTCAAATATATAACACTCATAAAAAAAAACAAAAAAAAAACTTATAGTACCACAGTTGAACGTTCATTAGAAACGCATAACTAATTTTTAAATACGCATAAGAGTATTTTTTAAAGCACTTATATAGACTCTTTAAGAAGACACCTCTCTCATAATGTTATAGCTCTGTAGTATAGTTGATACCTTATAACATACACTGTATACCAAAAATGACATAAAAACATAACATGTGTTTTATATAACAAAGAAACACTTAAACTATAAGAAGTCGAATAATAGTTCAGTATGACATTTGTCTATTTCAAGGACTTTGTAATAAAGTACAACACACGCATTTTAAAAGAACAAAACCAAAGGTAGTGGACCTCTAGAGAAGGAATAAAAAATAACTCCCATCGGCATGGCATGATTGACATTATTGAATTCAAAGGAATATTGAAACTCCAGAAAAGTTATCAGGAGATTCATTCTTATGAACCCACACTAGTATGTTATTTAAGGCAATAGACCAAAGATCGAGACGATATAGGAAGATACATGCAACACGACATCAAACATAAAACAATGATTAAAGATCATAAAATTAATAACATCAGCGGTATTGTCATCTTTGATGAAATATAAAATTAATAGAGTAATCTTCACACTGACACACATTCAAATTAACGACACTTCGCGTGTTAAACTATTGACAATATTCTTGTCAAAACGATGGATAAGTTTGTTTGTACTCCATTAACATTTCCCTTTGATCTTTAGGTATAAGATTGCTTTAATTCACATGCTCGACCATTTGAACGACTTTAATGACTATATGGGGACTTCAAAGAATCCTATATTTCATATGCTATGCTGTATAAAATGAATGTATTTTTAGTAAAATAAGTATTTATGTATTCGTTAATTGAATACGTTTATAGAGTTTAGAATATACTTATTGAAGCGGACGTAATGCAAGAAATTGTCGAGTGTTTCTTTTCATAAAAATGTGCAAAATTATTCACATAAATCTCTATAAATAGGTCTATATGAATAATGAGTGGTATTATTAAACTAAAACAAAAACACAATACAACGACCTATTTGCATGGTAATTAAAACATACTTTTGCATTCTGATATAACGGTACTTTTTCTCAAACGTTTAAACAAGTTACGCTACGTGGTTTCGTATGTACAGTCGTTGAATTATTTATTTATAAATAATTGTGTTTCACGTTCAATTATTAGTTCTATGCTTTAACGAAATTCGATAAAAGCTTTTCAATGGACACAATTCGTTTTCCTCTGAACCCTTAAAACACGCCGGGTATGCGGATACTCTGATGGCAGATGGCACTTCCATAACAGAGAACAACAAACGTCACGCGCGAGATGAGAGTAGCTCAGTTTTTTTATAAGTTATGTCCTAAAGATTAGTTTTGAAGACAAGACACATGGTCGAGTTGATAAATGGTGTATTCTTTTGTATTGGGAAAACACAATTTCACGGAAAATGATTCATATTTGCCCCAAAAATAGAAAATTCGGTCGGAAAACAACATAAACTGGATGAACAGTAAACATTTGAACAAAATAAAACTACTTAGAAATATTGCAAGAAATTGTTTGCTATTCCAGCATGTAGAGTAATCACTGCGCTTCAAATACTGAAATTTTGATAGTATTCAATGAAATATAAACAAAGATAGACCATGTTTTAATAGGTGGTATACAGGTATACATCAAGATGCAGGCACTTCTATTACCGACAAAGGGCACTTCGGATCACGGAGACTTTCAACAAATTGGGCACTCTGATAACCCAGTTTTATCTTATACCTGAAATGCATTTATGTATGTTATTGCTTTTTGTCAAACGCAATACTTTAACTCATGGCTTCGCCATATAAGGTATGGCTACGTACTGTGTTTATTCGATGCAAAACCACACATGAAATGCACAAGTTATAGTAATAAATCTGAATGTCGCGTTAAACCACACAAGACGAATGTAAGTATACATAAAGTTCATTTAGAGTTACGTTTACCCTTCGGTGTGCTACTCTGATTTTCCATATACTTGTTCTTTGAGTGTAAGATGTTGTACGCAATTTTGAAATGCTCTATTNTTCAAACTTCATAGAAATATTTTTTTACGTATAGAGCATGACATACATTCGATAATATGAAATGTGGTATGTGTCTGTATTATTTGCAAAGACTTTTTTACATTAAAAGAAGAACTTTAACTCAAACGATTATGTTATAGTTGTATTGAACAATTTGCGCAAATCAATCGCCTCATCAGACATGTCGCATTTGTTTCACATTTATCTTTCACATTTTTACAAAATCATAATCATATTCCAAAGGGATAAGAAAATGTTTCGGTAATTTGTTTTTAATTTACGTAAGTACATACATTTTTATTTATTGCCTGCTTACTATAACAGTATTCCACAGCGATTTCTGCATTTTTGATTCACTAAAAAGAGTGTGTTATATCTGGAAAAAAGTGTCCAGTAATCGGGAATGAAAGTGCCGTTGTAATTGAGATGATCGGTAAACGAAGTGCACATGAAAAATGTGCATGCTACTCTCAAAACATTTGAATTTCCTCAAAAACTTTAGTAAACTAAAAATGTAACATGTTGTAACATTTATGAACATATTGATCTTTTATTTCGAATAGTAATTACGTTCTTGATTTATTTCCAAGTATCTTTATTTTGTTAAAATATGTACTGATCATCCAATTCATGCTGATTATCGATGGAATTTTATCCTTTTTTTATAATTCACCGTTTTTCCGCGAATTTCTTTCTTCGAAATACGAAGTGCTATACCATTAATCACCTAAACAATGTTCCGTGTCTGAAAGCCAAATGAACAGAACATAAATGCAAAAAAGCTGAAGAATTCACCGCTCGCGCGTGGCTTTTGTTGTTCTCGGTCATTGAAGTGTCATCCGTCATGAAAGTATCCGCATACCCGGCGTGTTAAAAGCTCTGAGGAAATAAGAAACGTTGTCGCCACAGTTCAATAACATAATACCCGAGGATTAAAGCAACTTATGCAAATATATCCAGTCGTCAACCACACTGTCAATCTTGTAGATACATGACTAGTGAAAGTAGATAAGGAGTCATGACATGGTTTCTATCTTTCCGTCTGACTCCTTCATCAACAAACAGTTACTGCGTCGCCGTGTCATTAATATTCCATTTCATTTAAATGTATTGAAATGTGTCTAGTATGGACATGAGATACTTATAACCATTGCAGACGCGTAATATATTCTTGACAGTAATAAAAATGCATCTCGGATATATTATTATTATTATTATTATTATATATTATATATATAGTATCCGAGAGGAACTGACTCATAATAATTCGCCAAATTTATTTGTTATTTAACTCATGTGGTCTGTTTTGTTGACCTTTTGTGTTGATCTTGTTTTTGTTTATGATTCATTCACGAACTTGTTTATTAAGTTGTCTTGTAATATTCTATCGATAGTATATATTGACATGCAACACTAATAGTTGAGCATTATCCGATTTAATGAAATGAAAATATGGTCCAGAAGAATGAAATAAGCGTTCTAACATTCTCTCAACCCTTTTCTTCCTTTTCACACAACCAGCCTTTCAAAACTTCTCTTGTTCATCCCAAACCTCTGCTACTCTTTCTCCTAAACTGTTTACGTGTCAATCTATTATCTATGTTTCACACATGAAACTCTGAACACGGAGTTTCTCTTTCTTTTGCAATTATGTTGTTATTGTTTAAATCATTAACATCCAATTATGTTCGTTTGACAACATGAAACTATTATTGTATAGGGAGAAGAACTACTTAAGACCGTGTCTTTCGTTCCTATCCTATTCGAACATGTACGTATTATTAACATGGTTGTAATTCTGTGTACACAAATGTGCATTGTTTGAAATAAATATGTTTAAACTAATAAAATTCTCACGAAAACACGAAAACATTTATTCCTTATATTGTGAATTGATATTTTTCTCTGTTTTTTTTCATGATGTATATTTTTTTTAATGTTGTATTTACTTCATGCCGTAATTGTATATGTATTTAAATGGTATTTAAATGGTGATGAGCTTATCATGCTTAAGTCTGAAAAAAAACATTATGTTCTGTTCTGTTCTGTTTAATTTAATGCTAAATGATGATTAATTCCCAATTATTTAATGGAAGATCCACTTTTTTAATTTGAAATACATTTATGATGGCTGCCATGATGCTATCAAGTGTATTATTTGTAAATATAAAATATAGCCAAATACAATCAAATATCAATACAACGCTTGCTTAACAGAATATAAAAACATGGAATGGTAAACTGACGGATAATGAGTATTATAATATTTGCATCAATAACATCCATGACGTCTTAACTGTTTGCTTGCATGCATGCCTATAAATAAAAGAACATTTGCAATTTAACAAGCTTTTATGGACCTGTGTTCTACTTTTATTTACAATAAACCCATTATAACTAAACATTGTCAACAAACTGCACTTACGCGACGATTCATATTTCAGGTTGTTCCTCATACAGCTGCATCAGTCCATGAATAAATTAAATGTGGTTGCACGTTTACGAACACATGTCATGCACCGACATAAATGTTACAAGGTGACTTTCAGGCAATGTCTGGTAGGTATTAATTGAACCAACCAGACATTGCAACTCATAGTTTTAATACCCACATTATGGTTCAATCTGGTTCAGTGTTCAGCGTTATATTATTCGCCATTAACTCAATAACATCTACATTTCGAAACGGAAGAGAGTTTAACATGTTAATGGTATATCTATAAGTCCATCTTTTTTACGAAAAACATGTAGCATACATCTATATGTAATTTTTTTACACACAAAAAAGGCGTTTCAATTTTGGGATCCCGATTTATTGTTACTGTTCATGTTAAGATTCTCTAAGCCTCTTCATAACTTCATAGTCAATGTATGCCTTCCGTCTTCTTGGGCTAAGAGGATTCACACCAGGAAAGTCATAGTCGTTATAGGTTGCATCCTCAACACATTACTTTTGAAATTCACCGCAAACATTTATTGATATCGACTATGTCGCAGAAAAGTTGATTTGTTACCTCAATTGGTGTTTTGCCATTAATAAAGTCACTCATATTACTGAGATTTTTATCTATATGTTGCATCTTGTTTTTCTAACAGATTAAACACTCTGAAATACCTGCAATGGCATTGGTTGCTGATGAGTTGAGATTATGTGTTTTGAACAACTGTGGTTACCGGTTGCAGTAACAATGAACATTTGTTAATGAATATTTATGCTCGAAAAATGTTATATGTACTGTAAAAATTGTTTTAATTGCATTGCTTTAAAAACGAGTTCTTTCATTACCGTTTTTAATAACAGTTATACTTGTCTCATTTTGTAAGTCAAGTTATAATTAAAAATCAGGTCTTAAAAAATCAACTGAAATCTTTTAAATAAACAATAATAACAATTTCACTTAAAATGGTGTTGTGACAAACAAATACATGTATTATGTGTGCATATTTATAGTCGCGATTTGTTTTATCGGTGTCAAACTTCAATTTAACCTCTCTCTGTGAAAAGGGTGGTTTAATGCATTTGCGTATACTGTTGTCTCAAATTAGCCTGTGCAATCCTTAGAGCTAATCATGGACGACACTTACCGCTTTTTATTGTATTTTAATTTTTAACGGAAGTCTCATCTTAGCAAACATCCAGATTAGGCGGACTGCACTTGCTAATCTGGGACGACACTTTGCCCACATGCATCTGCGTACGATGTCTTCTTAATATGTTCGTAAGTAACATCGGTACATATTAGTTCTAGCAGTGTTATGTATTATTATTACCACCATTAAATCTAATAGCATGTGGGATTTCGGTATCCGCCCGAGCGTCTGAGAGCATGTTTAATATTCTGAAATCCCAGTTATAAAACAATTGTTCGTGTCAGATGCATGTGCATCACTGTTTGTTTTATATATTTTCGTAAATAGCATCGGTAAAAAGCATTGTAAATGTGTTATTTATTATTAATACCAACATTAAACCTAGTAACATGGGGGATTAAATACCCGCGCAAGCATCTGTGAGCGTGTTTAACTCACCATATATATAGCTTATGTTAATTAAATACTAAAATAATTTGCATTTTCAAATCAATAATAATACAAAACAATTTTACCAGTGTTATAAGCGATTAAAATGTGTCTTAAAATCATCCAGAATTGCGCGTAATCTTTAAGCATAGAAGCAACGTAAGTGTTAGCTTGTCTAGGTTTTCTGACCGCTTATCACGTGATTAATTGGGCGGAGCGATTGTCTTCCAGCCGAGATGTTAGTTCAAACATCGAGTTTCATATTGTAAGCCCATACTTGTTAAAATAACTAAAATAACTAAAACTAATAATGTTTAAAAGTGATGTTTAGCACATTTATTTTTTTGGTATTAAAGGCATTACAACTGCCGTGCACATGTGTATATACTATTAACGTATGATTTTCATGCAGTTTACACTTACCATATAAATTAAATCAATCACATGTTACGGTAACCAAACTTATATTAGCATAATGCAGATAGACCCCTGTTTTGGAAAACAATAAAGGACAATGCAGTATGTCTTTAACATTAGTAATACAAGATGCTGTACAAAATGAAACATAGAACATATAATGCTTGATTAAAAGATCATGTTTATATTCACGATTAAAAACCTTACCGTACATATTCCAATGGCAAGACGTCTAGACGTCCTTCAAAAACGATGCTGCACAAACACTGACTTGGTTACAGAAATTGCAAATAGTTATTAACAAAACAAAATATATAAAATTCCAGGCGCCGCCATAAATATGAGATCATTGTGTATCTTGTTAAATCTATGTTACCGGACCAAATCTAGCGTTGAAATGTTTGGCTTTTGCTTTCAGAAATTAGCACTGATTGTTTATGGGTTAACTTTATTAAACGAAATATTCGTTGATTTTGAGTATTAAAGGCGCTTCTTTAAATGACCAGTGACTTTAAATTTTTAACAACAGGTTTTAATGAGAAAATCATGTTTACACCTTTTTGGTCGACAATGTTTTAACTGGATAGTTTATCGCCTAAACAGTAGCTAATGTCAATGCCTGTGTACAGGTACATATACATACATATATTAACGGTTACAATAACGCATTTAAATATCAGTTATTTAATAAAATGAATAATTCGAATCCCTTTGGGGCGCCAGTGACATTTAAACAAGAGATTGACTACACATTGTTCTCTTGTCTCGATATATACTCAGGAATTCGCAAACAGTCGCTCATTTTCATGCGCTGTAGTATGTTTGAAGATCAAAAAGCAATGATATATCTGTGCCTTTTCAAGATTTTGATATCATTTTACGTGTTCATTAGAAAACATTTGTTTGCTTGAATGTCCTAATGATATCGTTTACAGCTCAATGTGTGGTCATCCGAAAACTGCAATTTGTAACTTACAATTGATGACATACTAAGAAACCGGTCGTTTCAAATGATATAATAACATACCACTCCACATGTCGCTCTGCAATCTTAAGATGACAATAAATTTAAAAAAAAAACATTCCTAGGAAGAAATGCAGATATTGTTTAAAGTATTTACACATGTATGTATTTATTTCAATTTTAATTGGCAATCAAATACTTTTAACAAAATGTTAAACACAAGCGGATCGATATAGACGCATAATTCGTTAGACCCTCGACTCATGAAATTATATGACAGTTTTCTGGATAATGGCTTATGCTGAGGGTCAAGCAATTGTTTTTGCTCGCGACATTCTATCTTTTAACATATTAGTTCAAATACGAATACAGTCATGATGAAGAAAACTTTACATTCTCATAATTCTATGTTCTTTGAGGTTTATAACAATATGTCGAACTGTCGATTTGAAGCAAAGGCTGTGTTGTTTTTTTAAATCTTATAGCAACAGTTGCTGCGTCAAATGTTATGCTTTTAGTCGGAAAAAACTAAATTAGGGTGTTTATAATACGACTTACATTTTTCGAGAGTATTGAGTCGATTGCATAGGGATATAGCATCGAGGTCGATGTAATTCGCTCCCATTCACGTTATGTCAATGTGTATTGCATTCACAATTGTGTTGTAACTGTCCCAGTAGCTTGTGTGAATAATCACACGTGATATTTACACTAACCGTTTATTATTATTTATCAAACTTGTAATACACACTTCGATGTTTAACACGGTGTTTACATTTACACAACTAAGTATTGACCCAGTTTAAAGTTTACATAGTGTATAAACAAGTGTATGTTAAAACACTCGAATCAGTTTCTGTCTGAATGTGCATTGTACAATCACAATAAGGATATTAAATAAGTAACTTGATATAAATAATCTTCATTGGATATAGTTTGGTTTGGATATTATGTTTTCATTGTTGGATGGAATAGAATAGTGCAGTATCAGTTTCGAATATAAAACAAGAAGAGTGAACTACATTGTCCCAGTTTTATGCGCGGGTTGATAAGACCGATAACTTAACTTTAACTCGACCTTCAAAGATATATTGTATCATTATGAACACACTTGGCGGATTGCCACGTTTGTAAACGGAAAAATAAGAGGTAGAAGAACACATAACACAGTTTATTATAAGCAGACCATGAGAAAAATGTGAAATGTAATTGGTTTAATATTGTGTACGTTGTTTGCAACGTCTTGTGCAATGTTGTAAATCGATATTGAAAGTGGATCAATTAAACATGGATTTATGTACAAAAGTTTTAAATTGGAAAGTTGTTAAAACAGTTCTTCTATAAAAAAAATATCTATTAATGACAATATGAGGCGTTTCGTTTTCCATTCATTGTAGCACAGCTTGTTTCAAAAAGGATACACCATTCGAAAAATACGTTTAAGTAACATTTGATTCAACAGATGTTCATTTTTTGTTTGATAACCTCTTCCCACTATTACTGTCTTTAAGTCTCTAATTGGTTAACTAAATAGTGGGTTATGTATCGTTGAAAACTGTACGCGTAAACGTCATGCATTCGTTTGAAATACTTGAAATGATGATGAAATAAACAAGGTCGGTCAAACCAGTTTTATCGATATTAAAGTTGTGATTTAACGCACGACTCAATATCATCTAGGCGATATCTGATAACAGTTTAAACACGTTAATGTTTGTTTATAAATAAGAAGAGATGTCTTCAAACACCAATGCCACGGAATTCTCAAGGCGCGTGAGTAATAAAAACAGCAAACCTGGGAAAAAGAGAATCAAAGGAAAGTTAATTAAGACAATCCATTTTAGAAAACAACCGGGACATTTACTGGAGAATGATATCAAAGGTTGCGACTCTACTGTAATCCGTGTACAATTTGAAGTAAAACAGTACGATGGTATATACATTACAAGTGTTATAAAGACTCTCTGCACATTGTTCCCGGATTGTCCACTGTTCTTTCGAAACAATGAAACATTGGAAGTGTTTGTGTTACCAGAAGTTCCTAAAATTGTAAAAACAATGAAATACCGAGGACGTTTCAAAGAGCAAATGTATTCTGAAGGCATACCGAGTGCAGAGTTCATTGTATGGGTTTGTAAGGAGGATACGTTTTGGATAGTTATGAAATCATGCAACAACGAATTCTTGTTCACTGGTCTGTTGCAACACTGTTTGCTGTACAGCACCAGAAATGTGCGGTACGAGGATCTGTTTGTTAGGAAACCACTGAATGCCCCAGTAATATCGTTGCGAAAATACACTGTTTGTCCACTTGATAAATATCAATATGCATTATCGAGTTCTCTCAATTTGGATTATGGATTATTAGCCTCACAGAACGCAGCACTAGCTCCATCTGGTGCAATGTTCACTAACACAACACATGGGACTATCAGTGCCCATGCAACATCTGTTGACAATATTCATGCCTTAGAAAATGCATCTACCTCTTTTCAAAGCGCATCAATACTTAGACATTCAAACCTAGTGACGCCAAGTGTAGTAAAAACCGCGCAATGGTGCAGTAGTTCTAAGGAGTTTACTATTCACGGAGTAGTTTCATCTCAAAACTCCGTAACTAATAACACTTCTAGTGTTGCTTCAGCTGTTCCTATATATGAGGCATCTGATTCAGTGGCGCCTATATCAGCAGAACAGATACCATTTAAACGGCGCAAAACTTTGCCGCGATATCCTCGCTATGTTACAGAATCATCCAGATATCAGTCATACTTAAACTGGCCTCATGCAAAACCGACTGGAAAGGAGTGTGTTATTGCTGGATTCTTTTATACAGGTATACATATTTTCTGTAAATGACATTGTTTATAACACACATCACGTTTCTATAGGATGTATGTTCCACAAGTGAACACCAGATGAGCATACACTCAATTGTATTTATGAATAATATTCTTTTTTTACATACTATAAAAGTTTGATTTTAGGTGAAAACGATCTAATCAGATGTTTCCAATGTGGCATTGGTCTGAAGGATTTCAATCGTGAAGACGATCCAATGGCAGAGCATATACGGAACTCTGAATCATGTCCTTACTTAGATGCTATGTTTGGTACCGAGGAATTTATAAAAATGCGGGTATGTGATTGTATCATAACGTTTTAGTGTGCGCTGTGATTGCATTGTTAGTTAAGTTGTAAAATAATGATGAACTTGAATAATAATTATATTATGAATGTCGGTAACATTCAACATATCTTTAAAGTTGAAACGGCTGTACACATTTTTACATCAATATATTTAAGAACCTTGCGTGCACATCTTTTTATTTTTAGAAAGAGCTAGATCAATCTAACCCAGAGAACAATTGTCAAACACAATATGCAGAATTCCAGAGGAACCTTGGAGGAACATGTATGCATCAGGACTCTTTACGTTTAAAGATTAACCACTGCATTTAATTGTCTTGTACTTTGGATAGTGGAGGCCTGTTTAAATAACTAAGACCAATTGAATAAACTTTCAGCAAGCAGTCATACTTCAAGAAATCCATAATATTCGACATTCGAGTCTCGCCTGTTAAGTTACGAGAGTGATAACTTTCGAAGCACAAAACATCCCGAAGAGCTAGCTGCGGCACTGTTCTACACAGGTTCAACTATTTATATACAAAATAGAAAATATTGTCAAGCGAAGAAGAAATAATTTATTAAAAATAAAATTACTATTCATTCTATCAGTTTATGAATACAAACAACAACAATGCCCACAACAACAGCACTTAAACACACTCATTAATTGCAATTGTTGTATTAGTTAGTATGATATTCATTCAGTATACGCGCTTTTATTCGACACTTCGTTTTAAACCCCCACTGCTTTGCATTGACCGTTCCAAGGCGGGGATCCCACTTTAGATCATTGAATGTTAATAGCTGATGTTCCGCTATACATGTAGAGTTTCTGCTGTATTAAACATGAAAACAAATTTAGATTGTTGACGGATAATTCGTTACTACATTGCCTCAACTCAAAAGATATATTGCGACCATTTGAAGCGATCACAATTACTTTATGCATATTTTGTTTACAACTTTTACCAGGTGTGGGAGACGAAGTTCGATGTTTTTCGGGTAACGGAGGTTTAAGAAACTGGGAGGAACATGACGACCCATGGTTAGAGCATTGCAAGTGGTTTCCCGCCTGTATATTTGCTAGGGAAACAAAAGGAGATGCATTCATTCAACACGTACAGCAAAGTGTGATCGCACCGACAACCATGTTGGTAATGACAGGTTCAATTACAAACGAATATATCTTCATATATGAAATTGGATATATCATTAACTAATCCAGTAAATAAACAAAACAATATTCAATAAAGTGCAGTAGTGTGAATTTGGCGTCGTGATTCTTATTCTTTATCGTCACACTATGTTTAACTACTTGATTTGTTTTACAAAATAAGTGCACGTTTCATGATGTATCCAAAGAAGCACGCTATACTAGCTTCATAATGTGTATTCACACAGAATGACGCAACGTCGGCAGAAGTTCATGACCATAATGACCTTGATCTTGATGTGGATCTTGTGACGATGAAGACCATATGCATGGAAGAAATGGGATTCACTGCGGACATCTTTGACAAAGCAGTTTATCACTTACAGCTTGATGGTTTGTACAACATCCTTAAGTAATTAAGTTTAATTGGCGTAAACATATAATTATTTGACTTCATTTTCTATTTGATTTGTGTGTGTCTTCTTTGCAGGTAATCACCATCCAAATATTGAGGATATCATAACAGGTATTGACCAGATACAAAAGGAAACAGCCGTTCAATACACATCAGATAAAATATCAGGTAATTTATTTTCTATACACAAAAGTAAATGTCTATCGAAATAATAACATATGTGCTTATGTTAATACATAGAAGCACCGTGCAGAACATGTTTCTGTTTATGACGATATGAAGATATAATTTATCCCGTAATATATAATAGTAAACACATGATTCGTAGTTTAAAGGGGAGTGCATGTGTATAATATAAGAATATCCTAATAAAGTCAAATACTTCTTTGTAAGTAAATATCTTTCTATGTAACGATATCAAATAAGATAATTAAGCCATAACGCTATTTCGCAATTTGATGGCTCGCTCGCTGCCTCAGAGCATCGATCACGACATTTTGAATAGAGACTGTGATAAGGTAATCAACGGTATCAAAGAAGAACCGTGCTTTTATTAACGGTAGTTGAGATAAAATCTAAGTTCATAGTCTTATATAGGGGTATTACTTACAGACTAGCATATGTCCCATTTATATAAATTTCCCCAATCACGAACACTAATTTATTGCTTTGATTATTATAATTGTTGAAAACGCATTGTTGTTATTAACAATCAAAAGGTGTTTGCTAATTCAATTACTTCTGTATTATATAAACTTGTAAAAATTAAAGTAACCTGACTATGTTGTTCTTTAGAATCGTTTAACGAAGAAAACAAACGTTTGAAGAGTATTGTAAAATGCTCAAAATGTAAAATCAACGATTCGAACGCGCTGTTCCTGCCCTGCGCCCATCACGTGATGTGTATCACCTGTGCACGTGACATGAAGAGGTGTTCGGTCTGTAACAGAGGTGTCAGTGATGTTGTCAGGACGTATATGGGGTAAAAACTATTTGAAAATAGTTGGAAAAACGAAATGAAATGAAACCAGGACTTATGTCAGTTCAAATGAAGACACATAAACAACATATTGCTAAGAAATGAGTTTTCAGCAGGTCGCTTGTCGGAACATATTGTGAGTATTTCGTTAATTATTCCAGAATCCACACGTGTCAAAAAGTTGCTTTAAACATATGGTCAATAATAATTGCATATCGCTACTTATAATGGTACATTCTTTGAAACGTCCGATTACCCATTTTAAAAAAAACTATCGACCATGTAATGGTTATCAATGTATTTGCACGGAAACTATTTTTTAGAATACGAGGTATAATTCATTAATTGATATAATTATGTGCTTTATTGTCTTAATCTGTATACACATAACCAAAATAATGTGCACATATTTTAGTAGATATGCGTGTACATATTAAGGCATTGTTTTATAAAAGCAAATAACGAGTTTTCAAACCTTTGGGACTGCTTGTTTGCCTGTTTAAAAAATGCGGATCATGTACTAATATGTTAATGGGGGACTATTTATTGCTCAAATCGTAGTAAATCAGTGTTTACCAACACGTCGAGAAGTTCGAAACCTGGACGAAAGCTCACTTAGTCCAGACCTGGACTGATAATCCGCGGTTTTCAAGTTTTCATTAGGGGTACATATAGTGTGTTGGGGATTGGTTGGGACATTATTTGTGAAGCCGTTTTTCCGTTACCTCTGATATAACTTTCCTCTTTTTTGCATAAGAATGTAAACTTGCTTATACTTATACCACTGCCCCAATAAGCTCATTTTACACAGGGCAAGTATGTTTGTAATGAGTAGATTAACTGACCTTTTGATATGATTGTCACACATGACGAAATATCCATTAAAAATTAACATTTGTATCATAAATTTCACCATTCTGTTATTGTCATTCATTATTAAACAGATAATTGTTTTGATGCAGTTCTTCACCATTCATACACATAAAACATTGCTTTCGATCACTGACACTCTATTATAATTACTGTTGACAAACACAACACATTATACATTTATAATTGCAAAATGATTCACTGCTATAATAATACCAAAAAGATATTATTTATTATTAATGAACTGCTTCTTTGTACAAACTAAGCGAAGTTATGTTATGTTATGGGCAAAATTTAACACATAAAATATATCGTTTACATACTTAGTTATATTGTATTAATACACAAAACTAGAACAAAAAGTTTGTTTTATTTTATTGGAAACGTTCATACATTTATTTAGCATTCATGATCTTTAGACATATACGTTTGATCAAATATCGAACACAACATATTCTAGTCAGATAAGCGTTCCGCACAGTTTACAAGAATATCTCAAACCAGGTCACACATGTTAAACATGGATTGAGTTGACAAATCAAGCATTAATATTTGAAGCGTATATTAACTAAAGTACGTAAAGTGCATAATGCACTTGATTCACTGCAAAGTCCTGTGCACGAAAGAATACCAAAAAGAAGCAATATGTCTGTGTCTGCTGGCTGCTATCAATTCAGACATACAATACCTATATTATGTTATTTATCACCGAGTAATTTTGGTGTTGAAATCTCACATTTACTTTAGCGTCCGGTACCCACTGGGCTACATTTTGGTATGTGTGTACATGCATATATTGTTTACACATTAAAAGTTGTTTATAGGGATGCTTTATCAATGATGGAAATGTTGTTTTTAAATTTGTATTTACTTGTTAAACGTGTTGATACAATTGTGTGAGAAATATACAAATAAAAAAGAAAATAGTTTAGGATTTTGTTTCATCACTTTACACGAAATCAACCAACAACGACATTTCGATAACAACTGACAATCTGCAAACTGGATTTGTTTTTACCCAACACTGCGGACGTATTAATTAACAATACATTACCATATGCAAATCATTTAAGAAGAAGCAAGTACGTAAATACATTATACATTATACATTATTGTTCACAGACTCACTTCCTGAATCATGGAACTGACAGTATTGTTTTGGGAAATACTTTATCTTGGTTTTCGTTTAAAATATCTACATTGTTCATTTAGTAGATTTTTGATAAGAAGAATAAGATTTTATCTAAAATATACAAATCTTCGTCGTAATTGTATTATTTCCTGGTATTTGCGGATTCACGAAATCGGAACGCGAACTACTGATTGAATGCATATGATGATCAACTTTGAGATGTTATTATTATATAACATGAACTTTTTGTTCATTTTCTACAAAGAGATGTAGCAACCGTTAATTAAAACTAGTGTATACACATCAGAGAAAAATTGGTTAAGGTGGTTAATGTTTATTTTTGTCTGATTTAAACTTGATATTTTAATGACATACTCATTTTAACTTAATATTTGTGCACTGATAAATTGTTTGTTTTATGTTTTGTTGTTTACATTGCATGTTGGAAACAAAATTACATTGATACAAAAAAAAATCAGCTTTGCTAACGTGCTCAATAACAAGAACACATTGGCTTAATGAAAATGAAAAACCGGGTTTCTTACCTAAATAATTGTTAGTATAAAGCGTCATAGAATAACTTAACATGAATTTCACTTAACTGTGAACTTGTTTGAAATACATCCTTAAACCCACATTACACTAAAATTAGCAGTTATCCGCCAGAACAAACATACATGCAACACTTATATTTTGCTATCATTCTACCGGAATTCCATGTTTGACAATAATGTCCATTATTGTGTGCTATTACGATATATTCTCCCTACACCTTTCAGTAGGGAATTTCGAAGACCATTTGTTAAAGTAAATTTAACATAAAAGTCAATGAACGTGGCGCTTAGTTTTAAGTAAATTTAACATAATAGTCAATAAACGAAGAGCTTAGTTTAAAAAAAATTAACATAAAAGTAAATGAACGTGGAGCTTAGTTTTAAGTAAATTTAACATAATAGTCAATAAACTCAGAGCTTAGTTGTAAGTAAATTTAACATACCAGTCAATGGACGTGGAGCTTAGTTTTAAGTAAATTTACCATAATATTCAACGAACGTGGAGCTTAGTTTTAAGTAAATTTAACATAATAGTCAATGAAAGTGGAGCTTAGTTTTAAGTAAATTTAACATAACAGTCAATGACCGTGGAGCTTAGTTTTAAGTAAATTTAACATAAAAGTCAATAAACGAAGAGCTTAGTTTAAGTAAATTTAACATAATATGCAATGGAAGTGGAGGTTAGTTTGAAGTAAATTTAACATAACAGTCAATGAACGTGGAGCTTAGTTTTAAGTTAATTTAACACAATAGTCAATAAACGAAGAGCTTAGTTTTAACAAATTTTACATAATATTCAATGAACGTGGAGCTTAGTTTTAAGTAAATTCAACATAATATTCAATGAACGTGGAGCTTAGTTTTAAGTAAATTTAACATAACTGTCAATGAACGTGGAGCTTAGTTTTAAGTATATTTAACATAACATTCAATGAACGTGGAGCTTTGCTGTAATTTGTATCATGGCTATCTGTATATGTATTTAATTACCAAGTACTTCAGAGTGATTGCTAGTTTGGTCAAGTGTTGTGTCTTTCTTAGCACATATTAAGTTTTAGAGTTGCATTCTGATTTAATGCACGATCATTTTTAAACAAATCCATCCCGATTCCCGACACATGTGACTACTCTTGTGTTTGTTAAGCAGCCAAGACATCGTCTGCCAATATGTGCAGATTATATCAAACGACTGCAATGTTTCGTGATTCTGGTTTTGATGGCAGTTATTATTGCAGTTGGATTAAACATCGAATCCATTTAAATCCACATAGATATTACTTTAAATTGGCAGTATCGGGTTAAAACTAGCGCACTGACACTGTGTAAAGAGTGGCACGTGTTGTTTACACTCAATTTCTTCCATAAAACTGACGTTAACAGATAAACTTTTAGCACAGTGTGCGCAGGTCTGAAATATAATCCTATTTATACTATAACCCAGTTACATGCAACAATTATACTGTCAACATATAGTTTATCAGATCGTTGCAGATATTGCTTAATGTGCGCTGTACACTAACAAAGGCGTAGCTGATATACAATTTGATTTTAACACACTACACACTGATACATTTTTCAAAAATGAGTTATTTGAAATCTATTTTCCTTGTGGGATATAGTTTATTGTTGAATCAAAGTTTTCTGGATAGAATAGTGAAGTATAGAATAGAAGAGTGAACGCATTTTTTTTTCATGCGATGAAAAGACTGTGCAATTGACTGCAACTTAACAGCTCAAACTCAAATAGCATTTTTTTTTATATATACTTGGCTGGGTTTGCGCGTTCGTTGAAGAATAGATAAGGGAAAAAAATAACACATAGCGATTAATTTGCACAGTTTTCAATCGGCATTCAATATGGATTACACACAATCAAAATTATATACAGAGATATTTAAATTTGAAAGCTGTTTAAATGGTGAAGCTAATGATAAAATAACGTTGATTCTAGCCGAGCAGTGTTTTATATTTGTGTCGAGCCTGGCATATTATGGAACGATATGGCAGTGACCTGTTTTTCTGTTCATCATACCTTACCTCACCCGGTTTTAAAGAAGTTATGATATATATTTGCTACGACTCTGTACTTTTTAGCGGGAAAGAATATGTTGTATGACGTGTTTGAAGTGTATATTATGACGTCATTAGCACTAGCAATTTATATATGTTAAATACTTGTTGTTGTTTTTTTGCTGTTGTTAATGCTGTTCGTGTATAAAATGTTAAACATCTTAAAATCAGATTTGATTTTTAAAATCTGATTCCTTTTTCCTAAAACGGATGGCTTCATACTTGACTCCGAGTAATATAACGAACATCCAAACATTGACTGATATAAACCCCAACTGACTTAATACAAAAATATATCAGGCAACTGTTTATCAGGTCGAGTTCAGCTTAATGGTATGATACATGATTGTGAGATCGAGACTCACTTTTGGTGTTCCGAATTTCAAGGTTTAATTGATATACAGTTTAAAAATACGCTCAATTTACATTAATATGTTTGAATTACACTGATCTAAAGCCATGTCCGCTATGAATTCAATATTTTATCAATCCCAATGAATGCATTCATAGTTGTTATAAACTAGGTCAAACAGATTGTGTTTCGATTGTTGAGAGAGACTTAAACCGTGGTTCATTTTGCTTTAAAACGGAAGTTATTGAACGCACTCCACTCTATATTTGATAACAGTTTGCAAATACATATGAGCGTTTATAAATAGATACGTATATACACTGACAGACGACATGCATGTCAGTAAAAAGAACATCAACCCTGTTAAGAGAAATAGTGAGTTTGTATTTACTGCGCTTTCCACGCGAATGAAGTGACATTTTATAGGAAGCATAATCTTTGATAAGGACTATGATGATTTATAATTATACAATCGTCAATCGAAACATCTGAATAAAAACAAAATTATTTAAAGCGGACATTCATGTTTATTTATACTTTTACAACACAATTTATGAAACCAATTTAACATGTTTGTAAAGTAAATATAAAATACATGTACTCTGTTTCGTATCCAGAAGGGATTATAGTAAAACGAGGGACACACAATCCTCACTACTTCCTGATTTATATCTCCTTAATAAAACGACGTATGTTTATATGATCTCTAAGAACGGTGTCAGACAATGCAGTCCACACTCGTCATCCTTGTTGATCATTTGCATTTTTATTATACATTATAATGTTAATAGCAAACTTGTGATATAACTTTAAGAAACATTATTGAATTAGTTATAACTGATAACTGATCAAGAAATAAAATAAAACTTTTATAATGGAGCTTTAAAATTCAATCATTTAATTAGTTTATGTTGGTTTGTATTAATATCTGGATACAATCTTAATACAATAAGGTCAACACGACTTTGTAAAGAATCCCTAGCATCAAGACACAAACAGTCAACTGTTAATATGAATCCTGATTGTGGACTTCTATTGAAGCAAAAACATTATATATTCATAATAGTTCACTTAAACAAACGTAATAGCAACATAAACAATTTGTAAATCCAACACCGACACATATACACATTCAAACAAACACAGTTATCACAACATTCGCATTGATTCAAATTAGCGCATTTTATGGCAACAAACATACACGAATTTACACTTCAGCTGCACCTGCAGAGGAGAAACCTTTTATGGTCCTTATTTCGGAGAAATGAATCATTTTCCAAACAGTAAGTCAACAAACAAATGTACGAAATACGACACACAAATATAAAAGACCCACCAACCGCTTGTTAACACATATCAAACACACAACTATATTTTGATGGGAAGCTTAACAAAATAAAACTAAACTTATCAAATACTATGCTTATGGTAGAATACAACTAATGGACACAAGACAAAATTTTTTGGTAAATAAATTTTGTCAGATTGGAGAAAATACATTCTGATAAATATAATACATGTAATGAGCAGCAAACAGCATAAAACCTGAACAGACTGCGAGTTACCAGTTACTCGCAGGCTGTTTATGGTTTTATGCTGGTTGCGTATAGTCATGTTCACTTTGCTTCTGAGTGGGAAAGGGTTAAAGCAGCGAAATTATGCAATGTAGACCTTTCAATGCAATCTCTAATAACCCTTGAGGAGATAATGGAACGCTATTAATATTGAACATTGAATAAATAAGCTGTTATAAGGTTTGAATGACCTGGAAAACAAATATGCACATGCACAGAGTTTTGAGTGAATTTCATATAACTCAATAACCAAAGCAATAACGTGTTAATGCTGTTAGTTACAGTGTTTCTTTTCGTTCAAATTTGGCGCCTGTAGGGGGATCCATTCCCAATGGAAAAAAAACTATATATTTTTCCCACATGGGACCTAAAAATTCCCAATTGAAGGTTTCAAAAGAAAGAAAAAAAAACTCAATATTTAGTTCATCTTCAATCAAACTTCATAAGTTAAACCTTAGTTAATGTATTCAAATTACTTTTATTCTCAATTTTAAAGTATTTGTTAGTAAAAAGACAGCAACACTTATTTCCGAATTTTGGCCAAACAACACTTTTTTCCCAATCCTAAGGGACCCATTCCCAAATTTATGAAAATAAACACTGGGTTAAAACACCATTACTGTCCTGGCAATAGGATTGCAAAACTGGTCCTTGAACTCCTAACTTGGTATAATTGATAGTCCAATTGTGTGAGCGACTAAATTTTCAACTGATGAATGATGAATGATTTTTTTTATACTTATATGTAAGTTTATTTCTTTGTTTCAAAAAACAGACACATGGCAACACCACAAAACAAGATTTTCAATGATTTAAGATATTACTTACGGTAAATATTAAATTGTTCAATACCAAGCCTTAATTACATATAAGCTACCTACACACCAATTTTATGCACTATACCTTCATCCAATAGATCAGCCCAAGAAAGTAAAGTCAGCCAAACAGCTTCTGCATTTGTGTGTGTTTAATGAAATGGTTGTACTTACAAAAAGGTATGATTTGTTATGATATTGCTCCTAGTTCTTCATAAACCGTTCTAGTTTTTTCCTAGTTTTCTCCTAGTTTTTTTCTAGAGCACTTCTTTTTTTTGTTAAGGCCTGCTGGAAAGCCTGTGTATTATTATCCCCTGCCAAAGGCTGAGGGATATTGTTTTGGCGTTGTCAGTCCGTCCATCCCACACTTTTGTGTCCGGAGCCATATCTTGGAAGTGCTTTGGCGGATTTCATTGAAACTTGGTATGAGTTTATATATGGATAAGACGATGATGCACNTGCTATGAATTTTGTTCCACTGGCATAACATTTTAAATTTGGGTTTGTAAATAAGAAATGATAGAAAATTTGTAAGCGATTGCCTTTCTGTTGAAATGTTATGAATTTTGTTCCGCTGGCGTAACATTTGAGTTTGGGTTTAAAAATAAGAAATTATTTGAAATGCAAGCGGTTGCCTTTCTCTTGGAATGTTATGAATTTTGTTCCGCTGGCATAACATTTTGAATTTGGGTCTGTAAATAAGAAATGATAGAAAATTTGTGAGCAATTGCCTTTCTGTTGAAATGCTATGAATTTTGTTCCACTGGCATAACATTTTAAATTTGGGTTTGTAAATAAGAAATGATAGAAAATTTGTAAGCGATTGCCTTTCTGTTGAAATGTTATGAATTTTGTTCCGCTGGCGTAACATTTGAGTTTGGGTTTAAAAATAAGAAATTATTTGAAATGCAAGCGGTTGCCTTTCTCTTGGAATGTTATGAATTTTGTTCCGCTGGCATAACATTTTGAATTTGGGTCTGTAAATAAGAAATGATAGAAAATTTGTGAGCAATTGCCTTTCTGTTGAAATGCTATGAATTTTGTTCCACTGGCATAACATTTTAAATTTGGGTTTGTAAATAAGAAATGATAGAAAATTTGTAAGCGATTGCCTTTCTGTTGAAATGTTATGAATTTTGTTCCGCTGGCGTAACATTTGAGTTTGGGTTTAAAAATAAGAAATTATTTGAAATGCAAGCGGTTGCCTTTCTCTTGGAATGTTATGAATTTTGTTCCGCTGGCATAACATTTTGAATTTGGGTCTGTAAATAAGAAATGATAGAAAATTTGTGAGCAATTGCCTTTCTGTTGAAATGCTATGAATTTTGTTCCACTGGCATAACATTTTAAATTTGGGTTTGTAAATAAGAAATGATAGAAAATTTGTAAGCGATTGCCTTTCTGTTGAAATGTTATGAATTTTGTTCCGCTGGCGTAACATTTGAGTTTGGGTTTAAAAATAAGAAATTATTTGAAATGCAAGCGGTTGCCTTTCTCTTGGAATGTTATGAATTTTGTTCCGCTGGCATAACATTTTGAATTTGGGTCTGTAAATAAGAAATGATAGAAAATTTGTGAGCAATTGCCTTTCTGTTGAAATGCTATGAATTTTGTTCCACTGGCATAACATTTTAAATTTGGGTTTGTAAATAAGAAATGATAGAAAATTTGTAAGCGATTGCCTTTCTGTTGAAATGTTATGAATTTTGTTCCGCTGGCGTAACATTTGAGTTTGGGTTTAAAAATAAGAAATTATTTGAAATGCAAGCGGTTGCCTTTCTCTTGGAATGTTATGAATTTTGTTCCGCTGGCATAACATTTTGAATTTGGGTCTGTAAATAAGAAATGATAGAAAATTTGTGAGCAATTGCCTTTCTGTTGAAATGCTATGAATTTTGTTCCACTGGCATAACATTTTAAATTTGGGTTTGTAAATAAGAAATGATAGAAAATTTGTAAGCGATTGCCTTTCTGTTGAAATGTTATGAATTTTGTTCCGCTGGCGTAACATTTGAGTTTGGGTTTAAAAATAAGAAATTATTTGAAATGCAAGCGGTTGCCTTTCTCTTGGAATGTTATGAATTTTGTTCCGCTGGCATAACATTTTGAATTTGGGTCTGTAAATAAGAAATGATAGAAAATTTGTGAGCAATTGCCTTTCTGTTGAAATGCTATGAATTTTGTTCCACTGGCATAACATTTTAAATTTGGGTTTGTAAATAAGAAATGATAGAAAATTTGTAAGCGATTGCCTTTCTGTTGAAATGTTATGAATTTTGTTCCGCTGGCGTAACATTTGAGTTTGGGTTTAAAAATAAGAAATTATTTGAAATGCAAGCGGTTGCCTTTCTCTTGGAATGTTATGAATTTTGTTCCGCTGGCATAACATTTTGAATTTGGGTCTGTAAATAAGAAATGATAGAAAATTTGTGAGCAATTGCCTTTCTGTTGAAATGCTATGAATTTTGTTCCACTGGCATAACATTTTAAATTTGGGTTTGTAAATAAGAAATGATAGAAAATTTGTAAGCGATTGCCTTTCTGTTGAAATGTTATGAATTTTGTTCCGCTGGCGTAACATTTGAGTTTGGGTTTAAAAATAAGAAATTATTTGAAATGCAAGCGGTTGCCTTTCTCTTGGAATGTTATGAATTTTGTTCCGCTGGCATAACATTTTGAATTTGGGTCTGTAAATAAGAAATGATAGAAAATTTGTGAGCAATTGCCTTTCTGTTGAAATGCTATGAATTTTGTTCCACTGGCATAACATTTTAAATTTGGGTTTGTAAATAAGAAATGATAGAAAATTTGTAAGCGATTGCCTTTCTGTTGAAATGTTATGAATTTTGTTCCGCTGGCGTAACATTTGAGTTTGGGTTTAAAAATAAGAAATTATTTGAAATGCAAGCGGTTGCCTTTCTCTTGGAATGTTATGAATTTTGTTCCGCTGGCATAACATTTTGAATTTGGGTCTGTAAATAAGAAATGATAGAAAATTTGTGAGCAATTGCCTTTCTGTTGAAATGCTATGAATTTTGTTCCACTGGCATAACATTTTAAATTTGGGTTTGTAAATAAGAAATGATAGAAAATTTGTAAGCGATTGCCTTTCTGTTGAAATGTTATGAATTTTGTTCCGCTGGCGTAACATTTGAGTTTGGGTTTAAAAATAAGAAATTATTTGAAATGCAAGCGGTTGCCTTTCTCTTGGAATGTTATGAATTTTGTTCCGCTGGCATAACATTTTGAATTTGGGTCTGTAAATAAGAAATGATAGAAAATTTGTGAGCAATTGCCTTTCTGTTGAAATGCTATGAATTTTGTTCCACTGGCATAACATTTTAAATTTGGGTTTGTAAATAAGAAATGATAGAAAATTTGTAAGCGATTGCCTTTCTGTTGAAATGTTATGAATTTTGTTCCGCTGGCGTAACATTTGAGTTTGGGTTTAAAAATAAGAAATTATTTGAAATGCAAGCGGTTGCCTTTCTCTTGGAATGTTATGAATTTTGTTCCGCTGGCATAACATTTTGAATTTGGGTCTGTAAATAAGAAATGATAGAAAATTTGTTAGCAATCGCCTTTCTGTTGAAATGCTATGAATTTTGTTCCGCTGGCGTAACATTTGAGTTTGGGTCTGTAAATAAGAAATTATTTGAAAGGCAAGCGATTCACTTTTTTTTAAATGTTATGAATTTTGTTTCGCTGGCAAAATATTTTGAATTTGGGTCTGAAAATAAGATATGATAAAAAAAATGTGAGCGATTGCCTTTCTGTTGAAATGTTATGAATTTTGTTCCGCTGGCGTAACATTTGAGTTTGGGTCTGTAAATAAAAAATTATTTGAAATGCAAGCGATTCACTTTCTGTTGAAAGGTTATTAATTTGGTTCCGCTGACATAACATTTTGAATTTGGGTCTGTAAATAAGAATTGTTAAAAAAATTGTGAGAAATTGCCTTTCTGTTGAAATGTTATGAATTTTGTTCCGCTGGCATAACATTTGAGTTTGGGTCTGTAAATAAGAAATTATTTGAAATGCAAGCGATTCACTTTCTTTTGAAATGTTATGAATTTTGTTCCGCTGGCATAACATTTTAAATTTGGGTCTATAAATAAGTGGTGAGCGATTCCCTTTCTTTTGAAATGTTATGAATTTTGTTCCGCTGGCATAACATTTGAGTTTGGGCCTGTAAATAAGCATGTCTTTCTTGTGATTTTTTCATAAGTTACCAATAAATAGTAACAGAAAATTGAGTTTTTTATTTAAAAAAAACTGGAAAATACCCCTTTTAATTGGGATTCATGGAAAATCCCTTTTTAAAAAATAACCATTTTAATGTGATTTGTAATATGATTGTACTATACATTGATGTAAGGCAAATAATATATTTAAAACATAAAAATTCACTATTGTTTCTCAATTAATTATATCGATGACTATGTGATTAATACATTATTTTCCGAACAATTACCAGTACAATAATAGTTATTTAAAACAAAAATCCATACCTATATTTTATTGTGTTTATTGAGGTTAAAAACCTCATGTTAAACTGTTGAAATCAAGCAAAGTCTGCGTTTCGCGAATCTCAATGCAACCGTTTCTCTGTTAACTGTATGATGTCTTATCTAATAAAACAAATGTTATTTAATATAATACATTAATGTTAGGCAAATAATATTATACAAAACGATAAGAACAATATGATTGTTAAATTTTTATATCGATTACTCTAGTATTACTTAATAATTTCTTAATATACAACGATCAATATATTTATTAGACTTAACACTATGTGCATTAATGTGGGAAAATATAGTTAATAATTTAAGCCAATATTTTGAGTATGCCATCTGACTGTCAACCATCGTTAATGCCATCATGCGGATATTTTAGACGAACGTTCTATAAGTGTTATATTTTGAGAAATCAATACAACAATGAACTCTTAAAACTAGACTTGAAAATACACGAATAAGTTTCTTATGAAACGAAATTTTCTCAAAATATGAAAGGCATTATGTCCGATCTGCTGGTGCTATGCTTTCATAATATTGCATTTCATTTGACTTAAAAAGAGAACTGTCTATTCTATAACTATAAACATATTCAAAAAGGTGTTCACGGGTTATCAAATGATGACTGTTTTCATGTTCTGGTATATTTTTTAAAGGATTGATTTCACGCCCATTTGGTCCACTAGGAGTCGTTATTTCTCCTTGAATGGACGGTATGATGTAAAGGAGATTGTAATATCTGATGAGGTTAACGATTTAGATAAAGGATAATGCATTGGTTTTGTTTTGACTACTAGATACCATCAACTGATTTAAAAGCGCTATTATTAAACTGTGAACACGTACATTCAACGTGATTTTGCGTTGAAATTAAGCGTGCACATTGCATCACCAGCATACTATTGAAACACGTTTTCTAGGACATTCACAATTAATATTTGTTATCTGCTTCGTTCAACTAAAGCAAATTGAAACCGGAATGAAAAAGATATTTGTCCTTAGTAGCCTATTAATTAAACACATGAGTTCAATACAAACACTAATAACAAATCATGTTAAATAACAAAATAGCTGTGTAATGAACCGTTGGAAAAAAAAACATTGAGTATTTAATAAGCTTTACTTGCGACATAACCCTATTGTTTAATGTAAGTACATAAACAATAATAGACACTTACTAAACATTTTGTCTCAAAGGTATGTTTCAACCAAATAACTGAAAATGAGAGAAATAAGGAAAATCAAGGATCAAGGTTGAAACGGATCTGTATTCATCGTATTCACTTAAGGTAAGATAGATTCATGTGATACTTTAGAAAATTCTTAATTAAGAAATTATTTTATGTATATAGGAATATACCAGGAGATAAATCCATGTTAGTATCCGATAGTTTTTTTATATCAGGCAAACGACCAATTTCTTTACATTACAGAAAAGAAAAAATATATATACCAATACAAACTAGCCAAACATTTGTATATGTGTGTGTAAATGGAAATGTACATATTTCAAGTCATATAATTATGATTTTAATTAGACATTTCAACAATAGTATAGATATGGGATTTGCACATCACCATATGTATATACAAATAAAAATTATGNTCTCTCATGCGTGCCTTAATAAAGAGATATTACGAAAGGAAACACCGTACATATTATTAAGGTTTAAACAATTGTTATGAGTAATTATGTTATTGTTATGTTATGTTATGTGATCTTAGTAAACTGAATATATAATCAAAGTCGTGATGCCGTATATAAAACAGTGCCTACTCTATATAGCATTATTAAAGGATCAATTTAAATACGATTTTATATTTCCGTGTACAATTAAATATTAATTGCTGCAATGTGTTGCAAAACCACATTTATGTGAACAAGATTATTCGGTGACATTTATAACAAAAGTCGAAAGAAGAGATAAAACGCAATACAATAGTTTGTTACACGTTATTAAGCTACAATGACAAAGCATATTAGTGTTCAGTAAAACAAGGAGCATTTTATTTCAGGATAAAGATTTGTATTATATTTATAAACCAATGCCTCTGAAAATAAGCTCATAGATAGCATCTAATAACGATGAAACAATATTTTGTATCATTGAGGTTAAATTCTATCTACACCCGTTCTTGTCAATAATCGAGCCCATACATAAGAATAACTTTGACAAATGTAGGGCTCACTGGAGTATTCGTTTATTATGCAATAATGCGATTACGCGACAAGTGATATAACGGTTCCAAATCCAGTACCTCCGGGAAGGTGTGCCCGCCATCGAAAAAAGTTTGCTGTCGTATTACAAAATACTTAAATATAGGTTTTGCGAATATTATACATAGATTCGATATGTAGAAATAATGCGCACATAATTAAATACCACCGTGTTTGTTTTATAAATTCTGGTTGCATTTTAGTAAACTATGCCGGCTGAGTTATTGTTATCTAAACAACATTCCAACGTACAGAGCTAAACGCATTTTATCTGTTTAATATTATGTATCGAATTTATAAAAGAACATAAAATAATTTCATTCCGAGAAAAAATATTACCACATATAAGTTAACGTGCAACACACTCAGGTTCAACTTACCAATTCTAACGAACTAAACGACTGTAAATTCGTAACAACTGAGCTTGCCATGTTTGAGCTACAGATTACGTTTGAGCAAAATGGCGTTATATCAGAATGAGAAAATATCATATTATTACAAAGCGATAGGTATTTAGATTCGGTTTTTGCCTTTATGTGTTTTTATAGTTTCCAAGTTCAAACTTATTAGTTGCGAACATAATTCCACAAAATATTTATTAAGACCTATCTATAGAGATCTATGTTTATGTATGTTGCATATTTAAATGAAATATAACAATACAGAAATTACAGCTATTATGTTAACTATAAGTATGAATATTCTAAAATCTAAGTATGAAAGAATGTTTAAATACATATTCTTGTCAATTTACATTCATTCCGCATAGCAGTGCATGTAAAACCCAGGATTGTTAAATGTCCCCATTTAGGCATAATGTTGTTCAAATTATCGTAAATTCATAGCATTAAGCATTTAAATTAAAGACCAAACAGACATGTTATTGGCATACAAACAAACTTTACGATCGTTTTGACGTAGTGTCAATATTTTTACAAACGAGTGGGCGTTAATTACAGTATGCTTTGTAGTCAGTGAGTACATTACTCTGTTAATGTCGTGTATCATTGATCAAAGATGCTTTAAAAATACAACTTATTTCAATAATTAATAAGTTTTAATTAGTGTAATGTTGTATGTTGTGTTGTATGTTCCGTCATGTGTCATTTAGGCATATGGTCAATGTTGATCTATGAAAACGAAATACCATTGTCATAAAATCCAGATGTTTACAGTTATATTAAGATATTTCATTTCACTAGTCATTTAGGAGCGCTGATTAGAACTAATTATGCATTTCCGTTAAAACACCTTTCACTTTGCAAAAAAGGGAAAACATGAATGGCTAATTGATGATTAAAATCGCAGCGTGGTAAAACCAGCGTAGAAATTAATGGAAATTTGACCAATACTCACCTTCACTTTTACAACCGGCAATGTCGTAAATGAATGAGTAGAAAATAAGTTCCTCGATAGAAATAAAGACATTGTATTTAGGGAGTATCTTTGCCGACCGATTCAGTGGTTAATTATACTAGTTTATGACTATAACAAGAACAGCAAAAACACAAACTAGTCACCTATTAATATGGTAGCTACCAGTGTCTTACCTTCTTGGAGACGAAAAAAAGACCAAGAAAGTATTGAAAAATATTCTTCTACGAATACATGTATTGCATACTTGTTTACGTCTCCAAAATATCAATTAAAATTTGTTGTTGATACTTATTGAATATGAATACATGTCTTGGAAAACAAAAGGTATTTACCTTTGTTATGAATTAATATTTCTAATTAGAGTTATTGGATATTAGATATTTATTTTACACATGCTTGGTCAACAAGTATCCAATTATTGGTCATTTACCATGCTTATCATGAACATCGTGTAATGAATTAAGGTCATCATATAAACGTACCATATGAACAAACCTACAAACAATCTTGTTAAAGAAAGGTGACTCGTTGACATTATTAAACCCGGGTCAATTCCTTGTAACATTAATACTAGGTTGAAATATGTTTTCTATTTTACAATATATGACGATGTACACTAGATTGAACACAGGAAAACACCTTGCACGGAATATTCTTCACAAGCTCTAGTAAGGACGATGAGTTATATATAATTGGTAATTATTGAACTTCAACTATCAAAACAATCGTTGAGTCATAGCAAGCGAACCGCAATTCAACTATTTGTTTGAAGCTAACGGATGGCTGAAAAATTGCTTTAGTTACTTTTCATGCATCATTTCTCACCCAGAGCAAACTAGCTGAATCAAATGGAAACAGAACTTATCAATATGGTAAACTATCACATATTGCTATCTTTCTGGAAGAAACTCGAATTACAAATTTCCGGTCACGTGTTGTGTATCAAAAACGAGCAACATAGGTTATAGGTTACCTCAGTTTATAATTAATAACCTTTTGTTTTAGACGATTCCAATTTAACCTTGTAATCTGTACAACATACTTTTGAGGAAACCAAATGCATTGTATGAATATTTAAGTGAAATACAATACAATAAAAAATCTTCTGCAGCAAATATGATTTGCTCGTACATCGACGCAATCCATACTCTAATTATAATGTCATCAAAACGTAAACTATTGTTTGAATATTTGAATTAGTGTTATTATTAATTATGTTCTGATGAATATGTTACTTGAATTATTTCTTATCATTCGTATAGCTTTATAAACGTATGGACCTACCCATTTAATGTTTAAGCTTGACATATCAAGTGTCATAGCCGAATCGAATGAATGTAGAAAATCAGCAATGCATAATGCATTATGCATATAATAGTGTTCATTATTTATACAGTGCATTCATAAGTATACAGTTATTTCATGGATGCGCGGTGAACGGCAACAGTTCCAAATATCAGCCCTGATACCGAGGGACAACAGTTTTGACTGTTTACCAAGCATCCATGAAATAACTGTTTTATTACCTGATCAAATTTCAAACATAGAAAAAAAAGCAAATTATATTATGTGTCACACAATATCAGTCTGGCTTTACCCAGGGTTTTTCAGCCGTGAACCAATTAACTTATATTTATGACACATTTTGTAAAGCCCTTGACAACGGACTCGAGGTTAGGGTCGTTTTCTTTGACATAAGTAAGGCCTTCGACAAAGTCTTGCATAAAGGACTATTATATAAGCTCCACTATTCTGGTATCAGAGGAAACTTATTGAATTGGATAAGTAACTACATATCAAATAGAAAACAAAAAGTTGTACTTCCAGGCACCGAAATTTATTTTGCTAATATACCGGCCGGAGTCCCCCAAGGTTCTATTCTCGGTCCCTTGATGTTCCTAATTTACATAAATGATATTGTTTCTAATAAACGTTCACGCGTCAACCTCTTCGCAGATGATACAAGCCTTTATATGGTTGTAAATTCTCCTGTTGAAATAGCGGCTGCTTTGCAAGCTGATATTGAACGAATCAATTCGTGGGCTGATCAGTGGCTGGTTTAATTTAATCCAGCAAAGTCAGAGTCGCTATTCATTTCCCGAAAATTAAATAGACCAAACCATCCAACTTTAAGTATGCAAAAAAAAAACCTATGCCAGAAGTGAAAGTCCATAAACATTTAGGAATTTTTATCGCCAACGACTGCTCATGGCACGAACATAAAGCATACATAAAGGACAAAGCCTGGAACCGAATAAATATTATGCGCCGCCTCAAACATACTCTCGATCGGAAAGCATTAGACATTATATATTGTTCGTTCATACGACCAATAATTGAATATTCCAACGTAGTTTTCGATAATTGCTGTCATTATGAAAAAGATGACTTAGAAAACATTCAAATAGAGCAGCACGAATTGTATCAGGTTGTACCAAACTTGTCTCGATTACTGAGCTCTACAGAGAGGTTTGGTTGGAAACATTAGATACTCGGCGCCGAAAACATAAATTTGTTCCTATGTTTAAAATTACAACAAATCTTACGCCTGCTTACCTTAAATCTATTGTATCGGACACAGTCGGAGCTAACAACCCCTACCCATTACGAAATGGAGACGACATCAGAAATGTGACGACTCGAACTACAACATACTCTAATTCATTTGTACCATCAACCATTGCGGAATGGAACAAGCTTCCTCTAGATACTAGAAATGCTATATCTTACTTCGTTTAAGCATCTTCTAAATATAGATGTAAAGAAACAAAATATATTATATAATTATGGTGAAAGGCGCCAACAAATGCTTCACTCAAGACTCAGAACTAAGTGTAGTTCACTTAATCAACATCTATTTAAGTGCAATATTGTACTTGTGTACTTGTAGTGCAATTGAATCGGTTTCTCATTATTTCTTAGAATGTCAACGATTTGCACACCAAAGAGAAGTTCTTGTTAGCGCAATTGCTCCTTATACCTCCTTAACAATACCACATATATTATTTGGTGATGAAAGTCTTGACTTGGAGAAAAACACGATTAACTTCGATGCAGTTCATTTGTACATTAAATGTAGTAAACGTTTTGATATCTAGCTGTCGGTCATGTTCCTTGTCTTTTTTTTCTTTTTTTTTCTTTAAACAGTTTTGCTTTGTCTTTTCTTCTGTCTGATGTGTCTTCACATCTATCTCATCAACCTTGATGAACCTACTCTTTCTTTCTAGATAACGTACATTTACGTCAATTTTTTTTATTAATTTTTATAAATTGTACTGTTCAAATACATGCCTGCTCCCTCAAAAAATGTTACACACTTGCTTGCAATTACTGCGTATGGAGAAGAACTTTATAAGATCTCGATCTTTCGTTCTAATCCTTTTTTTAAATAACGTGAATTATTTGTAACTGTATATTCTATGCAAATGTATACCATGTTTGTTCGTAAAATAAAATATGTTTAAACTAAATTATATTATATATTATATATTATATATTATATATTATATATTATATATTATATATTATATATTATATATTATATATTATATATTATATATTATATATTATATATTATATATTATATATTATATATTATATATTATATTATATATTATATATTATATATTATAATATACAACAGTTCAAACTAGTGTGCGTAAACAGTTCGAAATATTCACCGGTAACAGTTTAAAACATTGCAACATTACATTTGCGACGAGGAAATAGCAAAAAGTAATTAATTATCATTTATATAAGGCATCGGGTAATAATAATAATAATAATATATATACTCTCCTTCTCTTGATCTACGTGCACAACATTTAATTATTGGTACTTTTCGAAAACAATCAATTTGGGTAATATTTGTCATTAATTCATGTTGAACTATATGTGTTTTTTCGTTAACAGTTAATTATGAATACGGGATATCAATAATGATTAAGATCACATAAGTTGTTATGACTTATATAGCTTCTGGAGTTTGACTTCTTTATATTATATGAAACAAGACTTACGAAAAATATAGTTTGAACATAATCAATTAAAATAAGACCATACAATTCCTTTTACAGTTTGAATATGGTAACTACGATTGTTCACAAAGTGGGTACAACCACATGTATGTGCATTATAATGAAACAAATCGTCAACACATGAGACATAGCGTACTAGGGTAGCTCTTTACACGTTAAAAGGTTACAGAACCAAATCAAATTAGCGCTCAGTAAAATTATAATAATTTTATTACACGGTGAAGGTCGGTAAGACATTTAGAAACTAATGTAAATGCTGTAATGCAATTACGACGAAACAAAAGTCCAATAATCGAGGTTCTATTCTATTTCAAGCCTACAAACATGATAACAAATATTCGTTTCCCTTAAGGCGGTTAATTATCATGCATTATACGAGAACTCGACAAGCGATATAATGGTTGGATATTCAGTACCAACGGGATGGTTTACACGCCATCAAATTAAATTTTCTTCGGCCTTTCGCAATACTAAAATATAGGTTAATGCAAACATATAACATGAACATATTCCGGTGGTGGATCGCACTAAATGCTCTCTTGGGCCCAATTAAGCGAGAGGGCTCTTGTTACCATAAAATCAATAACATTACGTGCAAAACAAATTCAATGGATGAAAATGCTCCACACTTCGCCAGAAATTGTATAACTGTCAGAAGGGAATATTTTGTAATGTTTTGTTTGGAACATGATTTCAAAAAATCCATCAATAACCATTATGTTCTTGAGGTATGACAACCAATGCCTGTAACCTTTCGTAGTTTTCTAACACAAATGAAACTGTTTACGGATTTAATATTCTTTGCTTTTTAAAATTGACATAACGTCTTTCCATGTGTTAGTTCATTTCTTTAATACAGAATGAAGATATGAGATCCCTACTATTTATATTCATATGCATATATTTGAATATACCATACTTATTTAAATAAGAATGCAATTCATGCTAATACTGAGTCTACCATCGTATGTGTAGTTGACTTACGAATATTGTTTCACTCAGAACCAGTTATATTTTCATTTTTCATAACATATTGTTTTCTAACGCTAATTAAATGTTAAAAAACATGAAATCTGTTCTTATTTGCATAACTCAAAAACGAAACAATAACGATTTCCTTTGTTTCAGAAATATTCCCGTTTATGTTCCTGAACATAGACATTTTGAAAATTAAACATCATTACTGAATAAACATATAAAAACGCATGTTGTCAAAAGGAACCCCGAACTATTTACATGTTTTACAGGGTGTGACAGGGAGTATCAAGCTTTCGAACAACTGAGTTACGTGTATGAGAAACATAACACCACTTTGATATGCCTCCAACGTACTTGAAATGACGCAAATGTGCAACTCAGGAGCGGTGATTAAGTACAACGATCCAGTCATTGTTTATTCTGATACAGGCATCAACATCATTCACATGACATAAACCCAAATACATTGCTTCGCTTCCCAGCTTCTAACATGCTCAAATTTCAACAGCACCGAATCTCCAAGTGAAAAAGTCGTCATTGAATTATGAAAGGGACGCGTTTTAAGTGATGACTGTCGAACAACTTGCCACATGTTCCAAACAATTTAAGCGTAAATAAAAATCAACGTAAAGTATACCTAGTCATATATACATGCGTATGACCATGAGGTGTGAATAGAACGGACTGGAATTCAATCTTGATTATTGTAAAGCGTGTATTCGTATGTAGCCAGAGAGAAACTAGTCTTCATGACTCATGAATCATACAGTTTTACCATAAAACTAACTCATGTAGGATTTCCTCTCCTACGATGAACGACAAAGCAACTAGACAGACTGATCAAGTGGACTCCCATTTTTTTTAAGATTTACTTTCAACTAATTAAAGATAACGAAACACATTTTGTCTTGGCGTAATTTGTCATTGTGAAAACATGTAAAAATTGAAACCTAAATGGAAAAAAATGAAACTGATAAAATATACTTTTAACCAAAAAGCCTGTATTCATTCTGAATGTTTAGAGTAAGATATTTTCTTTCTAATAAGAAAATTATGTGAGAATGAGGAAAATACTCAAATTACATTTTGCAACAAAATAAAAACTAATGTGAGTTCCATATGCACATGTTGACTCTTGTTATTCAATAAAAATAATATTAAATATAATCCGAGATTTAAATATTTCCGCATGAAAGTAAGTCTCAAACGCACTGATTCTATTCATGGAGTGGGTTTTGTCTGGAGACACATGTCAAGACATTTAAATGGAATAATATTGGTACGGCGACGCAGTTTGTGTTTGTTGTTGATTCATGAGTCAGATCAAAAGATAGACAGGATGTCTATATTTTGGTCTGATTCCGTATGTTCTTTCGTGAGTCATGTATCTACAAGCCTGACAGTGTGGCTGACGACTAGATATATGTGCATGGTCTCCATACTCGTTATCTACAAGACT
Organism: Dreissena rostriformis; assembly: GCA_007657795.1. NCBI lineage: Eukaryota > Metazoa > Mollusca > Bivalvia > Myida > Dreissenidae > Dreissena > Dreissena rostriformis. The sequence continues at coordinate 169,834 of VMBQ01000770.1, forward strand.
GACAGTGTGGCTGACGACTAGATAATAGTGAATGGTCTCCATACTCGTTGACGACTAGATAATAGTGCATGGTCTCCATACTCGTTGACGACTAAATAATAGTGCATGGTCTCCAAACTCGTTGACGACTAGATAATAGTGCATGGTCTCCATACTCGTTGACGACTAGATAATAGTGCATGATATCCATACTCGTTACAAGACTGACAGTGTGGCTGACGACTAGATAATAGTGAATGGTCTCCATACTCGTTTGTCATGTATCTACAAGACTGACAGTGTGGCTGACGACTAGATATATTTGCATGGTCTCCATACTCGTTAGTCATGTATCTACAAGACTGACAGTGTGGCTGACGACTAGATATATTTGCATGGTCTCCATACTCGTTAGTCATGTATCTACAAGACTGACAGTGTGGCTGACGACTAGATATATTTGCATGGTCTCCATACTCGTTAGTCATGTATCTACAAGACTGACAGTGTGGCTGACGACTAGATATATTTGCATGGTCTCCATACTCGTTAGTCATGTATCTACAAGACTGACAGTGTGGCTGACGACTAGATATATTTGCATGGTCTCCATACTCGTTAGTCATGTATCTACAAGACTGACAGTGTGGCTGACGACTAGATATATTTGCATGGTCTCCATACTCGTTAGTCATGTATCTACAAGACTGACAGTGTGGCTGACGACTAGATATATTTGCATGGTCTCCATACTCGTTATCCTCGGGTAGCAGTTTATTACACTTTGCCGACAACGTTACTGATATCCTGTTTGGAGCTCGACCGAGATAGCATGGTGTCAAACGTTCTGTTAAAATTAATTACGTCTGATGTTGTTACTGTAAGGTCGACATTTGCATTTATACGTTTGTAGGCACCATAAAGCTCTGTGCACGGAATTGGAATATTCGCATGTGATATGATCTCCCTTTATACCAATTACTATGCTTATGTCTCGACACTAGAACATAAATAACTTATAAATACTTAAACTGTCAGAAAACATCTTCACACTTCGGTAACGTCTTAATCAAACAAGCATATCATCATTGCAAGTATGATTTGAGTCCACTGTGCATCCATCAACGAACTAAATTGAAACACAATATAAAGAAAGTGAAACTCCAGATGCATCAGTAGGACATTATTCTTGTCACTACAAGGTGCTTTTTTGGAAGAGTGACCCACTTGCATACAATAAGACACAAGTAAACAAACATGACACACGCCATTCTTTAAATACTTAAAATCGGTGACAATACCATTTTGGATGAGTAATATGCAACGTTTAACTCCACGTCAATTACCATATAGTATATCCTTCGTTATTGCTTCTTTCGAAAGTAAGCATAGATTTATAGACTTCTGCTATATTCATCGATACAACTGACAATAAATCAGTTCACCTAATTGGTTTACGTAAATGAAAAAGTAACGATCAACATCATTTGATGTAACTGATATTGAATGCACATAAATACTTGTCTTGTAAAACGAGACTGTGCGACGTTTTGTCAATTAATACGTCTATTGTACGTACATTTTCCCAGACATCAATTACTCGTGGGTCGTTGTTGTTGGTGGCCATGGTCAGATCTAATTTCGTTTTGCTGTACATTTTGTTTAAATTATTGTTATTTACATCTTTTATAAAACAAGGCAAGCAATAACATTTGTAAACCAAATTACAAAAATAGATAATATAAAATGTCGTCATTGTTCTGTGCTTGTTTAACGCTGGTCTGACTCCCTTGTCTGAATGTAGAATAGTAAAAAAATGTATTTTTTTCTTTTGCATATGTTTTTCATATCCTGTGTCTCGTTTTTATGATCGTAGACTACCGGTTATATAGCAAATCTTTGTTGTTATTTCGAGTCGCTTTTACATCACATGGGCTAACTCCCTCGCAGTCTCAGCTGAAACAGGACATACATGGATTCCATGATACATGCTCCTTAGCAAAGAGTTTACCATATATTGAGTATGATATGAATCATAGATTAAATGATTATATGAACTCACAATCCTTTGCTTTCCAAAACCATTTTATCGACAATGTCAATGTATAAATGATTAATCTCATAAGATAATTTTAAAACGTGTATTTGTTTTTTACGTTGAATATTGATCTGGTAAGGTATACAGTCCATATACTAAAGAGATAATATAAGCCAGCATTAAGAAGTGTACTGCAGTTGCGATGTTAATTCATATTTTTTTAAACAAACAACTGTAATAAATTTAAGTTTGAGATACTGAAACTGTTGTTCAATCATTTAAACAGAACGACTGCAGCTTCTGATCTAATATTTATTTTGAACGAATAACAACTGATTTATCTCCCATTAGGCTTAGCGAAGGACTTGTTTTTCTCCTCCAGAAACAGATGTACCGACGTTCATTACATTTAATTTACCAGATTTAAGCCATGGTTTGTCCTAAGACGTATTGATAAAAATTGTTAACAACTGTTTATTTCCCTCGGTTAGGCATACGTTACCAATTGAAACAAATTATAACGTTTCTTAAGGTTTGCACATTTTGCGTCAAACTTTTATTCTCGGAAAGATCACAACAATAATAGACGAAAGAAATTTACAGTATTTATCAGAATATTTATTATTTATCTATCTGACCAGTTAAATGTTATTCTATGAATGGCAACGGGTTTAATAACAAGTTTATTCTTCAAATATGAATTCTCTAAAACTGCTAATTAATCCGACATTTTCTTCAATGCTACCATATAAGATTATCATATAGCAGCAATTATGTCTAGTAAGTCAAAACTGTCTATAGAGTTTACTACGTGTTTATTGCCGTCCAATACAAAGTTGAACAATACAAAGTCGATAGGACACGTGCCTTGCACGGGACGCGTTTCTCACGCTATATCGTAGGCCAAAATAGATACCTAGTGGGTAAATGTTGAACTTTTACTACCAACACAAAATTTTAGGGTGTTGTTAAACTTCAAAAGAACATTGTTTTATTAACTTTTGACACAATTTAGACAATAATAAAAATACAAACATCTATGAACAAGTATTATTTGACCGCAAATTTTGAGATACCAAATATTAATAATGTCTATAAAATAAGCATTGAAACATATATGTATTACCCTTTACAATTTAGAATATATAACTGCATTAGCTCCTCGATTTACTAAGGAAATCCTATTCATATGCAATATTGTTTTTCGAACAATTAAAATGAAAATCCCGAGTGGACACTTGCCTCAAAAAGCAACGCAATCTCTCATTCGAAGCTATCAAGTTACACATCAGAGCTAGCCTTACCCCTTGACTTGACTTGACATGACTTTACTGAGACTAGACTTGTGAGATTACTAAACAATTGATATAACCATTGGACGAAACAGTACCTCCGGTATGGGTTGCCCGCCAACAAAGTGTTTTGCTGCGGTTTTATGCAATACATAAATATAGGTTTGTGTGTCAATCATTATTATGTTGAAATCGTATTGTGGACTCTATTAAAGATCGAGACTTTTAGTGTACATTGCTATATTTTTGTTTGATTAAAGAGGCCAACGAGCTGCTTGATCTTGGTGAACTGAGCCTATTCATAAGACTTTTATTTTTATGTTTGCTGTTATATCGACATCGTAATATATACTCGACACAAAGAACGAATAATGATATAACATCATCAGCTACTTTTATTCCAGAATTATCTGCAACTAGATGACGTATTTATAAATAGTGCGCTAATTCTAACGAAATGTCTATAAAGCACTTTTAAAAAAACATTATACACAAAGTCATGTGTTATTATTTATCTGACTAAATAACCCCCGAAAATATAGGCCCACATGTCTCCAACGAAATAAAATCTTACCAATCAAAATCTTCATTACGCAGCATAGTTTCGCCGATACATCCGACTCGATGATAACTCCCATCGGCGCACTTGTTTGAAAAGGATCTTTATATGATGAATAACAAATAAATTATGTGCAATTAACATTAAAGATGTAGATGTTCCTACGGAAACCATATTACTCTCAGGGGCAATATTGTCTTTTGTTTTTAGTCTGTTTCTACTGGTTTTCTTACAGGAGTGCACATGCTTTCAGTATTCATTACAAAAAAAAGTGCTAAACAACTGATACTGTGTTAGAGCATTTTATTTGTTATATATTAACACTATTACTGATGTAAAAGTACGTCACAAATTATGCACATTAACTTTTTCAACAGTTCACTGGTCACTTGAGCGACATAACATCTCATAACAAATGTTGATATCTCAACACTGCATCATGGGTGGTCTCAATCGATAAGTCTCAACTATTAAATGTCTTTGATTCAATAAATCCGAGCATGGAGTATTTGTTTAGCAAAACACCACTTCACGAGTATTACTTAAAACCGGCAATATCCGCAACGCTTAAGTACACGGACAATTCATTGACATTAATAAAACGCTTTTGCACAAGAAGTGTAACGCCGACAATGGCTGAAAAATGCAAATACTTTGTTCGCTTTCAATTTTTTCTTTAACGTATGTATTACAATTTTGAAATGTTTAATATAAACTCATTGAACCTAATATCAACATACATATTGGAGAAAACAGCACATTTGCATAACACTTTTTTTTTAGGTAAATAACACTATGTCAAACTGTCGTTTTCAAGCAAATGCTGCGTTTTTTTACGTCTCATGTGAACCGTTGCTTCGTCAAATGTTATGCTTTTAATCGAAAATCAACCCACAGATAATGTGTAATCTGATTGTATTATACATAAGTTGTAAGTCAAATAATATATCTGCAACATAATAACTTCACTATGGTTGCTCAATTAATTATATCGATGACTATGGGATTAACTCATTATTTTACTTTACAACATAATAACTTCACTATTGTTGCTTAATCTTTTACATCGTTGACTATGTGATTAATTCTTTTTTTCAAACAATTACCATAACAGTTATATTTAAAACAAATCCATATCTGTATTCTGTTTTGTTCGTTGAGGGAAAAAACCTCATATTGAACTGCCGTAGTCAAGAAAGGTCTGTGTTTCGCGAGTCTCATTGCAATCGTTGCCTTGTCAAATGTTTTCTTTCTTATCGAATCAAACTAATGTAATTTAATGGATAAAATACATTGATGTCAGGCGAAAATTTAATTAATAATATGCAACGATCAATATATTTCATTGACTCATATAAACGCTATGCGCTTTAATGTCGGAAATTAAAGTTAATAATAAAAGCCAATAGTTTTAGTATGACAGCCACCTTTACTGCAATCATGTTGATATTTGAGACGAACGTCTATAAGTGTTATACTTTGGAATCAATACAACAAGTAACTCGCATACTAAAAACTAGACCTGATAATACACGAATAAGTTTTCTTATTAAACGAGATTCTCTCAAAATACGAATGTTATTATGTCCAATCTACTAGAATGATGCTTTCAGAATATTGTTTTTAATTTCACGTAAAAGAAAACTGTCTATTCGATTACTATGAACATATTCAAAAAGGTGTTCACGCCTTATGATGACTGTTTCCACGTGCTGGTGTATTTGTTTTAGAGCATTTGCGCATTGATGTCACGCTCATTTCGACCGCTAGGGGTCGTTATTTCTCCCTGGATAGAAAGTCTGGCGTCTGTGGGATTTAATATCTGTTGAACTGAGCGATTTTATAAAAAGGATAATGTATTGGTTTTGTTTTGACTATTAAATGCCATCAACTGATGATATAAGCGTTTATACTTAAATGTGAACATAACACGTACATAGAGCGTGATTTGGAGTTGTGATTAATCGTGAACTTAGCCCAGTCCCGGATTACCCATTATGCAAAGTAGGCAACTGCCTATGGGTCCCGCGGCTTTTAGGTGTCCCATGAGACCGTGACGAAATAGTTTTTGTACTTACTTACTTAGCCTAATCTAATGACTTGACACTTCCGATTATTTGATATCAATGTTATTTTCCGATTAAAGTTTTGGCATTGTCTTACCAAGTGGCAATCATATATTATTTGTAAAACCGTGTTGTTTTGCTGGTGATATCGATTGGGCACTGGCGTTCTAGTAGGGACTAGGCAAAATAGGGGCCTGGGACATTGGTCCCAAAAGTTTCACTGCCTTCGGGCCTACATGTGCTTTATCCGGCACTGACTTATCATCACCAGTTTAATTTTCAAATGTTTTAAAGAAATGAATTGTATACATACAATATATTCGCATTTAATGTATTATATCTGCTACGTTCAACTGAAGCAAATTGAAACCCGAATAAAAAAAAGATAAAGGGCTTAAGTAGGCTATTACTTTAACATCTGAGTTCAATACAAACACAAATAACATATCATGTGGAACAACATAATACAATACAATACAAATATTGTTTATATTGTTATGTAAAAGATATTGGTTGTTAAATGTATAAATGTGTTATAATATGCCATTATTTTTGTTATCTCGGTACGGTTTGGAGTGTGGTGACCTTGACTATTGACGAGGAAAATAAAATATATTGAAGGGAAAATAAAAATAAAATAAATAAATAACATAATACACGTGTAATGAACATTTTGAAAAAGCATCGAGTATTTTATACGCTAAATTTGTGACAGAACGTTATAGTTCAATTTTAGTATGTAAATAATAATAAAAACTTACTTAGCATTTTGTCTAAAAGTTATGTTTCAACCAAATAACTGAATACGAGAGGCATAATGCAAATCACGGATCAACATTGAAACGGTTCTGTAAATTGTAGACAAAGCGCAATACAATAGTTTGGTACACGTTATTAAGCTACAATGGCAAAGAATATTAACGTTCAGTTAAACAAGAAGAATGTTATATCACGATGAAGGTTTGCATACTTTTCAGAAACGAATTCCTCGAAAGATTAGCTCATGGATATTATGCAATTACGTTGGTTCAATATTTCCTATCTACACCCGTTCTAGTCCATAATCGAGACCATAAATACGAATTACCTTGACAAATGAACGACTAACTTGAGGATTAAATTATTATTCAATAATGTGATTTCTCGACAAGTGATATAGCGGTTCGAAATTCAGTACCTCCGGGAAGGTGTGTCCGCCATCGAAACTATTTTGCTGTCGTATAACGAAATACTTAAATATAGGTTTTTGAGAATATGAAAAATAGTTGTGTAATATAGAAATAATGCGCACATAATTAAATACCAAAGTTTCTTTTTTTTATAATTTCGGGTTGCATTTCAGTGAACTTTGCCGACTCCGTTCCTATTATTCTGACATAATTCCAACGTGCTGATCTAATCTCATTGTAGCTATTAAATATTATTTATTAATTTATTAAATCAATAAAAATAATTTAAGTTCCGAAATAAAACAATACCACTTAAAACTTAACGTGAGACACACTCACTTTTAACTTAACAATTCTAATGAACCAAACGACTGTGAACCACTGAGCTTTCCTTCTTTCAATTACAGTTGACGTTTGAGCAAAATGTCGTTATATAAGAATGAGAAAATATCTTTTGATTACAAAGAAAATATGTATTTTATTCGGTTTGCGCCTTATAAATGGCGAACATACTGCCGCACAATATTTATTAAGACCTTTTCATAGAGATCTATGTTTATGTATGTTACATATATTTATGCAATAGAACACGCAAGAAATTAATGCTATTATGTTAACTTTAAGTATTAATATTCTAAAATCTAAGTATGAAAGATTGTTTAAATACATATTTTAGTCAATTTACATTTATTCCGCATATTAGTGCATGTAAAAACCAAAATTCTTAAATGTCCCCATATAGTCATAAATGTCGTTCAAATTATCGTAATTTCATAGCATAAAGCATTAAATTAAAGGCCAAACAGACGTGTTATTTGAGTACAAACAGACTTAGCGATCGTTCTGACGTAGATATTGCCAATATTTTTACCCGCGACTGGGCGTTAATTACATTGTTCTTTGTAGTCAGTGAGTTCATTACTCTGTTTATTGTATGTATCATAGATCAAAGGTGCTTTGACAATACATTTTTTTTTCAATAATTAATAAGTTTTAATCATTGTTTAATTGTATGTCGTGTTGTATGTTCCGTCATGTATCATTTAGGACTATGGTCAAATGCCTTACATAAAAACTAGCGTGGTTAATATGACTTTCTCTCCTGTTAATGGATTTAGAATAATTCTTATGTATTCAATAATATCAAAGTGGGCGTTGGTTTAAATCCTTTTTCAGAGGTCCTCTTCCATTGGTTTTCTTATACTAAATTAGTTTATTTCTTCTTAAAGCTTTCATTATCTTTCTTTATATAACAAGGAAGTATATGTTTAATGCTAGTATTTATACACATTACATATTATCGCATATCATCTATACCATAGAAATATTATATCATGTGATAGGTAAATAAAATTGCAATTAGAATATCAATTTGATTGCATCTTGGAATAAGATCTATTGTAGTACTTGAAATAATAAACTAATTCGTTCTTTTATATTAAACTATTCAGATTCTTATGAACGTCCAACTGCGGTACTAACAGTTTTAGTTGCATTTGTGCTATATTGCAGGGATCTGTGTCTTACTTTCTTCGAGACGACAACAACACCAAGAAACATTTGAACCATATACTTCTACGAATACTTTACTGCGTGCGTGTTTACATCTACAAAACATCAATTAAAACTTGTTATTGATACTTAGTGAATATGATTACATTTCTTGGAAAACAAAATGTATTGACCTTTTTTATGAATTAATATTTCTAATCAGAGTTTTGGATATCATAAAATCATTTGACACATGCTTGGTAAAAAGTTTCAAATTATTGTACATATATTATGTACATCATGAACGACATGTAATGAATCGAGTTCATCATATAAACGTACCGTTTGACCAAACCTACAAACAACCTTGTTAAAGAAAGGTTCCTCTTTGATTATATCAAACCCCGGTTAATTCGTTGTTACATTGTAAGTGTGCAATATATTTTATATTTTATAACATATGACGATGTACAATAGATTGAACATAGGAAAACACATTGCATGGAATATGCTTCCCACGCTTTAGTAAGGACAAATATTTATAACTAATTGGTAATTATTGAACTTAAACCATCAATACAAACGTTGAGTCGTAGCAAGCGAAATGCAAATCAACATGTCATGTATCATTTCTCACACAGAGCATACTCGCTGTATGAAATAAAATAAAAAAATATTAATATGATCGACTGCGACCGTGGCCAACTATCACATAGTGCCGTCTTTCTTGAAGAAAATTACCTATTTCTGGTCACGTGTTTCGCATCAAAAAGAAGCAACATATGTTATACATAACATCAGCAATGCATAATGAATGGTGTTCATTCTTAAAATAGTGCATTAGTAATAGCTATATACGAGTAACGAATCTAAAGGAAAGGTTATACATGTAACACATATAGGAATCATGGAACTCTAGATACATTATCAGGAAATTCACGTGAACATACGGCGTAATTTCTGATACAAAAAAATACTTACGAAAAATATATTTAAACATAATCAATTTTAATACGACCATACATTTCCTTTTACAGTTAAAATACATATGGCTACTATGATTGTTCACAACATGTGTGTGTAGTTACATTTAAAAAAAACACACAACAGTCAACGCATGAGACAAAAGCGTACTACATTATCTCGTAACACGTTATAATGCTACAGAGCCAAATCAAATTAGCGCTCAGAAAAACAAGAATAATGTATTACACGATAAGACATTTAGAAACAAATGTGAATGCAGTAATACAATTACGATGCAACAAAAGTCCATTAATCAAGGTTCTATTCTATTTCGAGCCTAAAAACATGATTCAAATAATTCTACTCCCTAGACGGTTTATTATCATGCATTATACGATAACTCGACAAGTGATATAATGGCTGGATATACAATACCTACGGGATGGTTTGCCCGCCACCAAATTGTATTTTCCTTCAGCCTTACGCAATACTAAAATATAGGTTAGTGCGAACATATAACCTGAAAATATTCTGGTGGCGTATAACATTTTTATGCTCTCTTGGGCACAATTTAGCGAGAGGGCTCTTGTTACTAACAGTAGCAATAATATTACTCGAAAAACAAATTCAATTGATGAAAATGCACCAGTTCAGACGGTTTAGTTGCGTTGGCGTTCTTCGTAGGAGATGAACATTCGACATGAGATTTTAAAATTGATTCATAAGTGCTGGATAGAGACAAAAACAGCGTCACTTCCAAATCACGTGTGCATTGCACAACGTATCGTTTTCATTCCACGATGATCATACACGTGTAAATTCTGAATTACATTTTTTATTTCTGTTGAGGCACTTATCGTGTACTTCGTGATTCATTTCCGGCATTTTCGTTTGTAAAAGAGACGTTCAGTTTTGGTCAAAGTTCAATCCATTTTACACTGGTTTCAACTAGGTGCGCTTAAATAAGAATCTTCCCGGTGTTTTTCCTCACTTGTTGCAATATCTAAGTTGTTAACAAAAGAAATGTGTAATGAGTTATTATCAGCACTCCCACATGACGCGTAAAATATAATGTGACATATACGTTTAATCTTCGGAAATTTCATGGAATGTCAGGGTGTTTTTTAAGATAGACATGTTGATTTGTTTCAATGAAACATTTTCCGATATTTAGTACATTTTAATAAAGAATACTAAATCCTTAAAGCAGTTCCATTTCTGTAAGAATGATACATTCATTAGTTGTGTTACAGTGATTAATACCTCAATACTCAGATTGTATTGCTGTTTCTTCGACTTAAATTATACGGTTTGGAACTTATGTGCCCAAAATAATAATCTTAACTCATAACCATGTCTATAAGGCATAATACCACTTCTCGCACTTCGCGGCTAAAATATGACATAGAAGTGTTTGATTTGAGCATCAACGATTCGCACTACCTACAACATATACGACTCATAAAAAATTACTTAAACGTTTGGCAATTGAAAGTTCATTAGAAACGCTTTAGTTATATAAAAAATGCATGAGTGTATTATTTAAATCACTTATTTAGACACTTTTAGAAGATGCGATCTTTTATATTTGTGTAATTGCAATTAATTTACCTCTCTCAAAATATTAAAGTTCTATAGTACAGATAATACCTTACAACATGCACTGCGTACACATAATGGCACAAAAACATATCATTGGTTTTTAAATAACAAAAACACACGACAACTATAAGACGACGTTATAAGATCAGATTTTTTTTTAATCAAGTACTTTGTAATATAGTTTAACAACGGCATTGTTAAAGAACACAATCAAAGGTATTGGACCTCTAGAGCAGGAATAAAACTAACGCCCATCGGCATGGCGTGATTGACACCTTGTCTGTCTTTTCGTCTGACTCATTCATCAACAAACACAAACTGCGTCGCCGTACCAATATTATTCCATTTAAATGTCTTGAAATGTGTCTCCAGACAAAACCCGCTCCACGAAGATCTTCAGTGCGTTTGAGACTTACTTTAATGCGGAAATTAAATACGTATGGACATCGCATACGTGTAACAGATGCCTGACCGTAATACTAGCATAGTATTTAAACTTAATTCAATTTATACTTTAACTCGTCTGACCTGTTTTGTTTATCATTTTTGTTGATCTCATGACTCAAGTATTTTATATTTGTTTCTTTATATTAATACTAAATACACACATAAAATACAATTAACATTTCTTTTTTAGTTCTACACCAGTATGTCCATATGCGATGGACGCGTCTGATTTATTTACGAACTACTTCATCTAGTGGTCCTGTGTTATTTGTACGTTAATATATACTGAAATACATTACTACTTGTTGAATATAATGCGCTTTATTGTTATGCTTAGTCATGAAATAATTCCCAATTCTTTTATCAGTAGGATCTTCTTATTCAAATGTCAAATTTGAAATATAGTGTTGATGGCTGTCATCATACTTAATTATCTAGAGAAAGAAATGTTAAAAAGCATTAAATGGTAATAGTAAAGCTGGAAGTCACGCATACTCATTAACACTCAATATTGAACAAGCGATCCTCACTAAAAAACCATGTGCAGAAGTAGTTTCTATTGTGGACATAACAAGTAAATAATTCAATACATTTACACAGTCTCATACCACTTTTTTATGACTTTCTTTTGACTATAATCCAGAGCATGCTCACATAATGCAATTAAGTGAAAGAACTAACTCATTTTTATATGATTGTACCGACTACATCAAATGGCAAGTTCTATGTTTTATGTGTACATGGTGTAGCAAGGAGTAACTACTTGTCAAGTGAAAGAGTGGCTTGACAAAGGTAAAGTACAGCATGAAACTCGAAAGTCGCGTGATGTGGTTGTGTTAAGTGCATCCTTTATTGTTTTCTCTATTCTGTGACGTATCCGCATGGTAGGCACGAATCCCAGTTTGTTCAAGTGCAATAAAATATAGGAAAAATGAATTCCGATAATAATAAGTTGGCGGGACAACGCATTCCATCCTCATATCACTCATTAAAGGCTGGTGACCGAGCGTATTAACGATACAGTTCCATTGGTAAATGACTCAACACATTGCGAAAAATCCGTGAACGTATTAGAACATGCGAGCAGGAAAAATAGGTATCTAAATACACCATTCAAAATGGATTGTCTAGCTAGTCATTTAAAAAAATCGTAATACATAAATCAAAGATTATTTAAGTGCAAAACAATGATCGACTGTCGTGATTTTATTATACAAAGTTATAAGAAGCACGTGTTCCGCCTAGATGTATACGCTTGCTATTAAAGCAATGCGGCAGATCGTCGCTATCGTAACCTGGAGGTTAGGGTTAGATCCCTATAAGGGCCTGGGACTTCCCGAACTGGGAACGTTACCCTACAGACGTTCAGTATTTTTCTGTTTAAACCAAGATTGCACAAACAAGAAAAAAAAACTTTCGTCATACTATGCCACTTGATATTCCAGGTAATCTTACTAGGATTTTGTCATCATAGTAAAACGAAGAAACCTATTAACGTTCAATATATTGTCGTATGGTCTTTATTTAAATTGTGGAGAATTATCAATAAATATGACATATTTTTTACCGAGCGATTATCATCAAAATCGATTTGAATTATCGTATAAAACAGATGATATTGATATATATTTAATCAAAATACCAATGTGTTTGTGTAATTCAGAAATAAGATGTCTTGATATAATATAAGGTTTTAAGACAGTAACATGATAATGTACTTACTCTTAAGTAAATTTCCCAATTGACCCAGTATCTTTTTTTCCGTCTGCCTGTTGTAAATGCACGCCTACATTCAGACATTAAAACAATATTAATCACATATAAATCAACTGAGATGTATTTACTTACAAAACTATCTCCAGCCATTCCGACATTGGTTTATTGGTTCGAGTACAATATTTGAAGCACGATACGTTCGATACGGACATTATCAAATTAAAAAGTGAATATGGGGCTTTACCACTGGCGCTCTATCACTGTACTTAATGTGGTTATATGTCAACAAATGTATTACTAGTATCCTCATAATCATAACGAGTACATCCATTCTCATATGCTCTCTATTGTGCTTAGATTCATATACTATACAGTTGAAGGCCGTATAGATATATTTTGAAAAGTATCTGTTTTTATAAAAATCGTACAGAACAGTACAGATAAGACATGTGATTTTATTTTCAAATTCTACTGTCATCAATTAGACAGGCTGTTTAACAGATAGTCTTTTATGCGAGTATAAAGTAATGTATGCTTTCAATAGTTAATTGTATATATACGTGAAAAATACGTTTTAAATGTATCAAACATACCTATAGAAAAATGTAGCCATTATATTTTTGCACACAACAATAAAAAAAAACTAGCCATAATGAAATGAATACACGAATCAAATACGAATTTGTCTGAAATTACTAGAACGTGAACTTCATTACTATTTACATAAGCGATACCAATATTTTGCATGTGCTAATCCCTTCAAGATTTTGCAATACCTTAAACTTCCAATGGGACCAATGGATATGTGGATATGTATGTTATGTTGAAAACTGAAGTTAATCGTTGGCGAAAAACCACGTTCAATGTTGTTATGGTTTCTAAATCGGGTTGTTGTTACAACATCATTGTTTTATTTACTTTCAGTTCCGCAAATATATTTTCCTACGTTTCATTTACACTACCTTCATGTTTAATGTTATTTAGCAGACTATATTGAGTTACTTATTAGCATGCCAAAAGATCCATGAAAAATAGTTCTTCATTACCACAACCTCAGAAATAATGGCAAATAATAGTTATACCCTGTCATGTTTAATTGTAATTCAATAGAGTGATATATTGTTAACAATTTGATTTAAAGAAAACGATAAGACCACAATAACTTTAATCAGAAAAGCAAGCGACATAGCTTGATCCGCCGGTTTAGTTGCGTTGGCGTTCATCGTAGGAGAGAAATATCCTTCATGAGTTAGATTATTGGTGAAAATATATGATTCATGAACACTAGTTTCCCTCTGGCTACATACGCATACACGATTGACAATAATCAAGATTGAAGTCCAATCCGTTTTATTCACATCTCACGATCATACACTTGTATGTATGACTAGGTACAATTTACGTTGATTTTATTCGTGTTATTTGTTTATGCTTATATCGTTTGGAACATGTGACACGATTTTCGACAGTCATCACTTAAAACGCGTCACTTCAATTATTTGATGACGAATCTTTCACTTAGAGATACGGTGCTGTTGAAATGTGCGCATGTTAGAAGTTGGAAATCGAAGCAATTTAATTGGATATGTGTCATGTAAATGATGTTCATGCAAGCATCAGAATAAAGCAATGACTGGATCGTTGTTCGTAATCACTGCTCCCGAGCTGCACATTTGCGTCGTTTCAAATACTGTGGAGGCATGCTAAAGTGCTGTTATATTTCTCATACACGTAACTCAGTTGTTCGAAAGCTGGATACTCCCTGTCACACCCAACAAAACAAAACATGGAAATAGTTCAGTATTATTTTTGAAACCATGCGTTTTTATATGTTAATTCAGTAATAATCATTAATTTTCAGAATGACTTTCTACAGGAACATTAACGAAAATATTTCTGAAACAAACGCATTCGTTATTTTTCTTCGTATTTGAGACTAGGATGGCTGGAGAAATAATCAAATGGTTGAATATGACTGTTATATTTGTGAAAGAATTGTATGCCAATAGTTGTGATCTCATATGTTCATTTTGTATTTGAGAAATGAAATAAAACATGGAAAGACGCTCTGTAAATTGTTTAAAGGAAAGAATATTAAATTCTTAAACAGTAACATTTGTGTAAGGAAACTACGCAAGGTTACACTCATTGGTTGAAATACCTCTAGAACATAATGGTGAACAGTTTTAATTGGGCAATGAACACGATGAACATTTGGGATGTCTCTACCTTAAAAATTAACATTGTTAAAAACTGAAACATAAAATATCGAACATTGCTTATGTGAACGGATATTATATGACATGTATATATAATCTATAATTGCAAGATGAAACATATCAGCTTGATAATTAACACGTGCAACATTTCTGGTGATGAATAATATTGGCGATCTTTCCCTTCCATACTAATTTGCGTCGCTGCCGTTTGACGTCATGACGTCATTTCCGGTTTATTTGTTTTTTGACGTTAATATACAATTGTTTTGTTGAGAAACATAAAGAAAATGTAGTCAATTTGTTAAAACAAACTTTGAAAAAGCCTATTAATGCGAAATATATCAGAAAAGAGTGCAACTTGTTCTGTGTTATTCGATTACAAGAAAGATCACACGGTTTGAGAAATTGCCACAGCCCCATTTGATCATACTGCCAATTTTTTCAATCAAATATTTTATTCAGCTAGTATGCTCTGTATTAGAAATCATGCATGAATTGTAACTTATTTATTATTTCAACCATCAGTTAGCTTCAAACAAATAATTACATGGCAGTTCCCTTGTTATCACATGTGTGTTGATCGTTGAAGGTCAATAGTTACTAATGAGATATCATTGATCGTCTTTACTAGAGCGTGAGAAACACATCTATGCAAGGCGTTTGTCATATGGAGACTGTATTTTACAGCTTCGTAAATTGCGAAATATTAAGGAAACCATAATATTACGGCTACAACGAATGTTCGATCCTAATTTATTATGTCAAACGAGTCACCAATCATTTCGTGCTGAACAATGATTCATTTGTACTTAATATTAAACCGTTCACATGCCGATTTCATTATATTTAGAGGAAGATGTACATGGTATATGTCCAACTATTGGACCAAACATGTCGATGTGTAAATCCAAATCTATACTAGTGTGCACTAGTTTAGTTCAAGTCATAATTTAACAAAAATGAACTTACCTTAAGGATTTTAACATCTATATATATATATTTACAGTTCAATTTATACGTACTTGAACTATTTAGATGATTTATTAAATATAAAACATAACTTGCCTATTTATTTACTTTATTTTTAATTTCTTATAATTGACGTCTCAATGTTATACTGGTGACGCTACATGTTCATGTAGATCACAACGCCAAATCGCGTTAAATGTACGTGTTATGTTCA
This sequence comes from Dreissena rostriformis, assembly GCA_007657795.1. Taxonomy (NCBI): domain Eukaryota; kingdom Metazoa; phylum Mollusca; class Bivalvia; order Myida; family Dreissenidae; genus Dreissena; species Dreissena rostriformis. Next base: position 186,561 of record VMBQ01000770.1, read on the forward strand.
CATTTTAGTATAAGCGCTTTATTACCAGTTGTTAGCATTTAGTAATCAAATCGAAACCAATACATTATCCTTTGAATTAAATCGTTAAGTTCAACAGATATTAAATCCCACAGACGTCAGACTTTCTATTCAGGGAGAAATAACGACTCCTATTGGTCCAAATGGGCGTTACATCAATGCGAAAATCTCCTTAAAAATATACAAGCACATCGAAACATTCATCATATTATCATACGTGAAACCGTTTTGGATTATCTTAAATGTTTTCGAAAAGATACTTTTCGGTTGTGTAAAACGTTATACAATTTTCTGAAAGCATCGCATCCGTAGATTGGATATAATCAACCAATGGGAAAGACATCGGACCTCGGACAAATCCGATAAAATTTGACGAGGTCCGATAAAATTTCCCAAATTGTCGGACCTCGTGTCCGACAAAAAAAAACGTCGCCATCTTGACTTCCTTTACTTGAGATCAAGTTTTTCCAAATGTCTTCATAGAACGGGTTTTCATNATATATAATTTTGCAAGCAATTGCAATTGCTTGACCCACAAAATAACACACATTCAAGGAAACACATTTAATTATAGGAGGCTGGTGTCCTCTGAATAATGAATCTGCGATTGATATCTTCAGGACAAAAGTGAAATTAAAGCAATTACATATATTACATACCAATATGAGTATCTTTATGTCGATCCGTTTGGTTTATAAATGTTGTAAAAAAAAATGAAACAGTTTCATACTTGCGAAACTTATCATAAACAATACCTGCGTTATATTATTATTCGTTTAGTTTTTGCATGTTTTGCCACCTTACGCACGTTTAGAGAGGCATGTTATTATAATTTAATATGAAATGACCGGTTTTATAGCATGTTATCAAATGTAGGTAACAAATCGCAACTCGGATGACCACACATTGAACTGTAAAAGATATAATAAAGACATTCAAGCAAAAACGTGTTGGTCTTTTCACCATTACAACAATATCGTGTATTTAGTTGGCCCTACTGACGGGAAATCATATCAATATTTATTTCGTTTGTCTAAATATAATACAAACCTTGGTAAGATTGCTACACTGAAACACGAAATATAATATTGCCACTGAGAGTAGTATGGTTTCCGTTGAAACATCTACATCTATTAAGTGAATTGCACATTATTTATTTGTAATTCATCTTATAAAGATCCTTTTCAATCAAGTGCGCCGATGGGAGTTATCATCGAGTCGGATGTATCGGCGAAACTATGCTGCGTAAAGGAGATTTTGATTGGTGCGATTTTATTTCGTTGGATATCATTTAGGCCTAGGTTTTCGGTGGTTATACAGTCAGATATATAATAAAACCTGACTTTGTTTTGTATGTATTTAAAAAAGCGCTTTATAAAAATTCTATTCAAATTAACGCACTATTAATAAATTCGTCATGTATTTGTGGTTAATTCTTGAAAAAAAGAAGCTGATGTTATACCATTATTCGTTCTTTGTGTCGGGTATATGACGATTTCGATATAACAACACACATTACAATACCAGTCTTCTGTCTAGTAGGGTCATGTCGCCAAGATCAAACAGCTTGTTTGCCTTCTTAATCAAAGGAAAATATCGCCATGTACACACATAGACTTGGACTTTTATTCAGTACACAATACAGTTTCAACAAAATAACGAGTTCATGGTGTTCACACAAACCTATATTCTGTATTGTATATACTCGCAGCAAAATAATTGTGTCGGCGGGCAACCCATACTAAAGGTTCTGTTACGTCCAATGGTTATATCACATGTCGAGTAATTGCATAAGTCGGGCTGGCTAGCTCACCTGTGTAACTTGACAGCTTCGAACGAGAGATTGCGTTGCTTTTTGACGCAAGTGTCCACTTGTGATTTTCATTTTACTTTTTCGTAAAAACAATATTGCATAGAAATAGGAGTTCCTTAAAACATTCAGGAATTAATGCAGTTATACATTTTCAATTGTACATGATTATACGTGTATTTTTATATATTGAATGCTTAATAAGAATTGCTAATATTGGGTATCACGAATTTGGCGGTCATATAATACTTGTTCATAGATGTTCGTATTTTTATTATTGTCAAAACTATGTCCAAAAGGAATAAAACAATTTTCTTTTTAAGTTTAACCACACCCTGAACTTTTGTGTTGGTAGTTAAAGTTCAACACTTACCAGCTATAAAGCTCGTATGGCCCAATCTATAGCGTGAGAACCGGGTCCCGTGCAAGGCGCGTGTACTGTTGACTTTGTATTGTTCAACATTGTATGGATGACAAATAACACGTAGTAAACCCAATAGAAAATTTTGACTTACACGACACATGTGCTGCTAAATGATGGTCTCATATGGTAGCATTTGAAGAAAAAGAGTATTCTCATTCAACCCGTCGGCATTCATAGAAAAGCATTTAACTGATCTTAGAAATTTAAATACTTTAAATGTCATTCGTTTATTATTGTTTTGACCTTTCCATCAATAAAAGGATAACGCCAAATGTGCATTTAAATTATATTGCAAACCTTAAGAAGCGTAAAAATTTATCTCGATTGGTATCGTATGCTTAACCGATGGAAATAAACAATTTTTAACAATACGTCTTTGAACAAATCATTGCGTAAATCTCGTAAATTCAATGTAATGAATGTCGGTTCGTCTGTTTCGGGAGGAACAAAAAACACATCATTCGCTTAGCATAAACGGAAATAAATCATTTGTTATTTCTCCAAACTAATTATTAGTTCCGAAGATGCAGTCGTTTTTTATGAGAAAACAGTTTTCAGTGTCTCAAACATAAATTTATTAATGTTGTCTGATTAAAAACAATATTTATTACCATTTCAACTGCAATAAACTTATTAATGCTGGCTTATATTATCTCTTTAGTATATGTACAGCATACATCACCAGATAATAATTAAACGTTTAATACAAATACATGAAGTTAAATAGTAAATCCCTGAAATGTGAAGTTTTAGAATTCTCTTATGGCATTAATTTGTCAGTGAGATTTTCGAAATATTGTTTTTGAAAGCAAAGGATTATGAGTTCATTAAACCATTTAATCCATGATGCATATCAAAATCAAGTTTTGGTCAACTCTTTGACAAGCAGCATGCAACCTGAAAATCCATGTATTGTTCTGTTTCACTAATAAACAATCATTTAAGTTTGGATGAGACTGTGAGAGAGTAAGCCCATGTGATGTAAAAGCGACTCGAAATAACTACAAAGAGTTGCTTTATAGCCGGTAATCTACCATAATAAAAAGAAAAAACAGGATCTAAAAAAACATTTGTCAAACGAAATTATAACTATTTTTAAAATTCTACAGTCAGAAAAGGGACTCAGACCCTAGCAAAACAAGCAATCCGAACAATTTATACATTTTATACTCTCTTTTTTTGTAATTTTGTATACAAATGTTATTGCCTGTCTTGTTTGATAAAATATGTTTATACAAAATATATTTAACAAAACTGATTATCAAAGATTCGAAAATATTCGCTTTAATGTCTAATTGTACAGCAAAAACAAATGAGATCTTACTATGAACACCTACAACAACGACCCATGAGTAATTGGTGTCTCGGAAAATTGACGTACAATAGACGTATACATTGACAAAACGTAAGACCGTCGTTTTTTACAAGACGTGTATTAATGTGCAATCGATATCAGTTACACCAATTGATGTTGATCGTTACTTTTTCATTAACGTAACACGATCAGGGGAACTGATTTATTGGGAGTGGTGTCGATGAGTGTAGCAGAGATCTATAAATGTATGCTTACTTTCGAAATAAGCAATAACAAAGGATATAATATACGGTAATTGACGTTGATTGAAACGGCGCGTCGTAATCATCCAAAATGGAACTTTCACCGATTGTAAATGAATATGCAACGAATGAATCTGTGAAATATTACCACTCGATATTGTGCACATATTTGTTAAATATATATAACACATCAACAATACTCCTACTGATTTGGTTAAAGATTCGAAATAAAAAAAATATATTGTATTTCTTAAGACAAATAGCATGTATTAGATCATAAAGACCGAATATTAATGCAACAGAATAAACTGAACGGGTATGTTGATATCCGGCTAAGACTGTTCTGGTGACATCTGTTAATAAAACAAAGGTCGTTCGGTGCATTTATTAGAACCGATGCATATCCACAATAATAACAGATTACTACATATCTGGTTGAATAAAATGTAATTATAAGCCAAACTTAAAACAAAAGCGGTCGTTAAGTGTATTATGTTTTATGTCATACGTTTATTGAACATAAGGTGACAAAGTTTCCTTTTGCTCTCAATGGTAAATTAAACGAACTGTATTGAAGTAATAAACGAATTGCGGCTCTTATTAACGTGAAATAATTGGAAAATTTGCTATTTTAACTGATACATTGTATTAATCTTTAATTATCGGAAATATATCAATGATTTTTAATGTTGGCATTCACAAAACTGATGATATTTTCTTAAACATAAAACAAACTGTTTCCTTAATAATCGTGAGCATCTACAAACTATATCAGACAAGAAGTCGCGGATTTGATCTAATTGTGACATGCCGCACAAAATAATACTTCTTTCAAGAAACGGCAAACGTTATTGACAAAACGGAACCTTGTATAATATAAGGCGCCTTCATAAATACCGATTGGAACATGACCATTATCCATGTTTAAGTTGATGCAGATTCTCCTGAAAAAGTTGTTGTTAAGTTCAGTGAATTAGAGATAAAGCTTTATGATCTTTTTTAGTTGTTGATATTGTCATTCGAAAGCAAAAACATATTGAAACATAATTTTTGCTAACAAATGATTAATATTATAAGATAAAATAATGAAATTAGAATACCCTTTATTTTTTTTATTGTTTAAATAATAAATAAAGTGTAATGCTTATGCCATCATAGATATTTCTAAAGAAGACACATTGAAATATCGTGTACAATTTATAAAGAAAAAAGGATTTTCAATAACACTTTCATGGACGCAGATTGACCTTTAAACTCGACTGACTATTAAATGCTTATACGCTCGATATGTCTTACACCGATGTATACGTATAAAAATCTGATCCCCCATTCCCAACCCCCTAAGTATTTTTCATCCCGCTCATCAATGCATAGGGACGAACACATGAATTTAACACAAACACGTTGAAATCGAGTTGAATTGAAGAAACATCTTTCTGACAAATCGTATTGAATAATACATTTTTGCTAATTTGGTTATTTTGAACACTTATTTGGTAAGCTGAGATTCTCTATTTAGAGTTAAACAAAAAACTAGCTCAAATGAAAAGGTGCCTTCACAATGACAACGTACTTTTAATTGGATCAAACATTGAACTAATTAATTATTTTATCTTAAATATTTTTTTAGAAATGCACAGTGTCTTCAAACTTATTGCATTATAGTGCAAGAGCACTACATTTAGCAACTAAAAAAGGCTTAAAGAAGTGGGTGTCTAGCCCATAAATAAACAATATAAATCATGTCCCTTCTACCTCATCTGGGTAACATGTGCGTTAATAATTACTAAAATGCACAGATCAATTAAATTATTCAGCACATGTATTACCATTAACTTGCTTTGATGACATCCTGGGGACCATCAGAGTATGCTATAAATGACAGAACTGAATCCCGTTATGTTATTTCTACCCGCTGCATCAAAGGCCAAAGACAGTTAAATGATGTGTTACGTGAACATGGTGCGACAAGGAGTGGCTAGTTGTCAGGTGTGGCGTGTTAGAGGTACCTGATAACAAGATCAAATTAATTATAATTTCTCTCTTTTTATTTTATACGCATTAAATAAACTATACTGATTGTTATATGTAAGTTCACCCTCGTAAAACAAAGACACATACATAAAAATACAGAATTAACACAATTTTTATGTACACTTGGAGACTTTTCTTTAGGAATCACCTAATCATATCAATATAGCTCCCTTATTTTTGAACGGACTGTGTTAAACTTTGAACCAAGAGTAATTCAACGCATTTCTGATAATTCCTGAAACTTGAATTGAAATCGAAAAACAACAAAATATAAAACTTAACAAATTTAAAACGTCACTTCAAAAGTCAAGTTCGCAAACTTGTACAACGTTAAATAATAACAATGTGAAAAGAAAAAACGCATAAACATACACGTTTTTATAACTGACCGGCTTGCAACCTGTCGTATGAGCCGTTGCGCTCCTGAATATTCATACGAACTATATTGTTTTTTTTTAATAAATGTTATTTTTTTCTTGTGTAAAATCTCACTTACAATGATGAAATTGAAATTAAATTGGAATAGCATGTATATTCCGTTTTACTACACTTGGTGACGTTTCTTACGCAACACTTTTAAAACTTACATATCTCAGAAATGAGTAAATATTTTTATTACAAAATTGCACATGTGATCAATTGACTACATTATGTGCAAGCTAACGATACATTCATTTATCCGTGACGATCGGACACTTTAGCAAGCGGGGAAGGTAGCCTGCAAAATGCAAAGTGTGCGATTGCGCTCCTGAATATTAATACGAGCTTTATTGTTTTGTAAATTAATTCTATGTTTTCCTTGTGAAAGAACCCACATAAAATAATTCAATTGAAATAAAACTAGAATTATATCGCGTTTCAACAGTTCCACGTGCAAAAATATGGAACCACAACTACCCCACGTGCTAAAAGGTCCAATCGTCACGGATGAATGATTTCATCGTGAGCTTGCATAGAATGTAGTCAAATGATCGTATGTTTAATTTGAAATCAATATCTTCACTCATAAATAATATTCAAGTTAAAAAAGGGATGCGTTAGAAAAGTCCCCAAATGTATATAATAGTCAAATGTTGTATGCTTTATAATAAAGACCAGGTATGAACTGAAATGTTTACCGTATGTACTGAAATTATATGATTAACGTGACATGAATCTCCTAAATCATGCTTTGTTTGTGTTGTTATACTTACGATTTACATTGTGAAAGTCATAATAAAACTCATTTTCGGTTCTGTACCTAACCAATACGTGTACACACCCGCGCTGAGTTCAAAACTGCGTGACATTTTCAACTCTGGAGCGTTTGTTGCGTCCTATGTGTCATTTATCGTTTTGTCTCTGGCAAATGTGCTGTATCCGGGAGAAAGGATCGACGTTTTATGTCTGAAAGCAGTTTGCAACATATCAACTCGCAAGCTGATCAGTATTTGTAACTTGCTATTCCATTTTAATCTAAAAAATATATTAAGGAGTCGATGTTTCCATGTCCACGCATCCAAATGTTAAATAGGATATAATTGCATTACAATGAATTATTTTATTTTATCTATCCGTATGTATTTTGTTAATAGAACTTCTTTTTTCCTTTAAAAATACAAAAACAATTACAACCCTTAATATAGAAATGTACATCACAATTTCGACGATTTTTACAATTTGTAAGGCAACAAGTAATATAGGAAAATGAAGATGTAAAAACAGAAGGCCTGCCAGAGTTGCATTCATACACAAGGAAGAACATATGATGTAAGAATCAAATAACAAGTGTTTGTGGCGAGGGTTGTGAGAGTTATTTGCGGGATTAAGGTGTAAGGGTGGTTAGAAGCAGGTCTTGCTTTGACTTTGGTCTATTAAGCGCAGACCATATGGTATGTCATATGATATTCTACTAAACATTCCACCTGTTGGCGCAACTGATGTTTCACTTTGTTTGTTTAAAGTTGGATACTTTAAAAGTGTGTTTTTTAAGTAGTTCGTTTCCCCGTACATATAATCAACGTTGACATATTTTCAGTATTCAAAGTCTGTCAGCAGAAGAGTTACATCTAATTGTGTTATTTACTTTATATAATAGGATTCACTCCTGGTAGTGGAAATGACGATTTTTTTTGATTTTTTTTTGTTCTTGTATTTTGTGATGTTGTTGTTGTTATTGTCTTTTCTTTTAAATGCTTCTATTATAAATTTATCTTTTTGTGTGAAAACCATGGTTAACGCAAAAATTATCATATTTATTTCACTGGTTCTCTTGTTTAAACAATACAATATCAATTATAATTGGCAATCTTTAAAAATTCAAATTCCTGAAACAAAATCGTTATGAAAACCATTTTTACAGCAAATCATATGCTGTTGTTTGCAAGGAGTTATTGATCTGCAACCACATTGGGATATAACATACAACACATATGTCAGGATTGGTTCATTTGAAAACAATAAAAAAGATAATCACATGCCTTAGTCTTTCTGCATTATGATGACTGTGTTTTGTTTAAAGAATTAGCACGATGCCCTTTAAAACAAACGTTGTCTTAGATTCAAACACTTGAAATCCTATATTCAAACAAACGAAATAACACTCATAACTTGGGAAAAACGTTTAACGTGTCTATGATTCCGTCGGTCGGTTGTATCTTCGAAGTCCACATTCAGTCGTTACATCAATGCCAATCAATTTAAGTAAATGTATTTAGTGACATAACATTTTCCTGGAGCCACGTATTGGTTTTGATATAAAACGTACCATCGTGTGCGCACGTTATGATCATGTATAATTAATGAAGCAGACATAGGCAGCATTGCCATTGAACTTATTGTGGTTATATTTAGTAATTTTTAATTTACGAATTGACAAAATAATACTGGGACAATCAAATTCACTATTAGCTTTCTAATCTTATCAATTGTATTGCCTCATACATAATGTTGAAAGTGAAGAAGGTTCAACTGGTAATAAATGAAGGCAGTATCGAAGGAGTGTAATTGAATAAATGTCCTGTAAATGATATTGATGTATGCATCAGAGCAAAGCAATTACATGGTTCTTTCACGTCATCACCGCTCCCGAGTTGCACATTTGCGATGTTTCAAACATGTTGGAAGCATGTTAAATGTTATAATTGTCCGACACGCAACGCAAACAGCTGGATACTCCCTGTTTCAGTTCAGAACACTTTTTGCATTAATTCTTGCATTAATCACGACACATTGGGGGTTGCACGCCTATAGGTAACTACAATGAAGAATTATTGTTGAATACCTTATCTATCTGTTATTATGGAACGCCACAACAGTTTGATGTTAGTTTATTTAGGGTTACATTCAAAAAGTGTTACTTACAAAACTAATAAAGTTAATGTTCGTTTATGAAATTTATATTTTTCAAAAATAGAACTCTGTTTTGTCAGCCTCGCTGCCATTTTATATTCAGTCAGCTATGGCGTATTGCGGTTGTTGTCTTGGAATGACCTTTACCCGGGCGTCCACTGCAAACTTACTATTTACTTTACAGTAAGCATTGTGTCATAATTTGCAAATAAATATTCTTGTGTTTGAATAATAAGGTCAATTAAATTCCTTTTCGACCGAAACAACATATTATTGTTGTGAATGTATTGTTAATTATATAGAAGTTCTAAACATTTTAATTCAACAATGTTTGAATGCTATCAATTAAAAAAAATCAGTACTAAGAACAAAATTTAATGAATTACAGAACATACAAAATATTGCATCGCATGAATACCTATCCATAACTTGAACATTTGCAGACCTAAAAAATGTTACAAACTTAATTGCAATTACTGCGTATTGAGAAGAACCCTATAAGATCTTGATTATTCGTGCTTATCCTTTTTTGGAACAACGTGACTTAATTTTAACTGTATATGCTATGTAATTGTATACCATGTGTGTTCGTGATATAAAATATGTTTAAACTTATTTCAAAATGCTCGCTACAAAATCTCTTCGAGAGAAGTTTTTAACAAAGCCCCTGGGTAATATCGGATTCGTGGTTAAACAGGGAATCGTTGACACCAGGTTTATTTGGCTTTCACATCGCAGAACGTGTAATAATATTAGCCATATCCCAGGGGGTTCTATGCACAAACATGGTTGGGGGCTTGTGTGAAACACATAAAACGACACACTATTGCTTGCTCTGGTTCTTTTTTTATGATCGTGTATTTCATTATTGCATATGGGTTATTCGTGAAAGTAAAAGGAAGTTTTTATGTAACTTAAGAGTTATGTTCTTTAATTATTTCAACCATCGCGTTAGATAATGTAACAATTATAACAATTTCGTTCGTAAAAGATTTATTTAATAGTATATTATCCCTTCAGCACATATAGTGCATGGCATTTATCTTTGTTTTCAAGTGCAGATTATCATCAAATGTTTGTTTGTCATAAAGGAAGAGACTTAAATATAATGAGATGACACAGGCTGGGAGTATTTAGTCATCATGAAGGTGTACTTTGTTTTGCTTTTTAGGTATTAATTACATAACTGTGTATTTTACACACATATTTAAATTCCTAGTTATAGTGACATCATATTGCTTGCCAAAAACCAAATCAACTATTTACTAGAAAATGTCAACGAAAAGTAACGTATCCTAAAAACCAACTCAACTATTTAGGACAAAATGTCATAGAAAGGTAAAGAATCATAAAACCAACTCAACTATCGCGGACAAAATGTCATATAAAGGTAAAGTAATCTAAACACCAAGTCAAATATTTAGGAGAAAATGTCATAGAAAGGTAAAGTATCTTAAAACCAACTCAACTATCTAGGAGCAAATGTCATAGAAAAGTAAAGTATCTTAAAACCAACTTAACTATCTAGGAGAAAATTTCATAGAAATGAAATTGTTACAATATGCAAATAGTTGTTAAAGCACAAATGTTAAGCTTTATTAGGTTGTATAATATATATATATAGTGCACGCATATGAATACATTTGAATACATGTGTTGTCCGTGTATGTTCTGTGTAATCAAGTTGTTTTGTGTAGTTCTACAACTAGTGAACAATTACTGTGCGTTATGAAACTCAAATGCTAATAAAAAAGACCATGATGTTTCGTCTAATTTCTACCATTCCTGTTCTACTTGAGATAGTTAACTAAGTATCAAATGGACAATGTAAATAATAGTTATTTGACAATTAGTGAATAATTGATGAGCATTATGAAGGACGAAACGCTAATAAACATCTCCTGATGTTGAATCTGGATTCTCACATTTCTTTTATATTGCAGTTATTTAAAGACGTATCAAATGGACATTTAGAATAATTTGTTTTACCTACGTCAAATATTATAAATTCTTGATAGAAGCTTTAATAATTACGATTGCATGCTTCCATAAGTCCAACAGAGAAAATTTAGCTACACAAAAAGTAAAATAAAAGAACTTATCTTTATTTTAAAATCATATTTACCTCTTATAAGCCAAATCGATATTGGAGACCTATCGAAATGCAGAAACCTTGATAAGCAGTACATACATGCAGCAATCCTCTTAAAATTTATATCGCTACAGATATCCCCATAGTATTATGGTGACGTAATATTTGTTTTCAATTGCTCACATGAGAACATCCGTGGAATATACGAAAGGGCAAACCATATATCATTGATCTCAACATGTGAATATACGATAGTTTACATACAGCATCATCAGAAATATCTGACATAAAACCAAAGGTTAATATATGACACGGCTGTTATACTTCTGAAATAAATACAAGATGAGATATGATTATGCGACCTACCTTACCAATTCCTCAACGCAAAGACATGTCAATAGTTTTACATTCTAAAAGCTTTTCCATACTCACGTAGCGGCATTGTTTTCTGATTTATCCCTATGGTGTTTTCTTCTTCAGACAAAATTTTACATTCAACAGTGTATTCCCATGAGGAGTGCAGATAAGTCGACCTTTTCATTTCAAATGTACTAAAAGAACTGATATGGTAAAATGAAGAATTCTGTCTCTGGACTGTAACTTACATTAACAATATTTTAAGCTATATTTGTTATATGTATGCAGATTAAACAAAGATTGTAAGGTCCATTTCGTGGATAATACATATTTAGAAATAATAAGATGTTTTAACATTTAATTAAATAGCATTGGCAAACATATACAACATTGCATAAAAAGTAACAAGGATTTTTTCACTTGAAGAGTTTCAATATTTTAGTTTTTAGAATGATTTCGAATATGTATATATATAATATAGTATAATATATATATATATATCACTTTAATTTAATATTTGGAATCATTCCTTTTATACACATTATTTACTTAGATTGAACTTTCTGGAAATAGAGCAAAAACTATCCTTGTTTTTCTTTGAAAAAATAAACATACACCTGGTTTTCTTTTTGTAATCTCTCATCAATAGAAATGTGTTGTTCGCCAACCTCGTGATAAGTACATTAAATGAAAAAGTGAATTACAATTAACTGTTATGTACACGTGGCTCACTTACATAATACTTTGCTAGAATTAGTTAAGATAAACCATACCGAGAGCAATTTTCAGAACAGTACCTGTGGGACTAATGTCAGTACAGGATGTTGACATTCCTTCGGCAACTAAAAGCTGTTTTGTCAGTTGGGCGAACTTGAATTATATTGCACCCTGTATAGCAACACACTAGTACAAAGAGAACACGCTTGGATATATTTGTGAAATTAAGAAGGACTTTTTTCTGATCACGTTTCGTAGCATGCCCCTAGTAAGAAACATTTGAAAGCTCCGTCAAGCAGTAAATTAACTACATGGTATTAAAGATATCACTAATACCTGATTGCAACAACGCTAACGTATATAAACGTCTCATCAACCTAGAAAGCGAACATGTTATTCGTTGATCTTACTACTAGCTATAATCATTATTACAATATAAACGACCTTCATGTGCACTACATTTTGATACACAAAAGTATGCAGACCAATTAATTGTTCTACACGTTAATTGTTGAATAATCAGGCCATGATTTGTTCATCTTATTGTATAAGTAGTTCCATTACATTCCTATTCAAATGTATAGTATAAAAGTTGCAATTGTGTCCATATGTACGAAGATGGATATCGTCAATACAGTTCATCAAAATACATATGTGTAATTGTTTACGGATGGAATCTGCTTCTCACTCAGCTTGACGACAGAATAATGTCATTCACATTGACCATTTATTCAATTAACTGTTCTTGTTCAGACTTAGACAGAATCGTAAACATAGACAACTTCATCTTGATAACGTATTATAACGTATCTGTGTTCAATACAAATGGTTATTACAAAGCGTAAAATCAATAGCATTTATAAAGAAAAAGCTATAGTTTAATTTCAAATATGTTGATACTGAATACTTTTGTATAATATATCAGGCAAATCCCAATCTATTCCAACATTTGAATGTCTCGTTACATACATACTCAAAAAGCTTGTTGTAAAAAAGTATGTGCAATTCTAACAACGCACTATAAATGAGCCTCGCTCTGAAAAAACGGGGCTTAATGCATGTGCTAAAAGTGTCGTACCATATTAGCCTGTGCAGTCCGCACAGGCTAATCAGGGACGGCACTTTCCTCTTTTATTGTTGTTGTTTTGTTTTCGTTTCAATGAAGACTCTTCTTGACGAAAATCCAGTTAAGGCGGAAAGTGTCGTCCCTGATAAGCCTGTGCGTACTGCACAGGCCAATCTGGGACGACACTTAACGTACATTCATTTAACCCTCTTTTCACAAAACGCGACTCATAAAGAACATTACGGCAGTGCGTAGCCCTGAGAACTTGTGTGCGTCGAGTTGGTCGTGTGAGACGTGATGCCTCGAGAGCTACGCTTCTTGCCAGCCAATTTGACTAGTACCAACAGCTCAGTGTTTCCCATGTGTTATATTAAATTTAGAGTAATCGCATTATTGCATTAAAGATGATCCCTTAAGTGAGTCATTGGTACATGTGTCCAAATGAATCTGGTGTAATGACAAGATAATGTAATATAAAGGATATACAATAGCATTGAACTAAGATTATTGGAATGCTGTGCCATTCAAATTGCATTATACATAAGTCACTATCTGCAGTGGCTTTGCATCATGTTTCGCTTTCCTGTGTCGGGTTATAAAAGCCTTCATATTATTATATTCGCATTATTTTGCTGAACGATGTTTTTAGTTGTGTACCTTGATATCTTGTACTGAGATACTTTGTTTTTCCATATAAATGTTGAGTGGAAAATTGTATTGCATATAAAAAGGATTTCCTTAAAGTTATGTTATATATTTTTAAATTGTAACATATAATACATGTATGAAGGCGTAGAAATTTCGTGAAATTGTTGTATTTAGTATGCATTGTATATAACGCATCAGGTTCGGTCTCTCAAATCTAAATTTATTACAGTTGTCTGTTTAAAAAAACTAAAATTACCAACTCAACTGCAGTACACTTCTTAATGCTGGCTTATATTATCTCTTACTATTAAATGGACTGTTTACCTCACCAGATCATTATTAAATATAAAATACAAACATATGAAGTTCTATATTCAATCCCTAAAATATGAAGTTGTAAAATTTGCTTATGACATTAATCATTAATACAGTAACATTGTCGCAAAAATGGTTTTGGAAAGCAAAGGATTGTGAGTTCATATAATCATTTAATCCATGATTCATATCATACTCAAGATATGATAAACTCTTTGCTAAGGAGCATGTTGCATGAAATCCATGTATTGTTCTGTTTCAGCTAATAAACAATCATTTAAGTTTGGATGAGACTGCGAGAGAGTAAACTTATGTATGTAAAAGTGACTCGAAATAACGACAAAGAGTTTCTATATAGCCGAAAGTCTAAAATAAACGAGAAACAGGATCTGACAAACATTTGTCAAAGAAATTATAACTATATTTTCTATTCTGCATTCAGAAAAAGGACTCAGACCTGAGGAAAACAAGCAATCAGAACAATTAAAAAATCTTATATTCTCTTTTTTTGTATTTTTTTAAACAAATTGTATTGCCTGTCTTGTTTGATACAAAAATATGTTTATAAAATATATTTAACAAATATAATCATCAAAGATTCGAAAGTATTCGATTAAATGTCAATTTGTACCGAAAAAAAACAAATGAGATCTCATCTAGGACACCAACAACAACGACCCATGAGTAATTGACGTCTGAGACCATTGACGTACAAAAGACGTATACATTGAATAAACGTCGGACCGTCTCGTTTTACAAGACAAGTATTAATGAGCACTCGCTATGAGTTACACCACAGGATGTTGATCGTTACTTTTTTATTTACGTAATACAATTAGGTGAACTGATTTATTGGGGAAGGTATACATGAATAAAGCAGAAGTCTATAAATGTATACTTTCTAAATAAGCAATAACGAAGGATATATTTAGAGGTTAATACCTCGTTGCTTCAGGGCCAGAAGTCATAATCGGCCCGCAGAGTAAATAATCGCCCCGAAGGCCGTAGGCCTGAGGGCGATTATTCACTCCAGGGCCGATTATCACTTCTGGCCCTCAAGCAACGATGGTATTAACGTCTTTAATACTTAATCCCCGTTAACTGTACTATTTAACCACGGTACATGTTGCTTCTGACATAGGAGTCGTTTATATTACATATCATTTTATTTTGTTCCTTCACTCAATTTTTTACCGAACCAGCTTTCCGTACTTTTATTTTCATTCAATTGATTGCACAATTTATGACGTATCTATCTTGTATGACGTAATTTCTGTGACGAAATACACCAGTTTAAGATTGATTGTCTGGATTTTAACGACAACAATTCGGACGTTTTGATTTATTTAACAGTAAAATATTTATTTAAAACAGCATCGAGCGGATACAAAACGAATTTCGGATTGTGTGTTTGTTATTTATAATTGGAAACATAAAGACCGATAAAACCGAAAATGGAAGTGCATATCGTTGTAATTTTATTATGATAAGCATTGGATTAAAGTTGTCATTGAGGTAAGATTGTCGTTTACTAAATTTTGATTTGAATGACTCCAGTTAAACTTTAAACTCAAATAGTGTCATCAATCTAATCTTCAGTACAGTTTTAGATGCAATCGATATTGTTTTCATCATTCTTATTATGTGTTACGTTTGATGATCTTTTTTAAAATTATTATTTTGTTGATATGTGACTAAATTTTATTAATCACCGTTGGAAAAAACTGAATGTGTACGCCATTTTGATAAGTTGACGTCACGTTCTTTAGCTCAAGGGCGATTATCGATTATCAACATTTGGCCCTGCGGGCAAAACGTGATAATCACCTTGCTTTGACCGATAATCACATGCATTCTAGACAATTTTGTTACTATATATAGTTACATAAGTATTAATATATTAATATATTGATCGAAATTACAAGTTATTGTCTTTCTTTATAGTAAAATCACTCTTTTATTCTCATATTTCGCCGAAGCTTTATCAAAGTTTACAAAAACGAATTCACTACATAGTAATAACTGTCATAAACATCAATAAAGTCAATGTTTTACAACGTCAAATATGACTGGAAATGACGTCATGACGTCGTACATTACCATGTTATATACAACTGCGCCAAAATAAATAACATACATGACAATTTGTTGTATGGTTCGTATACTTGATCAGAAATTCATGCCCATTGTAATTTTCCAAATTGAATTTGATAATAATAATTATAGCAATAACATTATACTGTTATATTAATAATAATAACGATATACATGATAACAATAATTTCTATAATAATAATATAGATATTGACTGTACCAACCTAAAAATAATATTCACAAAAACAAAATTTCTATTTTGTAGTCATCAATATTAATATAATATTTCAACATTGATTCTTATTGACCATATTTATCAACATTAAAACAAACTGAAATGATTATACACAAATTAATTATAATAATTTCAATTCCATTCTTTTAAATGAAGTTAAATTATAATGTATTGTGTTCATACATATGCACACATATATACGCATACATTCACACTTGTACATACTCACTCATATACTTGCACATATAATTACAGATATACATATAAACACCAACATGTATACATACACCCACACATACATATATATACACCCACACATATACTCATATACACACCCACACATATCCACCCTCTCACATACTTACGCTCGCATGCACTATTGTTGGAGAATTATGTATTTTGAAAATAGTTTGATTCTGAGGTAAAAATAGTTATCGCTATTTAAATTGTCTACACGAATCTCGCATTGGCCTACACTATCGCCTATAGTTCTGCCATACTAAATCGGAAGCTGTTTTTGTGTGCAGACCATTTGGAACCTCTGTCTTTAATAATTGAATCCAGTCAAGTTCTTTTATCTTGCGGTAGTAATCCGAATTGTCTCTAATATTTTGTAAAACGCACACTCCCATGTCTTCTACACTATGTTGTCTGGAGTTAGCATGTTCAGCAACAGGTTTGCTTCTGTGGTGCCTTGTATCTGCCTCGTGCTCCTTTAATCGTTCTTTTAGTGAGCGTGATGTCTGTCCCACATACACCATTTTGTCACACTATATACAGTTTATTCCATAGATGACGTTCCATGCTCACAGATCTGCCTTTTGCTACTGGTCACTCCACCCACTCCTCCACGGTTGTGCAGCCCCCTTGCTAGTATGTCACACAGAAGCACTACACTTAGCAAATGAAATAGGCTCAAAGAAGTGGGTGTCTAGCCTATAAATAAACAATACAAATCATGCCCCTTCTGCCTCGACTGGATAACATGTGCGTTAATAATTACTAAAGTGCTCAGAACAATTAAACGACATAACACATTTATAACCATTACTCTTGCTTAATGACTGGGGAACATCAGAGTATGCCATAAATGACAAAACTGAATCACGTTATGTTAATTCTTCCCACTGCATCAAAGGCCAAAGACCGTAAAACCGTGACGAAAACAAATTACTAAATTTCTTAGTCTAATCTTATGACTGGACAAATTATTTTTCAATAAAGGTTACGATTAAAGGCTTGACATTGTCTTGCAAGCCTTGGCATTGGTAGGCGTTTTTAAACGAGTGAAATTGACTGGGCACTGGCGCTCTAGTAAGCATAAGCAAGACTAGGAAATAGGGCGTGGGACCCAAACGTTTCACTGCTTATGGGCCTCCACGGTGCTTAACTGGCATTGGTTAGAGGAACCTAACCAACACTCGTACACAACCGCGCGGAGTTCGAAACTGCGCGACATCATATATACATGTAACTCAATTTTGCTCAAACGTCAACTGTAGTTCAAACAAGGCAAACTCAGAAGTTACGAATTCACAGTCGTTTGGTTCGTTAGAATTGGTAAGTTAAAAATGAATGGTTTTCACGTTAAGTTATATGTGGTTTTGTGTTATTTCGGAATTAAATTATTTTATGTTTTAAATAAATTCGATAAATAATATTACATAGATAAAATGCGTTTATCTCCGTACGTTGAAATGTTGTAAGGATAACAGTAACTGAGCAAACAAAGTTCACTTATATGCAACCCGAATTTATCTGTAAAAAAAACTTAACTGTATTTAATTGTGTGCGCATTATTTCTACATAACAAAAATATTTATCATATTCGCCAAAACCTATATTTAAGTATTTCGTAATACGACTGCGAAATAAGTTCGAAGGCGGGCACACCTTCCCGGAGGTACTGGATTTTGAACCGTTATATCACTTGTCGAGTAATCGCATTATTGAATAATAAATGAATCCTCCAGTGAGTCCTTCACTTGTCGAAGTAATTCTTATTTATGGGCTCGACTATGGACTAAAGGGATGCAGATAGAATATAACCTCGATGATACGAAATATTGTTTTATCGTAATTGCATAATATCCATGAGCTTATCTTGGTTTCTAAACAGTATGCAAACCTTCATCGTTACATAACATTTCTTTTGTTTAACTGAAAACTAATATGCTTTGCCATTGTAGCTTAATACCGTGTACCAAGCTATTGTATTGCGCTTTGTCTCTTTTTTCGGCTTTTGCTTGAACTGTCAACGAATACGATTGTTCAAATTAATGTGGTTTTGCTACACTTTGTGAAAAAAAAACATTGCCGCACAAACTATTCAATTGAACACGGAAATTTAAAATCGTATTCCAATTGATCCTTTTTTAAATGATTTATAGTGCAGGCACTGTTTAATATAAGGCAGCATTACTTTTTTATCTATTCAGTTTACTAACATAACACAATATAACATAACAGTAACATTATTATTATTAACAATTGTGTTAATCTTAATAATATGTACGGTATTTTCTTTCGTAATATCTCTTTACTAAGACAAGAAAATTTACCACATATTCTAAAAATTCAAAAAATGTTTAACGTTCGAATGTTATTTTAATAAAACTATTTATTGCAACAACGTATAAGAAAATTATATTGGCTGGGATTTATCTTCAATTATTGTTTTTTCAATGAAATAATTGTAGAATGAATATGGTTTTCTTTTAAGTAAATAGTATATAAAACAATGAATAGCTGCAACCATTTAAAAAAAAAAGAGAAACAATATCGTTTTAGCGTAAAAATGACACTGTTTGAATTGTATTGTTTTCTGTAATTCAACATGATTTGTTATTTGTGTTTGTATTGAACTCAGGTGTTAAAGTAATAGCATACTTATCTTTTTCATTCGGGTTTTCAATTTTCTTTCGTTGAACGTAGCAGATTTAATAAAGAAAATGCGAATATATTGTATGTATACTCTCCATTTCTATAAACCATTATGCTGGTGGTGATGAGTCAGTGCCGGATTAAGCACATGGAGGCCCGTAGGCAGTGAAACTTTGTGGGCCCATGTCCATTTCCAGAACGCCATTTGGTAAGACAGTGTCAAACCTTTAATCGGAAAATAACATTGATAATAAATAATCGGCATTGTCATGTCATTAGATAAGGCTAGGTAAATAAGTACAAAAAATCTTTCGTCACGGTCTTATGGGACACCTAAAAGCCGCGGGGCTCATTGGAAGTTGCCTACTCTGCATTATAGGTGTTCCTGGACTGTGCTTAGTTCACGCTTAATAACAACTTCAAATCGCGCTCAATGTACGTGCAATGTTCACATTTTAGTATAAACGTTTATATTAACAGTTAATGGCATTGAGTAGTCAAAACAAAACCAATACTTTATCCTTTGTAGAAAATCGTTCAGTTCAACAGATATTAAATCCCACAGACGTCAGACTTTCTATCCAGGGAGAAATAACGACCCCTGGCGGTTAAAATGAGCGTGAAATCAATGCGCAAATCCTCTACAACGAATACGCCAGCACATGGAAATATTCACCATAACGCCTTTTTGAATATGCTCACAGTTATCGAATAGACAGTTTTCTTTTATGTAGAATTAAATACAATATTCTGGAAGCATCACACTAGTAGATTGGACATAATGCCATTCGTATTTTGAAAGAATCTCGTTTAATACGAATTTTATTCGTGCATTATCAGGTCTAGTTTTCAGTATGCGAGTTAATTATTGAATTGATTCCTCAAAGTATAACATTTATAGACGTTCGTCTAAAATATCAACATGATGGCAGTAACGGTGGTGGCCTGTCGGATGTCATAATCAAAATATTGGCTTTTATTATTAATTTTAATTTCCGACATAAAAGCGCATAGCGTTTAGTAAGTGAAATATATTGATCGTTGCATATTATTAATTAATTGTTAATTAATACCAGAGTTATCGATTTAAAAATTAAACCATCATCTTGTTCTTATCGTTTTGTATGAATACTTTTTGCCTGACATCAATGTATTTTATCCATTGAATTACATTTGTTTTATTCGATAAGAAAGGAAACATTTGACAAAGCAACGATTGCAATGAGACTCGCGAAACACAGACCTTGCTTGACTACGGCAGTTCAACATGAGGTTTTTAACCTCAAGGAACACACGAGAATAAAGATATGGATTTGTTTTAAATATAACTGTTCTGGTAATTGTTCGGAAACAAATGAGTTAATCACATAGTCATCCATATAATTAATTAAGCAACAATAGTGAAGTTATTATGTTGTAAAGTAAAATAATGAGTTAATCCCATAGTCATCGATATAATTAATTGAGCAACCATAGTGAAGTTATTATGTTGTAAAGTAAAATAATGAGTTAATCCCATAGTCATCGATATAATTAATTGAGCAACCATAGTGAAGTTATTATGTTGCAGATATATCATTTGACTTACAACTTATGTATAATACAATCAGATTACAAATCACATGTGGGTTGTTTTTCGATTAAAAGCATAACATTTGACGAAGCAACGGTTGACATGAGATTTAAAAAAAAAACGCAGCATTTGCTTGACAGTTTTACATAGTGTTATCAACCCAAAAAAATACAGTTTTATGCGAATGTACATTTTTCTTCAACATGTCTGTTGCTATTAGGTTCGATGAGTTTATATTTAACATTTCAAAATTGTAATACATACGGTAATAAATACGAAAAATTCAAAGCGAACAACGCATTTGAAATTTGCAGCCATTGTCGGCGTTACACTTCTTGTGCAAAGGCGTTTAATTAATGTCAATGAATTGTCCGTGTACTTAAGCGTTGCGGATATTGCCGGTTTTAAGTAATACTCGTGAGGTGGTGTATTGCTTAACAAATAATCCATGCTCGGATTTATTGAAATTAATGCATTTAATAGATGCGACTTATCGATTGAGATCTCACATGATGCAGTGTAGAGATATCAACATTTGTTAGGAGCTGTTATGTCACCCAAGTGACCAGTGAACTGTTGAAAAAGTTCATGTTCATTATATTTGACGTACTTTTACATCAGTAATAGGGTTAATATATAACAAATAAAATGCTCTAACACAGCATCAGTTGTTAAGCACTTTTTGTTTTAGTTTAATGAATACTGAAAGCATGTGCATTCCTCTAAGAAAACCAGTAGTTGCGTTACGGGTTTTCATACCACTGAAACAGACTAAAAACGAAATATAATTTTGCCCCTGAGAGTAATATAGTTTCCGTTGGGAAATCTACATCTATTATGTGAATTGCACAGAATATATTTGTAATTCATCATATAAATATCCTTTTCAATAAAGTATTTCAAGAAAATATCGGATTAATAAGCAGTTTTAAGATTATTTATTTTGGAAGAAAATACTTTTCATTCAAACCATTGCAATTCATAGAAAAGCATTTAACTGATCACAAAATTGTTTTGGAAAGCAAAGGATTGTGAGTTCATATAATCATTTAATCGATGATTAATATCATACTCAAGTATGCTAACAGCTCATTAACAACCATTTAAGTTTAACGAGACTGTGAGAGAGTAAGCTTATTTGATGTAAAAGCGACAGGAAATAACGATAAATAGTTATTATATAATCGATAGTCTACGATATTAAAAATGATAAGATACACATAATCTGACAAATATTTGTCCAAAAAGCAAACCTATTTTAACTATTCTACAGTCATACAAGGGACTCAGACCAGAGTAAAACAAGCAATCAGAACAATGAAGACATTGTATATTCTTTTTTTTTACAATTTTCTAAACAAATGTTATTGCCTGTCTTATTTGATAAAATATAATAATAACAATAATTTAAACAAAAGTTATCATCAACGATTCGAAATAAATCTATTTAATGTCAAATTGTACAACAAAAACAAATGAGATCTGACCAAGGACACCATCAACAACGACCCACGAGTAATTGGTGTCTGGGAATATTGCCGGACAAAAGACGTATAAATTGACAAAAAGCCGGACCGTCTTTTTTACAAGACAAGTATTGATGTGCGTTCGATATGGGTTACGCCAAATGATGTTGATCGTTACTTTTTCATTTACGTAATGCAATCAGGTGAACTGATTTGTTGTGAGTTGTATCGATGAGTGTAGCAGAAGTCTATGAATGTATGCTCACTTTCCAAACAAGCAATAACGTAGGATATAATATACGGTAATTGACGTTGATTGAAACGTCGCATGTTACTCATCCAAAATGGTATTGTCACCGATTTAAATTATTAAAAGAATGGCGTGTGTCATGTGTTTTTACTTGTGTCTAATTATATCAAATTGGGTCACTCTCCCAAAATAGAGCACCTTGTAGTGATTACAAAAATGATGTCCTACTGATGCAACTGGAGTTTCACTTTCTTTATATTTTGTTTCAATTTTGTTTGTAGATGGAGTGGACTAAAGTCATACTTACAATGATGATATTCTTGTTTGATTAAGACGTTGAAGATGTTTTCTGACAGTTTAAGTATTTATAAGTTATTTATGTTGCTAGTGTCTAGACATTAGCATAGTAATTGGTATAAAGGAAGATCATATCACTTGCGAATATCCTGTGAACAAATCGTAATGTCGACACGACACGCATATGTCGACATTGTAGTAACAACATCAGACGAAATTGCAGTTTAACAGCCAGTTTATGTTCTAGACAGGTTAAAATACGATCCGTGTTGTTGTTTATTTTTTATATTTCTTCTGGGATCTATATCTACGTTGTTCACGTGCTACCACAACAATTATCAATTTATGAACACGAATTCAAAAGGGCTTTACTGTTGCATATAAAAAGCAGACTCAGCACAGCATACTGACTTATATCCAAGCCACTACATCACCAACCTTACATTCACCTCGTCAATTTTAATCTTTGACACCATGATATCATGGTCGAGCTTTAAACTGGATTACGCGGGGGGNAGTTCATATAATCATTTAATCGATGATTAATATCATACTCAAGTATGCTAACAGCTCATTAACAACCATTTAAGTTTAATGAGACTGTGAGAGAGTAAGCTTTTTGATGTAAAAGCGACAGGAAATAACGATAAATAGTTATTAAATAATCGATAGTCTACGATAATAAAAATGATAAGATACACATAATCTGACAAATATTTGTCAAAAAAAGCAAACCTATTTTAACTATTCCACAGTCATACAAGGGACTCAGACACTTTGACACCATGATATCATGGTCGAGCTTTAAACTGGATTACGCGGGGGGAACGAGATCACTAGATCAAATTATGATTGACTCCAGAAGTTACATTTATTGTCAAATGATTAAATAGCATGTTCTTATTATATAAGGAGCGAACAAAAACGTTTTCCTGAAATGGCCATAGTAAAAACAGTGCCAGACAGTGAGGCAATTTTTCTAATATGATTTGAAATGTACCTTGAACCATTAAGGCACTACCAATCATATTAAATTAATCGAAATGTACGTACTGAACAAAATAAAACAATTTTCGCGATGCCAGCATTGGTTTGCAGGTGTGGGTTTATCGTTATACCTTTTTGATTTGATACTGGAGCTTTTTAGTTGCTATATTTACATTTATCAATGTTAACATTGAATGACAAACTTAATACGTCTAAACAATGTTCCCTTAAAGACGCGAATTAATTCGATTTATACTAATTATTGACAAGAACAAAATATGAAATAAACATATATTTTAAAACAATACAATTTATTGGACCGAAGTGTTGCATAAAGCTTCTCGTTATGTTGGATTTTATAATTGTACATTGATACAATACGAATATTACAACGCAACAGTGCAGATTTAAGTTGTTAATATACTTAAAGTCATATTGTGAAACAAAAACAGCAACAGGTATTTGGAATTTCAAAACTGTGACAGTTAACGTTCTTTTTCAAAATAAATATTTCTGGAGGTTCAATAGAAATCTATATCGTTATTCTGGCGCACACATTTATAGGCAGGCGTTCAAATATTGTTGAAGGTTACGGCTTTCATTCTGAAAATGCAATTATTGTCTTGAAAGTGAGGTTAGAACCCGAGCATTTTAAAATGAAAACGTCAAAGTGTCTTCAACGTTTAGATAAATTATGTATATATTGTCACAAAGAATAACTGTTTTATAACACATCGTTAATGATGTTCATATCATATATAAACAATATATCATATTTGTGTATGTACAGGTGTTAGAATATCCGACTGTTCAACGTAGATACGTTTCGTTGAATGTCGTCTGTATCCACTTGTCATTGATAATGAGCATTATTTCGTCAATTAAAATACATTGTACGTTTCAGACTTACTTTCGTGCGCAAATAAAAACGTATGACCATGTAAGAAAGAAAACATCTTACCCTAAACAATCAGAATATATAGAGGTGTTTTGGTAAAAAATAGTTTTATCCGTTTCATTTTTTCTCTAAAGATTTTAATTTTAAAAAGCTTACACACTGACAAATAACGCCACGACAAAAATTAGTGGTTCGTTATCTAAGTGTAAAGTCAATCTTAAAAATGGGAATCCACTTCATTTAATAAACATTAAGAAAATACTCATTACTAAGATTATTAGATTTTAAGTTTATAAATTAACACTATTTTAAATATACTATTTTAGGAAAACATTATAATAGCATTTTATGCAATTTAAAGCTTATATTAACATGGACGTTTTTTTTATATTTGTGTTTTGATCAAACTCTACGTCAGTACCTATGCACAGCGATTCTCACTAGAAGAACATTTGGGTAAGTAGTTTCTATCGTGTAAATAACAAGTATATTATTCAATACATTTACACAGTCTCATTAAACTTTGTTATGACTTTCTGAAGACTGTTAACCAGAGCATGTTCACATAATGCAATTAAGTGAAAGAACTGAACAATTGTTTTATTTTATTGTACCGATTAAATAAAAAAGCAAGTTCCATGTTTTATGTTTACAAGGTGTAGCAAGGAGTAACATCTTGTCAATTTAAAGAGTGGGTTAGCAGAGGTAAATTACAACATGTGTACACATTTGCGCTGTTTTCAAACTCGAAAGTCGGGTGAGGGGTGTCGTTAAGTGCATTCTTTATAGTTTTCTCTCTTTTTTGACGTATCAGCATGGTAGGCATGAAGCGTGCGTATGATACCGTCTCACATCTCACAAGCATCCTAATTAGAGTTCACTCAGATATTGGAAAAATCAATTTCGATAACAATTAGTTGGTGGGACACCGCCTACCATCCTCATGTCATTCATTTAAGGCTAGTGACCGAGCGTATTTACGATACAGTTCCATCGTTAAATGACTCGACAAATTTAGCATTCAATATGGATTGTCTAGCTAGTCTTTCGAAAATCGTAATAAATAAATCAAAGATTATTTAAATGCAAAACAATGATCGACCTTAGTGATTTTTTCTACGAAGGTATAAAACGCACTTATACCGCCTAGTTGTATAAGCTTGGTATTATAGCAATGCGACAGAGCTTCTGTCTCGTAACCTGGTGGTTCGGGTGCAATCCCTTATAGAGCCTGGGACTTTTTGAGCTGGGTAACACTTCAGAAGTTCACTATTTTTCTGTCCAAACCCAGATTGCAAAAACACGAAAACAAAAAGTAAACCGTTGGCCATACTATATCATTTGATATTCAAAATAATCTAATTAGGGTTTTGTCATCATAGTAAAATGAAAAAACGTGTTTGATTTATGAATGAACGTGATAATGTTCACGCGTTTTGACAATCAAAAAATGCATATGAATGCGTTTCTATTTAAAATAAAATACACGTTGTTCATTAAATGTATTTATTATTTAGCAATCAAATCACAAATTAAACATTGAAATATATTTGCAATGCAACAGAGACTTATAAAATAACGTCCAATATAATGCCGTATGATTTTATTTTTATTTAAATTCTGGATAATTAATAATATATATGGTATATTTTGTACCGGGCCATTATCATCAAAATCGATTTGAATTATCAAACAGATAATAATTATATATATTCAATCAAAATACCAATATTTTTGTGTTATTGAGAAATAATATATCCTGATATACTATAAGGATGTTAAAAAGTAACACGATAATGAACTTACTCTTCAGAATTTTTCAAAATTGACACAGTATCTTTTTTTTCGGTCTGCCTGTTGTAAAAACACGTCTTCCTCCAGACTTTAAAACAATATTAATCACATATAACTTAACTGAAATGATTTTAACAAAACTATCCCCAGCGTTTCTGGCATTGGTTTATAGGTTTGAGTATAATTATTGGTGGACGATGCGTTCGAACGGAGATTATCAACATTAAATATGGGGTTTTAACACTGGGGCTTTAGCACTGTAATTAATGTGGTTTTACGTAAACACATGCATTACTTGTATTCATATAATCATAACGAGTGGATTATATTCACGTATACCCTAACTCGTTTGCTTAAATTTATATATTATAAAGTGTAAGGCCGTGTAAATTATTTTTAAAATCATGTTAAGTGTTATAATATTTATCATTAAAACGTACAGAACCTATCTCTGTGAAAATATGATAGATAAGACACGTGATTTCATTGTCTAACACTGCTGCCATTAGTAAGACACTCTATTTAAAAGTGTTATTCACACGAGTATAACGTTATGTATGTTTCGAGTAATCAACTGTATACATGTATCTACGTAATCATACGTTTTAAGTGAATCAAACATACCTATAGACAAATTTAGTCTCCATCTTTTTGCACACAACAATACAATAACTAGCCGTAAGGAAATGCAAAAAGCAAATATGGGTTTGTCATGAATTGCTAGAACTTGAAATGTATTTATTTCAACATAAGTGATACGGATATATTTGCATGGGCGAATCCCTTCAATTATTTGCAAACGTACCCATGGGACCAATGGATCTGTAGATATGTATTTATGTTAAAACCTGCAGTTCATCGTTTGCAAAAGATCACGTTCGTTATTTTGTATAGTGTCTGTATCGGGTTTTGTGTTACAGAATCAGTGTTAAATGGCTTTCAGTTCCGAAAATATAGTTTCCTAAGTTGCATTTAAACTACCTTCCTTTCAAATTTTATTTTGTAGACTATATTGAGTTACTTAGTTATTCCCGTGGCAATATATCCTTGAAATATAACTGTTCATTACCGCAACCCCATAGATAATGGCAAATAACAGTAATATCCTGTCATGCTTATTCGTAATTCAATAGCGTTAAATATTGTTACCAATTTAATTTTAAGAAAACGATAATGCCACAAGTGACATCATTTGATTAGCCGGTTAAGTTTTTTTGGCGTACATCGTACGAAATGAAAATCCTACGTGAGTTAGATTAATGGTGAAAATGTATGATTCATGATTCATGAAGTCTAGTTTCTCTACGCATACGCATACACGCTTAACACTTATCACGATTGAAATCCAAGCCGTTCTATTCACATCTCACGATCATACACGTGTGTGTATGACTAAGTACAATTTACGTTAATTTAATTAATGTTATTTGTTAACGCTAACATTGTTTAGAACCTGTGGGAAGATGGACGGACGTCATTGTCATCACGTCAAACCGATCCCTTCATAATTCAATGGTGAATATTTCACTGAGACATCAGATAAGGAGCTGGTGAAATTTGAGCATGTAAGAAGTTGCCACTGGGAATTAACGAAATCGAAAACAAAGAAATGCAATTGAGCATATGTCATAAAATGATGCTGATGCATGCATCAGATAAAAGAAATGACTGGATAGTTGTACGTAATCACCGCTCCCAATTTGCCCATTTGCGTCGTTTCAAACACGTTGGAGGCATGTTAAAGTACAATGTGCTTCTCGTACACGTAATTCTGTTGTTCGAAAGCTGGATACTCACAGCCACACCCTGTTAAACATTAAAATATGTCGGTGTTCGTTTTGAAACCTTGCGTTTTCATAGAGTACAAACGCCATCAACGTTCTAGAGGGAGTGTTGTGGAGTTGACCGTTGTTTAGCGAATATAACAGAAGTCTATTGAAAAAGAGTTATACCGATCAACAATAAATATTTTAAAGGCACGTTATATGAAAAGGAGTTGTGTTACTGTAGTATTATCAGTTCAATTCCTGTTTGTATATAGACAGTTCTGCTGATGTGTAAAATTTGTTTTAAATTAAGAATTTGTATATGTTATCCTATTTAAATGCAGCAGGTTATATATACACTTTAAAGAAGCGAATTGAATTGCGCTATTCTCATCATTGACAAGCTTATACTATGATACACAATAATTTTCATAACAAAATACAGTTTGTCAAAAAGTGATGTGATCGAACACGGGTATATTATAAACAATACTATTAACTCGACCAAAGTGTTGAATTCAGCTTCCGTCAACGCTGTTTAAAACAATTTAAACGTACGTTGGTGCAGTACAAATATAAACTCGCTACGACGAAGCTGTCAGTATTTCATATATTTTCAGTAATATCGTAAACACGTTACTTCGACTAACAAAACTCAAAGAATTAATGATCTTTTCGGAAACAGATGTTTCTGAATCATCAATAGAACTCTCTCTCTCTCGTTCATCTGGCAGACATTTTAAGGCGTTCTGCGAAGTTTGATGGTAACGCCTTTTTTTCTGAAAAGGCAATTGTTGTGTTGGAATTAATGTGAAAACCCGGGCATTTTTTTTTCGAATAAATAAGTTGAAGCGTCAACAATCGTTTAAATAAAATATGTATAAAAGGCCATGAAAAAATGTTTGTTTACATTGTTGGCATGATTTATTACGAACATGTAAAGGTATTGGACTATCTTAATATGCAACGCGTATATATTTTGTTGGATGTGTTCTAGTTTCCTTTTGTCCTTTTTTAGTTCGAAGTGAATTATGATGCTTACCAACACACGATTTTTGTTCTGATTTCTTCAATATCTTTGTACAATACAAATATAAGAAAAGCATAATAACAGTTAATTCATATTTCGTCAACATCATGGATATTTTGTTTATTATCTCACTTGTATTGCAATTTATCTGAAATTCATTATTACGAAACAACAGTGCAATCTAACAAACAAACTATACTTTGCAATGAGTATCGTCCATAACTTGAACCATTGCTAAGTTTAGTAATTATATTTCCTTTCGAAATCTCTTTAAAATGAGTGTTTAACAATGCCCTTGAGACATATTGGATTCGTAGAAAAGCATGAAAAGTTGACACCAGATTTATCATGCTTTATCATCCTCAAACAGTTCATTAAAAAAGCCACATCCCAAGTGGTTTAGCGATACCCCAATGGTTGGGATATTTGTGTGCAAATAATAGTGTACGAAATGAAATTACACATGGAAAGACGTTATGAAAATTGTAATAGGTACAAAATATTAAATCCGGAAACAGTGACATTTGTGTGAGAAAACTACGAAAGGTTACACGCATTGGTTTTCATACCTCTAGAAAATAATGGTAATTGATAGTTTTTATGTTATCACGTTCCAAACAAAACATTACAAAATATTCTATTCTGATAGTTTTACGAGTTCTGACGTAGTGTGTAGCATTTTTATCCATTTGCGCATACTGTTATTGTTATTTTCCGTAACAAAAGTCCTCTCGCTTAAGTGCGTCCTAGAGAGTCTGCATTCAATGCGATCCACCACCGGAATATATCCAGGGTATATGAAATGTTTGTTTGAATTCCTTGTTCAATTGCTGGTTTCTTTATTTAATTGAAATCATTTATCGTGTAGTTGCGCCTATCGTGTAGTTTGACTACAAGGTTAAAGGCACAATTTCCTTCAAATAAATGCTATATTTATTAACGCCCTGTATTTGTAACATAAATGTTAATAGTGTATATAAATATAAATAACATCTTTAATTTAGGTTTCGTTCATGTGAATCGTCGCCGAAACCCAATAAATCGTTCGCCTATATAAACATAAGTCGACATGTATCCAAAATATATCGGTATATAATTACATACACGAGATATCAACGTAATAAAAGATGAATCATGTTCGCACTTACCTATATTTTAGTAATGCGTAAGGCCGAAGGAAATTGATTTTGTGGGCGGGCAAACCATAAGTATGGAATATCAAACTATTATATCACTTGTCGAGTTATTGTATAATGTATGATAATGATTTGTCTAGTGAGGCGAATATTTGTCACAATAATTCGTGTTTGTAGGCCCGATGATGCAATAGAACGGGTATAAATAGAATAGAACCTTGATTATTGGACGTTCTGTCTCATCGTAATTGCATTATTGCAATCACATAAATGTCTAAATGTCTTACCGACCTTCACCGTGTAATAAAATAATTCTTGTTTTACTAAGCGCTAATTTGATTTAGCTATGTAGCCATATAACGTGTAACGAGATACTGAAGTATGCATTTGTCTCATGTGTTGACCTTTTTTTAAATGTTACTGAATATGTTAATGCACAAACATGTGGTTTTACCCACTTTGTAAACAAGCATAGTACCCATATATATTTAAACTGTTAACGGAAATGTATGGTCGTATTTAAATTGATTCTTTCTTTTATCGTTTTATATAAGGCATTACGACTTATGCGATCTAAACCATTATTGGTATCCCGTATCTTTAATTAACTGTTTACGTAAAAACACATATAGTTTAACATGAATATTAAACAAATTGAACAATTTTAGAAAAGCACCAATAATTCAATTTTATACACGAGAATCAAACGAGGAGAATGTATAAACAAATATATATATCTAAGCCATCTGATGTTAGCATGAATGTCCTGATAATGTATTTAGAGTTGCATGATTCATATATGTGTAACATGTATAACCTTACCTCTAGATTCGTTACTCATAGATAGTTATTACTAATGTACTGTATAAAGAATGAACACGATTCGTTATGGATTGCTGATTTTCTACAATGATTCGATTCGGCTATGACGCTTATTGATATGTCAAGCTTGAACATAAAATGGGTATGTGCATATGTTAATAAAGCTATAAGAATTATAAGAAATAATTTAAATAACGTCTTCATCAGAACATAATAAATAATAACATTTCGTCAAACCATAATAAAAGGTTAAACTTTTTCTTTCGTAATAGACCATTAAGACAGCGCATTGGAAAAGACAACAACAATTTAAAAAATCAAACAATAGTATACGTTTGATGACATTATAAGTAGAATATGGTTGCGCCGATGTATTAGCAACTTATATTGGCTGCAGTTCATTTTTAATTTAATTGTATTTAACTTAAATATACATGCGATATATTGGTTTTATCAGAAGTACGTTGTCAAGAATACAAGGTTATAACGGAATCGGTTAAAACAAAATGTTATTAATTATAAACTGAGATAATGTATAAACTATGTTGCTCCATTTTGATACACAACACGTGACTGGACATTTTGAATTCGATTTCTTCCAGAAAGATGGCACTATGTGGTAGTGGGCCACGGTCGCAGTCGATCATATTGATAATTTGTGTTTTCATTTCATTCAGCGAGTATTCTCTGTGTGAG
This sequence comes from Dreissena rostriformis, assembly GCA_007657795.1. Lineage (NCBI taxonomy): Eukaryota > Metazoa > Mollusca > Bivalvia > Myida > Dreissenidae > Dreissena > Dreissena rostriformis. Next base: position 218,856 of record VMBQ01000770.1, read on the forward strand.
AAATGATGCATGAAATGTAACTAATGCAATATTTCAGCCGTCCGTTAGCTTCAAACAAAAAGTTGATTTGAGGTTCGCTTGCTACTACTCAACGTTTGTGTTGATATTTTATCATTACGATTGATTGCTTGCATGTGTCCAACATACAGCATTTAGCTACAAAAATAGTAAAATGAATGTACAACTCTTTATTCAAAGGTCATATGTACCCCCTACACGCCAAACCGATATGGAAGACCTATCGAAATGCAGAAACCTTAATGAACATTACATCAATGAAGCAATCTTCTAAATTTATATATCGCTACAGGGAAATTTCCTCATATTATATGATGATGCGACATACTGAACCAATTCCTCAACGCAAAATATATGCCAACAATCTTACATTCTTAAAGCTTCTCCATACTTACGTTACGGCATTGATTTATCCCTATGGTGTGTACATCTTCAGACAGAAGTTTAAGTCGAACAGTACATTCCCAATAGGAGTGCAAATAAGTCGACCATTTCGTTTCAAATATGTACTCACAGAACTGATACGATGAAATGACGAATTCTTTTTCTGAACTGTAACTTATATTAACAATATATATTCAGCTATATGTGTTTGATATGTATGTAGATTAAACAAGGCTTATACTGTGCATTTCTCGGAATATACATATTAAGAAATGATGATATATTTTTTGAAATTCAATAACGTTGGCAAACATATACAAATTGTTTATTTTGTTATATTGATTTTTTTGCCTATAGAGTTTAAATATTTTAGTGTTTGGAATCATTTCGTATATAAATATATATTACTTGCATTTTATATTTTAAATAATGCCTGAAATAGAGTTTATTTAATTAGATTGAACTTCCAAATTTACATTAAACTTTCTAGAGATAGAGGGAAATATATCATTCTTTTTTTCATTGACAAAATATACACACATCTGGTTTTCTTTGTGTTATCTCAATAATAAAACTATGTTGTTCGCCAACGTCATTATTAGTATATTAAATGAAGAATTGAATTGCCATGATCTGTTATGTACATGTAGCAGCTCATTTACCTTATAGTTTAGTATAATTAGTTGAGATGCCTCATACCGAGAGGCTTTCTCACAACAGTTCTTTTGTGGCACGTGTCAGTTCTTAAAACAGTATGATGACATTACTTCTGCAACTAAAAGCTGTTTGTCCAATAGGAAAACTTGTTCTATTTTTCATCTTGTATAGAAACATTCGAGTGCAAAAAGAACGGGCTCGGATGGATTTTTGAAATTAAGAAAGACTTTTTTCTGATCAAATGACGTTTCGTATCATGCCATAAGTAAGTAACATTTGAAGCTCCGACAATCATTCAATTATCAACATGGTAATACAGATATCACTTTTACTTTATTGCAACATCGCGAACGTATATAAACGTCGCATCAACCTGGAAAGCGAAAATGTGATTCTTTTATCTTAAAGGGACCTTTTTACGTTTTTGTAAATTGACAAAATTGAAAAAAAAATGTTTCAGATTTGCACATTTTCGTTAAAGATAAACACCTAAACATTATGAAGCGTTACACACGCTAAAGGATTGAACAATTCTGATGTTATCGTTATATTTTGTGACATAACGAGGATTGCGTATATAATGTATAAAATATAAAATAATGTTTGAAGGTATATTATGATCAAAAAAATACATTAGTTACAACTCATGCATCCTTTCTCACACAGAGCATACTAGCTGAATGAAATCTATGAATACAAAAACTTATCAATATGATCAAATGTAGCCCCTGGTTCTAATTCACAAAGCTCATTGTGGAAAACTTAGGGAAACTATTAAAAGCCATACAATTCCTTTAGTCTCTGGCTGTTTTATGTTTGGATCATTTTACCTTAAAATTTATCAAACAGGTGAATTTTTCTAAACTTGTTTATATTGTGTCATTATGAAAGCGTAAAGCATCGCATTTTACAGGGAACATTTCGTTGACACTTTTCCCTTCAGTAAAACTTAAGTTAATATTTTTCTTAGAAGCTATGCGAATATGGGCCCTTGCCATTTCCCACTAAGTTCATCTTTCTGCAATTGAGTATTTGGACATGCCTCAACAACATTCTTTTTGTGGAGATCCATACATATAAATTTCATATCTAATATATTTCGAACGAATTCAACTATATTGGAAAACGTATTACCCTAAGAATACATCAATGTTTGACTCGATTACATGTCATTATTTTCAACATCCTCTTTAGAAATGGTAGGAAATATACATATATATAATCCTCTTGACATAAATTTGTACACAACTCGGTCTGTAACCTTTAGTGTCTAGGTAGGAATATGTTGATTCCCTTTGTTTTGTCAGATAGTACGTGTATTTGATCTACTTTCGTTTGTATAAGTATGCTTCGACATCAAATAAATATCTAACCGCTTATACAAGCTCTTTGGTGACACAGGGCTTTATTGAGTAAGGTATGTATAGCGTATGGAATACTTACTCAAACAATAGTGTTGCGACTCGTAATATACACATTATAAGAATTTTCCACTGTGTAAGATTACATTTAATATTTGTTAATTTATCAACACCTTAAGAATGCAAAATCAAAATGTTCAGAAGGTCATGTAAATTAACCGAAAATTTGAAATACGCATCCGTCCTGGCCAAAAGACGGGTTTATTGCATGTCATCAATTGTAAGTAACACTTTTAAGCTTGGATGACCACGCGTTGATCTTTACAAGATAGTATCAAGACCTAATTTCATCAAACATTTGATGGTAAAATGAATCCGTGAAATCTTATCACAAACCAAGGTAGACACGTTGTAATCATTACTTTTTGCTCTTGCTTCTGAGTAAAATCCTCTGGAACATTAGCGAATATTTATGGTCTGTGCACAAAATGTAAATTGTAGCAGACGGTCTTGACCAGAATGTAAATTTATAAATAAAATAAAAAAGAGCTATGTGTCAAATGTAGTCTTTATGTTTGTATTTCGATGCTAAAATGTATGAATGATTGATTAAATTAATATTGCTTAAATAAAACATACGGGATCTCAATCTAGATGAAAAAACTGTCGGTACAGATGAAGTATTGTATTATTCGATTCACAATGAATGTACCAAGTGTTGTTGGTTTATATCATATTACGCTTATTATAATAAAACTTGTTTCTGACGAGTGCTTTAGTCTTTTCATCGATATCATATAACTTTAAAAAAAATCAACGATACGCAAAGCCCCCCCCCCCCCACACNTATTTGTAACATAAATGTTAATAGTGTATATAAATATAAATAACATCTTTAATTTAGGTTTCGTTCATGTGAATCGTCGCCGAAACCCAATAAATCGTTCGCCTATATAAACATAAGTCGACATGTATCCAAAATATATCGGTATATAATTACATACACGAGATATCAACGTAATAAAAGATGAATCATGTTCGCACTTACCTATATTTTAGTAATGCGTAAGGCCGAAGGAAATTGATTTTGTGGGCGGGCAAACCATAAGTATGGAATATCAAACTATTATATCACTTGTCGAGTTATTGTATAATGCATGATAATGATTTGTCTAGTGAGGCGAATATTTGTCACAATAATTCGTGTTTGTAGGCCCGATGATGCAATAGAACGGGTATAAATAGAATAGAACCTTGATTATTGGACGTTCTGTCTCATCGTAATTGCATTATTGCAATCACATAAATGTCTAAATGTCTTACCGACCTTCACCGTGTAATAAAATAATTCTTGTTTTACTAAGCGCTAATTTGATTTAGCTATGTAGCCATATAACGTGTAACGAGATACTGAAGTATGCATTTGTCTCATGTGTTGACCTTTTTTTAAATGTTACTGAATATGTTAATGCACAAACATGTGGTTTTACCCACTTTGTAAACAAGCATAGTACCCATATATATTTAAACTGTTAACGGAAATGTATGGTCGTATTTAAATTGATTCTTTCTTTTATCGTTTTATATAAGGCATTACGACTTATGCGATCTAAACCATTATTGGTATCCCGTATCTTTAATTAACTGTTTACGTAAAAACACATATAGTTTAACATGAATATTAAACAAATTGAACAATTTTAGAAAAGCACCAATAATTCAATTTTATACACGAGAATCAAACGAGGAGAATGTATAAACAAATATATATATCTAAGCCATCTGATGTTAGCATGAATGTCCTGATAATGTATTTAGAGTTGCATGATTCATATATGTGTAACATGTATAACCTTACCTCTAGATTCGTTACTCATAGATAGTTATTACTAATGTACTGTATAAAGAATGAACACGATTCGTTATGGATTGCTGATTTTCTACAATGATTCGATTCGGCTATGACGCTTATTGATATGTCAAGCTTGAACATAAAATGGGTATGTGCATATGTTAATAAAGCTATAAGAATTATAAGAAATAATTTAAATAACGTCTTCATCAGAACATAATAAATAATAACATTTCGTCAAACCATAATAAAAGGTTAAACTTTTTCTTTCGTAATAGACCATTAAGACAGCGCATTGGAAAAGACAACAACAATTTAAAAAATCAAACAATAGTATACGTTTGATGACATTATAAGTAGAATATGGTTGCGCCGATGTATTAGCAACTTATATTGGCTGCAGTTCATTTTTAATTTAATTGTATTTAACTTAAATATACATGCGATATATTGGTTTTATCAGAAGTACGTTGTCAAGAATACAAGGTTATAACGGAATCGGTTAAAACAAAATGTTATTAATTATAAACTGAGATAATGTATAAACTATGTTGCTCCATTTTGATACACAACACGTGACTGGACATTTTGAATTCGATTTCTTCCAGAAAGATGGCACTATGTGGTAGTGGGCCACGGTCGCAGTCGATCATATTGATAATTTGTGTTTTCATTTCATTCAGCGAGTATCATCTGTGTGAGAAATGATGAATGAAATGTAACTAATGCAATATGTCAGCCGTCCGTTAGCTTCAAACAAAAAGTTTATTTGAGTTTCGCTTGCTACGACTCAACGTTTGTGTTGATGTGGAAGTTCAGTTATTACCAATTGGATATAAATCATCGCCCTTACACTAGCTTGGTAAGCGTATTCCATGCAAGGTGTTCTCCCATGTTGAATATATTTTACATCGTCATATATTGTAATATAAAAAACATATTGCATCCTAATATTAATGTTAAAACGGGTTTGATAATTTCAACGAGTAACCTTCCTTAATCAGTATTGTTTGTAGGTTTGTTCATACGGTACGTTTATTCAAATTTACTACGTATCAATAACAAGTAATGTTTGATGTTTTGTAGACGTGAGCAAGTACGCAGTAAATGTGTTCGTAGAAGTATATTTTTCAATAGTTTCTCGGTCTTTTTGTCGTATCGAAGAAAGTACGACGATGGTCACCCAATAAATAATAGGTGACTACTTTGTATTGTGTGTGTTGTTGTTGTTCTTGTCATAGTCATATTCTTGTAAACTTTACCAAAGGAACGGTCAACAAAGATACTCCCTAACTAACCTGTATTTATTTATGTCGAGGAACTTCTTATGTACATGTACTCATTTCTTTACGGCATTTCCGGTTGTAAAAGTGAAGTTTTGTATTGGTCAAAGTTTAATCAATTTCTACACTGATTGTAAACAAACTTCTCGATATTTATCATCAATTAGGCATTCATGTGTTCCCATTTGTTGCGAGGTCAAAGGTGTTGAAAACGGAAACACGTAATGAGTTATAAGCAGCGCTCCCAAATGACTAGTGAAATGAAATAGCTTAGTATGACTGTAAACATCTTGAGTTTATGTCAATAGTATTTCGGGTTTATAGATCGACATTTAATTGTAGGAAATCAAATAATACATTTTCAGACGTTCATTACATTATAATTTAGAGTGTTAATCTCATGTGTCCCACTTATTATTAATCCGTGCATGGGCCGTATTTGAATTAAACTCATTTTCGTACGACGGAGCTCACATATGACATGCAAGTACCCGATGCCCGCATCGACACTTCGCACTACCTAAAACATATAACACACATTAAACACAATTAAAACTTAAAGAACCGAAGGTGAGCGTTTATAAGAAAGTAATAGTTTAATATAAAATAACGTATAAGCTTATTTCTTCAAGAACTATACTTTATCTTATTAGGAGATGCAATCATTTTGATTTAGTAATTGCATTTAATTGACCTCTCACATGAAATAACATTTCTATGGTCTAGGTGATATTAGATAATAAACACTGTGTATACATTATATAAGTTTACATATTTTTCCTTGTTATATATAGAAAAATAACGAACACTATAAGAAGACATAAACTAATTAAAGTGTTATCTTTGTTATGTTTAAGTCATTTGTAATATAGTTCATCAAATGCATTTAAATGAACAAAACTAAAGGTATTGGCCTCTGAAAAAAAGGATTCAAACCAACGCCCATCGGCATGATTGACATTATTGAATAAGAATAATCATACTCCAAGACCATTATCAGAAGAGAAAGTCGTATTAACCCACGCTTGTTGTTTCTTTAAGCAATTGACCAGATGCATAAATTATGCATGCCGGAACATACAAAACGACATAAACATAACAATGATTAAAACTTTTATTTTTTTAAATATTATTAATATTTTTAATATTATTAATCAATGTTCCGCTTAAAGGCTTGACACTGTCTTGCCAGCCTTGGCACTGGTATGCTTATGTATACGATTAGACTTGACTAGGCACTGGCGTTCTAGTAGGCATTAGGCAGACTAGTGGACATATTTATGAGCCTCCACGTTGTTAATCCGGAACTGGTTAGAGGTACCCAACCAACACGTGTACACAACCGCGCGGAGTTCGAAACTGCGCGACATGTTCAACTCTGGAGCGTTTGTGGCGTCCAATGTGTCATTTTTCGGTTTATCTCCGGCAAAATGTGATGTATGCGCGAAAAACGATCGACTCTAAGCCAAGTCGGTGTAAGCAATCGAAATCGCCCCATAAAGCATGGTCTTATAGTATTTAAAATAAATATAACATAAATACAGTTCAATTAACTTAAGCAGGATGACAACTACCAATGATCCTGATTCATTTGATTTCATAGGCTAGTTAGCTATGGCCCGTAGGCGACAGTTCAGTGATTAATAACTAAAATAATTTAACAAAAGGTAAGAGGTGGTTTTGGTAGAATATCGTATTATGGTTGTTTTTCTTAGTCATATTTTGACAACAATATTTTAATACACTGGCCAAACAATGTATGGGTAACATAATATTTGGAAAATAATTTATGATAAATCTAACGTTCTCAATGTAAGTTCATATATGTCAATACAATAAAGAAAGGTTTATGTTTGAAAGCAGTTTGCAACATATAAACCTGCAAGGTGATCTGTATATGTCACTTGCCAATCCATTTTAAATTTATTGGTTAAATCGTTCTCGTTTAATGAAAAAACAATGTTTGATTAAATAGTGGACGTTATCATGTTCACGCATCAAAATGTTAAATTACATATGATTGCGTTACAAGGTGTTATTTTATATTGTCTATCCGTATGTATTTTGTTAATCGAACCTCTTTTCTTCCATCAAAAATACAATTACAATGACAACCCTTAAAATAGAAATGCACATCACCATTTCCACGATTATACACTTATCTCATGTAAAGCGACATTTAATATAGGAAAGGGAAACAGACAATGCATACACAAGTACATGATTAGGTGAAAACAGTACGCTTGGCAGCGCTGCATACATGCACAAGGAAGTACGTAGGATGTACGTATCAAATAATACGTGTTTGGGGGTGGAGGGGGGTAGTAGCAGGTCTTGCTTTGACTTTGGTCTCTTGAGCACAGGCCATATGCTATATCATATGATTTGATATTAAACGTTTCACCTATTGGTGCAACTGATGCTTCACTTTGTTTGTTTATAGTTGAATACCTTAATAGTTGCTTTTTTATAAGTATTGTGTATCCCCGTACATAGCATAAACTTTGCCATAGTTCTATTATTCAAAGTCTGTCAGTGGGACAGTTACATGTTATTATTTAATTGACTTTCTATAATAGGTTTCGCTCCTGGTTAGGGAAATAAAGTTTTTGTAGTTTTTTTTTTTGTATTTTGTAAATTTGCTGTTGTTGTTTCTTTAATTTAAATGTATCCATTACGAAAACGATATTTTGTGTCAAAACCATGGGTAACGAAAAGCCATCAAATGTATGGGACAGATTTTCGTTTGCAAACAATACAATATCAATTATAATTGTTATACTAAGACAATCAAATTCACCATTCGCTTAAATTTCGTATCATTTTACTTTAAATGCCTAATACAATAAGTTGATAGTGAATTGATAATTTGTTATAAATAAATAATAACTGTATGAAACCAGACATATTAGACACATATTTACATATTTATCCAATATCTTTAATTATACGAAATGTTGATCGAATTTAAGTATTAAAAGCAAACGTTTTATAAATTTATGGTGTGGTAAATAAATTGGAAATCTGCTTAAAACATTTCATGATGTATCAGTTCGACCAACAGAACAATGCATTTTGTGGTAAGTTTGACTGAAGTTACACCTTTTCCTTGAACTCGTTACCTGATGCATGCAAACGAGGATTTGGCAATAACTTTGCCAACAATTTATAAAAACGGAGTTTAAGCATTTATCGATAGCAAAGGGATAACCAGTACGTTTTAACTTTAAGGATTAATGGGCAGTAAAACGCTCGTTCGTTTAAATATGACAGTTAAACAGTCATTAATAGTTATTTGTAATGTAAATCTTGAGAAAAACATTCATTTATTATAAAAAAATAGCTATTTTTAACATGTTTAGTATTTTTGTAGTAACACATTTTTCTCAAAATTGAAGCATACATTTTATCAAAAGCATTAATTTTATACTTAAGAATTATTATTTCGCTTGAACATCAGATGAAGAGTTGTTGAAATTTACACTTGTAAGACGTTTCAACTGGTAATAAATGAAACCAGTATCGATACTTTTATGTTATTGAATAAATGCCATGTAAATGGTGTTGGTGTATGCATCAGAGCAAAGCAATTACTTGGTCTTTTCACGTCATCACCGCTCCCTAGTTGCACATTTACATCACGTTTGAAGCATGTTACATGTTGTTATAATTGTCCGACACGCAACATAAAAAGATGGATACTCCCTGTTAAACCCTGCAAAACATACAAAAAATCAGTGCATTTTCTTTTAAAGGCATGTGTTCAGTACAATTGTTGCATTAATACTTGTTTTAATCATGACAGATTCATTATGGGTTGCACAACTATAGGAAGAAGACAAAGAAATATTATTTGCTGAATACCTTATTTATCTGTAAATATGGAACGCCTCAACAGTCTGATGTTAGTTTATTGAGAGTAGCTTTGAAATTGTTTTAAGGACCAGTATTATGATATTCATGAGCATGTCTTTACGAAGTTGCATTGTATATTGCGTACTTGTAAGATTGTGCTGTTTGGTTGAAAACGTATAGTGTGCGGTTATCACTTGCTTCAGTATGCTGTGTGCTTATGATTGCATGATGTTTAGAGAACAAATAACAGTGATTGTTAATTAATGCCACTCGCCCTATATACGTTTCATACGTACAAATATACTTGAAGACTTGATTTACAGTGTTTGAAAAAAAGATTCGCTTAACGGGTTTTCATTGTCCCAGTTGTTCCATACAACTTCAAGGCGAAAATCGATCTTATTAATCATCTTTATAATTCTCCAATCTCCATGCAGGGTTGTCATTTCATTCTCTCACATACAATCTCTGCAATCACAAGAAAATCCTTCCAGATCTGGAAGGATTTTATTTTGTTGTTTAATTAAAAGTAATTTTATTTTCTTTCATATTTTGAAAATTGTGTTTACGTTTTAGTTCATAATAAAAAATGTATTACCTAAATTTAAAAAAAAAGTACAAATAACAACGGGAAAAGTATTTACCACGTGGCTCGGCTACCATCACGTGGATGTTTATAACAGCAGGGATTTGATCCAGCTATGCTGGTTCCAGTCATTTCTCTGCGCGGAGGTTGATCATTCTCATGATCGACAATACAATAACTAGAAAGAAATCATGTTGGTAACAGTATACAACGATGTATGCAATCAATAGCGGACATGAACTGAAACACAAACTATTTTACCTGATCAACGTGTTGCATTCAGTTTCAATTACCATTGTATTAATTTAATTACATGAACGTTGGTGCAATGATAATAAAATCCTGTCGCTAAAGCTACGAGAGTTTATTATTTTCAGTCATTTTGTATCAAACGTAACACTAACTTGTTGTTACTTACAAAACTGATAAAGTGTTAGTTTATGGAATTTATATTTCTGAAAAATCAATAGAACTCTGTATCGTCAATATCGCTGCCAATTTGTATTCGGTCAGCTAGGGCGTATTGCCATTGTTGTCTTGGAATGTCGGTTAAACCTCGATTAATATTTCAACTAAATAATTCAAAATGTCTTAATGGTCCGTTTTTTTTATTTCCCTACTGATACGTTGTGTTAACCTGTTCCCGGGCGTCCACTGCAAACTAACTATTTACTCTATAGTTAGCAATGTGTCATAATTTGCAAATAAATACTTTATGTGAATAACATGGTCAATTTAATTCCTTTTCGACCTTAACAACATATTATTTTTGTGAATGTTTTGTAAGTTATATAGAAGTTCTAAACATTTAAATCAAAATATTGATATAGTATATAATTCCTTTATTTCAGAGATGAAGTAACCTGAATAAAGCGATAATGGTGCATATAGAAAAGTTTGACAGACCACTAGAAATTCTCAAGACTTACGTACATGTATTACCTGTATATTTCTTGCATGTTCTTTAAATGTTTCGAACACATTTGTTGATGAATTTATTTGTTAGGCTGTGAAGAGCACTGACACCCAAAACGTTCTTCCGATCTGACATTCTATATGTATATGTATCATTACATTTCTAATTTGCCTAGCTTCAACAATACACACCATCATTGGTAAAACCACACCCAATTACTTGCAAGCATCAATAATATACCCAATAATGGGTAAGCATCAACAACACAACCAATTATTGGCAAACATCAATTATACACCACATCATAGGTAAGCATCAACAACACACCAAACTTTTGACAAGCATAAATATCACAGATAGTTGACAGAACAGATTATTAGCGACTTAAGCATATACAGTTCGTCGTCAGTAAAACAATACAGCAACAGTAAATACAAATGCGTCAATATAACAACAAAAACAAAACGGAGTAAGAATAGTGAAAATTTAAGTTCCATCAACCTTGATTAAGGACTTTGTGAAGTAGCACAGGACTCAGATTTTAGTTCTTAATTATTTCCGTACCCAAAGCATCAACACATATTTTCCGACGAAACTTGAAATAATAAAACTGCATACATATGATGAGACTATATGTGTCCGCTGAACCATTACGGTTTCAAAGGAGAAGATTGGTAAAATGTTTCAATTTTAAAATATTTTGGCGCTGTCGAATCACATATGCAGTGGACCGGAACGAATTGTATGATTTGAAAATAAAACCACATAATAATAATCCCGGTACATTATTCTAAAAAAAAATCAACTGTTAAGGAGGAAATTTCGTAAAAATGAAATTGTTTCGGACGGCGGACTACTGACGACGGACGAACGATAAACGACAAATGAATGCACTGATGAGCTAAACAATTATAAATGGTTTTAGTTTATTTATTATAAAAGTCGATGAACATTTTTTTAATGATGTTACAATATGCAAATAGTTGCTGATGCACAAATAGTACGCTTTACATGCGTTTTTCGTTTATGTCTTGTGCGATCAAGTTGTTTTTTTTTAGTTTGACAACTAGTGATTAATTACTGTGCGTTATGCAACACAAACGCTTATAAAAAGCCCACGATGTTGCGTCTGCATTCACACTTTCCTTTTTTTACTTGAGTTAGTTAAGCAGTATCTAATAGACAATGTTAATAATAGTTATTTGACAATTAGTGAATAATTAGTGTGTATAATGAAGAACGTACTGCTAATACACGTCCCCTGATATTTAATCTTTATTACATCACATTTCTTTTGTTATAAAGTTATTTACGGACGTACCAAATGGACAATTAAAATATTTGTTTCACGTTCGTAAATTATTATAATTCCTTGATACGATATTTTATCATTACGATTGATTGCTTGCATGTGTCCAACATACAGCATTTAGCTACAAAAATAGTAAAATAAATGTACAACTCTTTATTCAAGGTCATATGTACCCCCTACACGCCAAACCGATATGGAATACCTATCGAAATGCAGAAACCTTAATGAACATTACATCAATGCAGCAATCCTCTAAATTGATATATCGCTACAGGGAAATTTCCTCATATTATATGATGATGCGACATACTGAACCAATTCCTCAACGCAAATACATGCCAACAATCTAACATTCTAAAAGCTTTTCCATACTTACCATACGGCATTGTTTTCTGATTTATCCCTTTGGTGTGTACATCTTCAGACAGAAGTTTAAGTCGAACAGTACATTCCAAATAGGAGTGCAAATAAGTCGACCATTTCGTTTCAAATATGTACTCACAGAACTGATACGATGAAATGACGAATTCTTTTTCTGGACTGTAACTTATATTAACAATATATATTCAGCTATATGTGTTTGATATGTATGTAGATTAAACAAGGCTTATACTGTGCATTTCTCGGAATATACATATTAAGAAATGATGATATATTTTTTGAAATTCAATAACGTTGGCAAACATATACAAATTGTTTATTTTGTTATATTGATTTTTTTGCCTATAGAGTTTAAATATTTTAGTGTTTGGAATCATTTCGTATATAAATATATATTACTTGCATTTTATATTTTAAATAATGCCTGAAATAGAGTTTATTTAATTAGATTGAACTTCCAAATTTACATTAAACTTTCTAGAGATAGAGGGAAATATATCATTCTTTTTTTCATTGACAAAATATACACACATCTGGTTTTCTTTGTGTTATCTCAATAATAAAACTATGTTGTTCGCCAACGTCATTATTAGTATATTAAATGAAGAATTGAATTGCCATGATCTGTTATGTACATGTAGCTCATTTACCTTATAGTTTAGTAGAATTAGTTTAGATGCCTTATACCGAGAGGCTTCCCCACAACAGTTCTTTTGTGGCACGTGTCAGTTCTTAAAACAGTATGATGACATTACTTCTGCTACTAAAAGCTGTTTGTCCATTAGGAAAACTTGCTCTATTTTTCATCTTGTATAGAAACAAACGAGTGCAAAAAGAACGGGCTCGAATGGATTTTTGAAATTAAGAAAGACTTTTTTCTAATCAAAATTAATGACGTTTCGTATCATGCCATAAGTAAGTAACATGTGAAGCTCCGACAATCATTTAATATTAACTGACATATAATATACTCGAAAAAAAATGGGATCCTTCTATGACAATTAAATCCGTACAAATACCATTTTGATGAATTAATCATTTGTTTCATTGGAATTAGTGAAACTAGATCATATTCACAGTCTGGCATTTATTGGAGCAATTTTTAGAACAATCGGCTTCCAATTCTAATAAGTGATATCGTAATATGAGCGCATGGACGATGTGAACAATGGAATGCTTAGTTGTTCATTGACGCAAACAACGACGATACAACCCTGCCGAATATAGTACACTTATTGTCGTAAGCTTTGTTCCGCGTGTCTTTTTTATTGCGTAAATTGATATCAGACTATCCGTTGCAAATCACTGTTGTCCATATGCAAAACAACATGTCAACCACACTTTTGAAATATTCGCTGGAGCAAACTGATTACGGCAAATAATTTAATGAATTAGTCTATACAATTTCATATGTTTTATTAACTTTGCTGTCGAATTGGATTTCGACACTCGATGCAAGCTTTATGGCCATCAGGGGTATTATAATTCAACCGATTAACTTTTATTAATTATTCAGCTTGTTAACACTATATTTTCTATTTCAATTCCGACGGTTATTAATATTTAAAACTATATTCGAATAGCATGTTACCTATAAATGTTCATTTTGGTTCCGAAGGTATCAAATATGAATTTACCGGGTTGTATTGCGTATTATGTACGCACAGCTAAAACACTTAATAAACAAGTACACCGCATGTTCATTTATAATAAGTTGTAAAATGTTTTTATTAAACTATCGAATTTCAACGAACATTTGTTACATATTTTGAAAGGTGAGTTACAGTACAGAAACCGACACAGATGCTTTAGTCTTTATATCGATATCATATAGCTTTAAAAAATTCAACGATACGCAAAGCCCCCCCCCCCTCACACACACAAACAGATAGACTTCCAATGTATTGGTTACGCACTGAATCCTATCAACATTAAAGATAACACATTTGCAACAAAAGCAGTTATCGGTGTGTATGTAAACCGATGTGTGCAATACATTTGCCAAACCAAGTAGTGTGTATTGGTTGTTAAATTATGTGAATTAGGATAGTCTTCATTCCTTGTCAGCAAATATGTTTTCATCATGGCCGTTTTCAGAAGTCAATTCAGAAAATAAACGAAAGTAAAATTGTTTTCCAAAGTAAATATTTTTCTGCTTTACGGCTAAACATTCCTGCATGTACACAAAACATTTTCACTGTTGGGAAATCCGCCATTAGGCCTTCTGGGCCGGTATTCACAAAGCCCCTTTGGGAAATCTAAAGTTAAGTTGTACTTAAGGGAAACATTTGGATCACATTTTTATTAAGATTTTATTTTTGTGTGCTTACAAAAGGTTTAATTATTTATAATTTTAGTAATATTTGCTTGTTTAAAACATGTTCATGTACAAATACCCAAATTTGACGTAGCCGGAGACTTAGGCAATTTAATGATTTTAAGGAATATCCTTAGTTTTACCTTAAAGAGCTTTGTGAATACGGGCCCTGGTGTTCATATCTTCAGACAGAATTAAAACGACGGATAAATCAGTTATAACATTTCAATTGCATTGTCCAAAGTCGTGAATCAGAAGATAGTATATCGCTTTATATTTTGTGTTCTCTCAGAATTGTTTTTACATCGTCACCTGTTTAAAAGTATCGTTCTTCTGAGCATCACGTATTATATGTGATTGCAGCGTCGCAACAATTCAACGTTCTTGAGTGGTATTGATACTTGCATGCACAAACGACTTTTACATTCGTTAATAGATGAAACTAATTTGTTTATCCGGTAACGATACCAGAAGATCGGTATACTATTTACGTTGTTCATGGGTTTTGTGATAAAACATCATTAATTTCTATCTGCAGCAATATAACAAAAATCAAATAACCATATGCTTTTTTGTTCGTTTAATGAAACAAGTCAAATATGTAAATTATACAGTAAGCAAACGGGCTCTTTGTGCGAGACAAGTATCAATGCGAATTTAATGTAATTTACAAAACCGATTGTTCATAACCGCCGTGTAAAATTCAGAAACACAATTAGATTATGTGAACAACCGCACGTTCAGGTTGTTCATGAGCTTATTGATGAGATTCTATAATATGGAAATAATTTAAATAATTTTAAATTAACATCAAACTAAGCACCTTTGTATAGTTTTCATCCCATAACCAATTGGCGCCGGCACAAAATATTCTATTTCGAAGGAGTGCTGTAAAAAGAATAAATTCTTGGCAATGTAAGAAGGATCGGTTCATGTTTTGAAGCGTATCAGTGGCTGTTTAGCAATGACTTGCATTAAAACAGCAACTGTGGTGTCTGACGGCGAAAGTAATTGCGCATCTTACTAATTCGAAACGGTTTGTCGTGGATGATTTTAAACGGTGTGTGAGTACATATTTTGATTGACCTTACCAAAGCTGCAAAGTCATGATATCGAAGCAACCCGATGACGTTTATTTTTATGAACAATATGTTGTCGTTCTTCAAAATAGTTTATGTATGCATTCTCATGAGCAAATGACAGCCTATTCATCCACAAATACATGTTCGAAATATACTTTGAAACGTGTTTCCATTAATCCCGATATTCAACATTCAACGACATTATTAGCCATTTGAATATAATAAATACTGCCACAAAATTACAAGCTATGTAATTTAGCTCTTTATGAGTCTTCCTTCGATACATTTCAGTGATTTGGAATTTGAACTGTAAGAGGTTGGGTACTGAAATCATGTCAACAAGAAGAGATTTAACTGATACTTGAATTCGCTGCAAGCCTCTGACTGTTGCAATTAAGTCGCTCTATTTAATAATTAATGAAATCTAAAAAAAAAATATTATTACATATTTGAGATAAGGAGTTTTATATTTTTTAACAGTAAAATTATTATGACTTAGCTACGTTTATTCATGCAGTACGAAAATTGAAAACGATTGTTTATGCGACTAAATGTTTCGTGAATATTGTAAATAAGCAAAAATGTGTACAAAACACAATATGCACATGTGTCCGTGTTACGCACTAGAAGACGTATCAATAACACTAACAAAACCCCATTTGGCATAGTTATTAAAGCAATACCATGTAAATAGAATTGTGATTATATATTTAAACTTAAAACCCAGCATGAATGGAAAGAATCGACTGGCGAAATAATTCAAGATAAAAAAAAAACTAACAAGTAAAATTTAATATAAACACGTTATTCCCCTTCGAGTGATAACATCGAATGACTCTTTCGAATATAACCACTCAATAGTGTTAACATATTGGTTAAGTATATTTAACACATCAACAAATTGAATTGTCTTTACAACGGCCATCAAAGCATTTATTAGATCATAAAGACCGAATATAAATGCAAAAGAATAAAGTGAAAGGGTATGTTGATACCCGGTTGAAACGGTTCTGTTATCATCTGTTTATAAAACAGAACCGGTGCATATCAACAATAATAACAGATTACTGTCTGATTGAATAAAATGTTATAATTATTATCAGCCCAAGTAAAAAAGGCGGTCGTTAAATGTATGAGGTTTAATGTCATACGTGTATTTAAAATAAGGTGACATAGTTACCTTTTGCTCTCCATTGTAAATTAAACGAACTTTATAGTAAACAAAGTATTGCAGCTCATTATTAGCGTGCAATCTTTTGAATTATTTCCTCATTTAACAGATACATTGTAATAACGTTTAAGTATCGGAAATATATCAATGATTTTTAATGTTTGCATTTACAAACTTAATGATATTTTCTTAACCATAAAACACATTTTTTCCCAAAATATCGTGAGCGTCTAAAAATATATTAGACAAGAAGTCGGGGATTCGATCCAATTGTGACATGCCGCACAAAATAATACTTATTCCAAGGAACTGAAAACGTTATTGACAAAACGGAACCTTGTAAAATTTAAGGCGCCTTCATAAATACAGATGAAAGCATAACCATTATCCATGTTTAACTTGATGCAGATCCTCTTGAAACAGTGTTTGTTAAGTAAAGTGAATGAGAGATAGAGTTTTAGGATCTTTTTTTAGTTTTTGATATAACCATTAAAAAGCAAAAAACAAATATATTGAAAAAATAGGTTGCAAACAAATAAATAATAGTATAAGCCTTTATTTTCAACATTGTTAATATAACAAATTAAGTGTATTGCTTATGCCAGCATAGCAATTTCTAAAACAGACAAACTTAAAAAGCTTGTACAATAAAGGAAAATGAGTTTCAATAACACTTTTATGGACGTAGATTGACCCTTAAACTTGACTGACCATTAAATGCTAATACGCTCGATATGTCTTACCTTCATATGTGCGTATGAACAACTGACCCCACATTCCCACCCTTATATGTTTTTCATTTCGCACATTAATGCATAGATGCGAACAAATGAATTAACGCAAACATGTTGAAATCAAGTTGAATATAGAAACACCTTTCTGACAAATCTTATTAAATAATACCTTTTTGCTAATTTGGTTCTTTTGAACAAGTATTTGGTCAGCTGCATTTCTCTATTTAGAATTTGATACAAACCACTCAAATGAAAAGGTGCATTCACAATGACAAAGAACTGGTAATTGGTAATTTAAGTAATTGATGTATTTTATCTTAAGTATGTGTTAGAAATTACCAGTGCCAATATGTTAAAACATATTGCACATAGTGCAGAAGCACTACATTAAGCAAATAAAGTAGGCTCAAAGAAGTGGGTGTCTAGCCTATAAATAAACAATACAAATCATGCCCCTTCTACCTCGACTGGATTACATGTGCGTAAATTATAACTCAAGTGCTCAGAACAATTTAATGACATTACACATGTATAACCATTACTCTTGCTTAATGACTTCCTGGGGAACATCAGAGTATGCTATAAATGACAAAACTGAATCACGTTATGTTAGTTCTACCCACTACATCAAACGCTAATTGCCGTAAAATGATGTGTTAAGTTTACATGCTGCGAGTGTTCAATTAACTTAGGCAGAATGATAACTACCAATGATCCTGATTCCATTTATTTTAATAGTCTAGTTAGCAATTGCCCGTAGGCAACAGTTCAGTGATTAATATTTAAACTAATTTAACAAAAGATAATAGGTGTTTTTTGTAGAATATCGTTTTATGGTTGTTTTGACAACAATATTTTAATACACTGGTCACAAAAATGTATCAATAAGGCATTCATGTTTTCCCATTTGTTGCAAAGTGAAAATGTTTAAAACGGAAATGATCAAGTAGTTTTAATCAACGCTCCCAAATGACTGGTGAAATTAAATAGCTAAATATAACTGTAAACATCTGGATTTTTGTCAATAGTACTTCGTGTTATAGATCGACATTAGAATGTAGGAAATTAAATATAAACCCACGCTAGTTTTTTGTTTAAGGCAATTGACCAGATGCCTAAATAATTCATGACGATACAACACGAAATAAAACATAAACATGATTAAAACTTATTAACTATTGAAATAAATTGTATTGTCAAAGCATCTTTGACCTATGATATATGAAATCGACAGAGTAATGTACTCACCGACTACAAAGCATAATGTAATTAACGCCCACACTATTTACATCAGAACGATAGCAAAGTCTGTTTGTACTCTAATAACATGTATGTTTGTTCCTTATTTTAAATGCTTTTTGTCATGAATTTACGATAGATTGAACGACATTTATGACTATATGGCGACATTTGAGAATACTGGTTTGTACATGCACTGCTATACGGAATAAATGTATATTGACAAGAATATGTATGTAATCGTTCTGTCAGAGTTTAGAACATACCTACTTAAAGTGACCATAATAGCATTTATAGCTTTATTGTTCAATTTTATAAAAATTATGCAACCTACATAAACATAGATCTCTATAAATTGGTCTTAATATATTGTGTATGGCATTATTTTCGCAACTAATATGTTTAAACTTTGAAACTATAAAGACTCATTAAGACGCAGACCGAATAAAACACCTTTCCACAGTCGTTTGGTTCCTTAGAATGATTAAGTTATAGATGAATGTGTTTCACATTAAATTATACGTGGTATTATTTTATTTCGGAATGCAATTACTGTATGGTTTAATAAATTCGATAAATAATAATAAATACATCAAATGCGTTAAGCTCTGTACGTTGGACTGGAATGTTGTTAGGATAACAGTAACTGAGCAGGCATGCAACACGAATTAAAAAAAAATAAAATATGTGCGCATTTTTTCTACATAATAAAATTATGTATCATATTCTCCAAAACCTATATTTAACTATTTCGTAATACGACATCAAAATAATTTTGATGGCGGGCAAACCATCCCGGAGGTACTGAATTTCGAACAGTTATATCACTTGTCGAGTAATCACATTATTGAATAATAAATGAATCCTCTAGTGAGCATAACAATTGTCAACGTAATTCTTATTTCTGGTCTCGATTATGGACTAGAAAAAATGTAGATAGAATAGAACCTCGATTATGCAACATATTGTTTCATCGTATTGTATAATATAGAAAGCCTTATCTTGAGAGGCATTTATTTAAAAATGTTATACATACCTTCATCGTGACTCAACATTCTTCTTGTTAAACTGAACGCTTATGTGTTCTGCCCTTTAGCCTGTTAACGTGAAACAAGCTTTTGTATTGCGCTTTGTCTCTTGTTTCTACTTTTGGTTCAATATCACTTAATAGTTCCGTGCACATAAATGTTTTTTTTCCACACTTTACGAAAAAACATTACAGCATTATATATTGTATTGTACACAGAAATGTTTAATCGCATTTAAATTGATGCTGCACAAATTAAATTTACGACATTTTCTTTTGCTCAATCTCTTTATTAAGACACGCATGAGAGAAAATGCAGTACGAATTCTGATGATTTTTTAATAATAAATATATAATAATTATTATTATAAGATTATATTGGCTGGATGTATCTTCATTTTATTGTTTTTCACTTAAATATACATATACATGTAATTATTTTGGTACTTTTAAAATTACGTAGCGTATAAAACAAAGGTTAGATGAAACCGTTAAAAATTAAGAAACAATAACGTATTCATTGTATAGTTTGTTAATATGTAACTTATATCACTTCTTTTTTTATACACATCGCGTGGCCGGAAATATGTTATTCGTTTACAAGAAAGATAACACTGTTTGAGAATTGGCCACAGACGCATTTGATCATACTGACACGTTTTTGTAATCATATTTTTCAGACAGCAATTAATGTCTGTGCGAGAACTGACGCATGAAATGTAACTAATTTATTATTTCAACCATCAATTAACTTCAAACAAATAGTTGATTTGCGGTTCGCTTGCTACGACTCAACGTTTGTGTTGATTGTTGAAGTTCAATAGTTACTAACGACACATATTTCATCGCCCTTCCTAGAGCGTGGAAAGTAAATAACATGCAAGGCGTTTTACATATGGACATTTATTTAACAGCTTCGTAAATTGTGAAATATAACAAACTATATCCTAATATTACTGATACAACGAATTGTCGATCCGAGTTTGATAATGTCAAACGAGTCACCTATAAGTTCGTGTTGAAACAGACTATTTGTACATTCATGTGAAACCGTTCACATGCCGAATTATTTAAATGTAGTTAACGATGTACATGGTTTATGTCAAATAATCGGAAGCTATTGGACTAAACATGTGGATGTGTAAATCCGAATCTATACTATATGTTTATTTCTGTATTGTAAAAGCATTTGTCACTTGCCTGAAAAAGAAGACTGATTTGTTTTATGTGTGTGTATTGAACTGAGATGTTAAAGTAATATGCAACTTAAGCCCTTTTTTATCCGGGATTTTAATTTTCTTACATTGCATTTACATATATCATTTATCAAATATATATCATTAATTGCGAATGTATTTAATTTTATTTTCAATTTCTTAGAAATGACGTTTCAATGTTATACTTGTGACGCTGAATCAGATCATGCCAAATCACATTTAATGTAATGTTCACATAATAATAATAACGCTTATATTATCAATTGATGGCATTTAGTAGTCAAAACAAAACGAAAGCATTATCCTTTGTATAAATCGTTAAGTTCGACATATATGCTGATCTCATATACGTCACACCTTCCATTGAGGGAGAAATAACGACTCCTAGCGGACCAAATGGGCGTGAAATGCGCCAATCCTCTAAACAAAATACACCAGCACATGGAACCAGTCATCATGTTAACACCGTTTTTGAATATGTTCATAGTTATCGAAGAGACAGTTTTCTTCTATGTAAAATAAAAATGCAATTTGTTTATAGTATCACACCAGTAGATTGGGCATACTGCCATCCTTATTAACAACTGTTTCGGCATAAAACTATCCAGTTAAAAACAGTGTCGACGAGAAAAAGTGTAAACATGATTTTCTCATTAATGCATTTTGTTAGACATTTAAAGTCACTCGTAATTTAATGTTATGTTCGAAGACTTTATATTAAACAAAGAGTATTACATACTTAAAAGAATAGGAACAAGTAAAAGCGAACAATGTATTTGAAATTGGCAGTTATTGTCAGCGTCACATTTATTTTTGCGAAATGCGTATAATTAATGTCAATGCATTTTCTGTGTATTTAAGCGTTGCGGACATTGCCGGTTTTAAGTTGTGAAGTTGTGTTTTGCTAAAAATGTAATCCATGCTCGGATTTATTGTAAAAAGATGCATTTAATAGATAAGACTTATCGATTGAGATCATTCATGTGTTTTGAGTCTTTATGAGTGTCACCTAAGTGACCAGTGAAATATGGGAATAGTTCATGTGTATAATGTGTGAAGTACTTTTACATCAACAATAGTGTTGATATATAACAAATGAAATGCTCTAATACACTATCAGTTTTTTTCAGTACTTTTTGTTTTATTTTAATCAATTCTGAAAGCAGGAGCACCCCTGTAGGAAAACAAGAGGTTGCGTAACGTTGTTTCATACCACTGAAACATACTAAAACGAAATTTAATATTGCCCCTTGAGAGTAAAAAATCAGTTAAATGAAGCCATTCATGGGTGTGCTTTGAATAGAAACCGGTTGAATAAAAAGTATATTCTTCAAATATGAATAGTCGTTAAACTGCTAATCAATCCGACATTTTCTTCAAATACTACTATATAAGACCATCATTTTGCAGCAAATGTTTATTGTAAGTCAAAACTGTCTATCCCATATGTCACATATTGGCGAATGATTTTAATGTATCACTCGAACACGTATAAACATTATTGTTTTACCAATTCCTGTAAAATAC
Organism: Dreissena rostriformis; assembly: GCA_007657795.1. Classification (NCBI taxonomy): domain Eukaryota; kingdom Metazoa; phylum Mollusca; class Bivalvia; order Myida; family Dreissenidae; genus Dreissena; species Dreissena rostriformis. The sequence continues at coordinate 241,775 of VMBQ01000770.1, forward strand.
AATGTCATATATACAGCACAACACTTAGATAGAAAGATTAACGCTTGAGTCAAAGCCTTGGAACGGACGGTGAAAATCATTGTGGCCGAGATTTAATATCAAAATACGAATTTTAATATTAATTTATAGAAGCAGGATTACAACTTTGTGAGGAACGATGGAACAAAGAAAGTATAAATTTCAGCTGAAGACCTTCTTTTGACAAGATTTCACAGGTCTGCATCCGATACAGAGACTAATAGGTTAGTATCTGTGTGTACTTAATTTATCCAATTAGTGAACTAAATGTTTTCACTGCGGTGCTAACTGAGCGGTGCAATATAGCAAACAATGAAACCCTACCACGAGATAAATTCGTGTTGTTATGCACTTTTTCTATAACCGAAAACCAACTATAATTATACAATGATTTAGACTGGGATCACCGCCGTTAAAGGTTCAATGCAAAGCATTGTGTGTTTAATTTTTTTGGAAGCTAGCCCTACCTCTTACTTAGCCAAAACTTCACCAGAAACCAAACGCGCATGTATAGCGATCTCACTCAAATGAACCAATCCAAACAGAAATTGAAAACATGAATGTCAAAAAGGCACGCGTGAATCCAATAAGATAAAAATAGTTTTAGTATACTACTCTCGTAAGTTTTGGAACTTAGTTACGCAATTAGGGGATAAGTTTTTAAGTTATAAGTCAAATTGGCTGTACATCTACAGAAAATTGTCATATTAACTAGGTAAGGTATAAGATAGATGTAAAATATGTTTAATCAACAGTACAAAATTGCCTCTACTGCTTATAGCCTCTGAAGATAGAAATATGACAACATTATCCTTTCGGAGACGAGTCGGACAAATTTAAGTAGACACATACATGTACACTTCCTTAATATCAAGTTAAACATAACAATATAGTTTACTTGTTTGAAAATCAATATATATATATATGTGATTTAATGTAAAAATAAATAAAAATTGAAACATATTAAAGTAACATAAATACTATGTCTGATCTTTCCTCAACAATTACACGCAAAAGCAGAGTAACAAGCAAAAATATCGCAATATGCTTCGATTAAACTTTAACCAGCTTGCTCTTTTTATCTTTCAAAATGTGTACCTTTATATCGTTCATGATGTATGAGTTATCTTCGCGGAAAAAAAATCGTACCAATCAAAATCTATAACACGCCGCATAGTTTCGTCGATGCATCCGACTCGATGTTAATTCCCGTCAGCGCAATTGACTGAAAAGGATCTTAAAAGGATGAATGACAAATACATTCTGTGAAATTCAGATGTAGATGTTCTAACGGAATTGGAAACTGAAAAGGATCTTAAAGGATGAATGACAAATACATTCTGTGAAATTCAGATGTAGATGTTCTAACGGAACAGTTATTAAAACTGTGAATTGTATTTGTCTATTATTGTTGTGAACTTTCCAAGAATGAAAGGTTGACGCTAAATGTACGTTTACATCATATTGCAATCCTTATGAAACGTTATTATTTATTTCAATTGGTAACGTATGCCTAACATAGGGAAAAAAAGCTTTAACTATTCGTCTTTAAACAATTCATGGCTTTAATCGCATCAATTCAATATCACAAACGTCGGTTCGTATGTTTCGAGAGGAAAACACCTTCGTTTAGCCTAATGGGATACAAATCGGTTGTTATTCGTTCAAAATACATATTAAATTATAATCTGCAGTCGTTCCTATTGAATGAGAACAAACCAGTTTCAGTGTCTCATGCCTACATTTTTCAAGTTATCTGTTTAAAACAATATGTTTTTATTACCATATCGACTGCAGTAAACTTCACAATTCTTGCTTATATTATCTCAATAGTAAATGGACTGCATACAACACCAGATCATTATTGCACGTATATAAATATATGAAGTTCAATATTCAGTCCATGAAACGTGTCCAACGACAAAAAAATTCTCTTTTGAAATTGATCATTTCTCAAGTGAGATTTTTAAATGTTTGTTTTTGAAAGCAAAGAATTGTGATTTCATATGATTCACTTAATCAAGTATTAATATTCTAAGGAGCATACATCGCTTGAAGGCGAGGTATTTCAATTATGCAATTACAACAAATAAATGAATTTGTCTGCATCGACTAATAAACAATAATTTGGAGTTTGGATGAGTACACTGCGATTGACTAAGATCATGTGAAATAAAAGCGACTGAAAAAAACGATACATAGTTGTTGTAAAACCAAAAGTGTACGATAACAAAGATGATAAGATACGCATGATCTTACAAATATTTACATAAAAGAGAAAATACCTTTAACTTTTCTTCATTCAGACAAGAGGCTCAGACCCGAATAAAACAAGCAATCAGAACAATGAACACATTGTATATTCTCTTTTTTGTATTTTTTTATAAAAATGTTTTTGCCAGTCATGTTTCATAAAATATGTTTTAAAAAAAAGGTATTAAACAAAACTTATCATCAAAGATTCGAGACTATTCGATAACATGTCAAATTGTACAGCAACAACAAATGAGATCTTATCAAGGACATCAACAAAAACGACCCACGAGTATTGGTGTATGGGAACATTGACGTACAATAGACGTATAAATTGACAAAACATCGGACCGTCTTATTTGACGAGACAAGTATTAATGTCCACTCGATATAAGTTACACCAAATGGTGTTGATCGTATTTTTTTCATTTACTTTATATAATCAGGTGAACTGATTTATTGTGAGTTGTATCGATGAAGGTAGCAGAAGTCTATAAATGTTTGCTTACTTTCAAAATACGCAATAACGTAGGATATATTATACGGTAATTGACGTTGATTGAAATGTCGCATATTACTCATCCGAAATGGTATTGTCACCGATTTTAATTATTTAAAGAATGGCGTTTGTCATGTCATTTTACTTGTGTCTATTTGAATGGCAATTGTGTAGCTCTCCCAAAATAAAGCACATTGTAGTGATGACAAGAATGATGTCCTACTGATGCATCTGGAGTTTCACTTTCTTTATATTTTATTTCAATTTTGTTCGTAGATTGATGCACAGTGGACTCAAATCATACTTGTAATGATAATATGGTTGTTTGATTAAGACGTTACCAAAGGGTGAAGACGTTTTCTGACAGTTTAAGTTTTTATAAGTTATTAATGTTGCTAGAGTCTAGACATAAGCATAGTAATTGGTATAAAGGAAGATCATATCACATGCAAATATTCCAGTTCCGTGCACAGATCTCAATGGTGCCGACACACGTATTAATGCAAATGTCGACATTAAAGTAACAAATCAGACGTAATTAATTTTAACAGAACGTTTGACAACATGATATCTCGGTCGAGCTCGAAACAGGAAATCAGTAACGTTGTCAACAAATTTCAATAAACTGCTACCCGAGGACTGCGATTTTGAAGACCATGCACATATATCTAGTTGTCAGCCACACTCTCAGTCTTGCAGATAAATGACTCGTGAAAGAAGATACGGATTCATACGAAAAGATAAACACCCTTTCTATCTTTTGGTCTGACTCATTCATCAACAAACACAAACTGCGTCGCCGTATCAATATTATTCTATTTAAATGTATTGAAATGTGTCTCCAGACACAACCCACTCAGCGAATGTCATCAGTGCGTTTGAGACTTACTTTCATGCGGAAATAAAATAATAATGACCATCGCAGCCGTGTAACATATGCTTAACCGTAATACTAATTTATTAAGTATGCATACACAAGATATCGGAGGAACTTACTCATTGTAATTCATTTATAATTAAAATAATTGGACTTGTTTTGATTATCTTTTCTTTCTCCGTGACTCTATTATTTGTTCATGTGTTTCTTTATATTAATACTTAATACACACATACAGTAAATGTAACATTTCTCTACTAATTTTCAACCAAATACGATGCATTTGTCTGATTTATTTTCGAACTACTTTATCTAGTGGCCCTGTATTATTTTAACGTTAATATAATATATTATACTGCAATAAGGATAATTTGTATTTTTTATAAAAAAAAAATTGCCAGTCATGTTTCATAAAATATGTTTTTTTAAAAAAAGGTATTAAACAAAACTTATCATCAAAGATTCGAGACTATTCGATAACATGTCAAATTGTACAGCAACAACAAATGAGATCTTATCAAGGACATCAACAAAAACGACCCACGAGTATTGGTGTATGGGAACATTGACGTACAATAGACGTATAAATTGACAAAACATGGGACCGTCTTATTTGATGAGACAAGTATTATTGTCCACTCGATATAAGTTACACCAAATGATGTTGATCGTAATTTTTTTCATTTACTTTATATAATCAGGTGAACTGATTTATTGTGAGTTGTATCGATGAAGGAAGCAGAAGTCTATAAATGTATGCTTACTTTCAAATAAGCAATAACGTAGGATATAATATACGGTAATTTACGTTGATTGAAATGTCGCATATTACTCATCCAAAATGGTATTGTCACCGATTTTAATTATTTTAAGAATGGCGTTTGTCATGTCATTTTACTTGTGTCTAATTGTTTGGCAATTGGGTAACTCTCCCAAAATAAAGCACCTTGTAGTGATGACAAGAATGATGTCCTACTGATGCATCTGGAGTTTCACTTTCTTTATATTTTGTTTCAATTTTGTTCGTAGATTGATGCACAGTGGACTCAAATCATACTTGTAATGATAATATGGTTGTTTGATTTAGACGTTACCAAAGGGTGAAGATGTTTTCTGAAAGTTTAAGTTTTTATAAGTTATTTATGTTGCTAGTGTCTAGACATAAGCATAGTAATTGGTATAGAGGAAGATCATATCACATGCAAATATTCCAGTTCGGTGCACAGATCTTAATGGTGCCGACACACGTTTTAATGCAAATGTCGACATTACAGTAACAAATCAGAAGTAATTAATTTTAACAGAACGTTTGACAACATGATATCTCGGTCGAGCTCGAAACAGGATATCAGTAACGTTGTCAACAAAATTCAATAAACTGCTACCCGAGGATTGCGATTTTGAAGACCATGCACATATATCTAGTTGTCAGCCACACTCTCAGTCTTGCAGATAAATGACTCGTGAAAGAAGATACGGATTCATACGAAAAGATAAACACCCTGTCAATCTTTTGGTCTGACTCATTCATCAACAAACACAAACTGCGTCGCCGTATCAATATTATTCCATTTAAATGTATTGAAATGTGTTTCCAGACACAACCCACTCAGCGAATGTCATCAGTGCGTTTGAGACTTACTTTCATGCGGAAATAAAAAAATAATGACCATCGCAGCCGTGTAACATATGCTTAACCGTAATACTAATTTATTTAGTATACATACAAAAGATATCAGAGGAACTTACTCATTGTAATTCATTTATAATTAAAATAATTGGACTTGTTTTGATTATCTTTTCTATCTCCGTTACTCTAGTATTTGTTCATGTGTTTCTTTATATTAATACTTAATACACACATACAGTAAATGTAACATTTCTCTTCTAATTTTGAACCATATGCGATGCATTTGTCTGATTTATTTTCGAACTACTTTATCTAGTGGCCCTGTGTTATTTTAACGTTAATATAATATATTATACTGCAATAAGGATAATATTGCAAAGAAAATAAATTAAAATTAAATTAAAAAAGATAACATACGTTATAATTATTAGTACAATGTACTATGTAAAGACATGACTTTCTGTTTCTTCCTTTTTTAATAATTTTATATGCGTGAATTGTCCTCGAAAATTATGCAAACCATTATACAGGCCATTTTACAAACCATTATACAAATCGAATTAGAAACACATATTGTTCATGATGAAGGCTGGTTCACATGTAGAATAAAATAAAATAACACCAAAACATCTTACTGCAAATATATAAAAATCCAAATCACTATCCCATGGAACGGTCTATGTAAAAAGGCAAATACGGCATAGAAAACAGTAAATATTTCGAAGAAAAAGCGCCCTTCCTCGAAAATGGCAAACTAAGAAGACTTTTTGTTGCGTGATTTCTTTATGTTAATAATTATAAATCGGATTATATTGAATAACAAGAGTCAGCACGTGCATATGAAACTCACATTAGTTTTCATTTTGTTGTAAAACGTGATTTGAGTATTTTCTTCATTCTCACATAATTTATCTATTTTTACTTTTATATCAATAACTCCATACTCATTTAATATTATGTCATTGGGTATTAGAAAGGAAACATCTTACTCTAAACAATCAAAATGAATACAGCTTTTAAGTAAAAGGTATATTTTATCCGTTTCATTGTTTTCTATTTAGGTTTCATTTTAACAAGTTTTCACAATGACAAATTACGCCAAGACAAATAGTGTTTCGTTATCTTAAATTAGTTGAAGGTAAATCATAAAAAATGTGAGTCAACTTCATTTAAAATACTTTTAGAAAATACTTATTACTTTAATTATGAGATGTGAAGTTGATTAATACATAATAAATAATATTTTGTGAATATTATTTTAGGGAAACATCAAAAAAGCTTTTTATGCAATTTAAAGGCTATATCAACATGGACCTTATTTCAAATATTGTTATTTTTATAAAACTCTAAGTCTGTACCTATGCACAGCAACTCTCACTAGAAAACCAATCGCATGAGTAGTTTCTATCGTGGACATAACAAGTAAATCATTCAATACATTTACACAGTCTCATTTCAGTTTATATGACTTTCTGGAGACTATAAACCAGAGCATATTCACATAATGCAATTAAGTTAAAGAACTGAATCATTTTTTATCTTGTTGTACCGACTACATCACACGGTAAGTTCTATGTTTTATGTTTACAGGGTGTAGCAAGGAGTAACTACCTGTTCATTTAAAGAGTGGCAAAACAGAGGTAAATTACAACATGTGTACAAAGTTGCACCTAGTTGTATAAGCTTGCTATTATAGCAATGTGACAGAGCGTTTGTCTCGTAACCTGGTGGTTCGGGTGCAATCCCTAAAAGGGCCTGGGACTTTTTGAGCTGGGTTACACTTCAGACGCTCAGTATATTTTCTGTCTAAACCCAGTTTGAAAAAAACACGAAAACAAAAACTAAACCGTTGGTCATACTATTTCACTTGATATTCTTGATAATCTAACTAGGGTTTTGTCATCATAGTAACATTAATTAAAAACTTAAAACTTAAAGTGATAATGTTCCGCGCGTTTTACATGCGTATATAATACACGATGTAAATTAATTTAATTTTAATGAAGCAATCTAATAACAAATTAAACATTGACATATATTAAAGACATATAACAAAAACTTAAAACATAACGTTCAATATATTGTCGTATGTTTTATTTTAATTGTGGAGAATTAATCATATATAAGACATATTTTAACCGGGCGATTATTATTATTAAGCAATAAAATCACAAATTAAACATTGACATAAATTTTAGTAATATAACAAAGACTTAAAAAATTAAGGTTCAATAGTATATTGTCGTATGTTTTCGTTTTATTTTAGTTATGGAAAATTATTAATATATATGACATATCGATTTGAATTATCGTATAAAATATATGATAATGATATATATTCAATCAAAATACCAATGTGTTTGTGAAATTTAGAAATAAGATATCCTGATATAATATTAAAATTTGAAACAGTAACATGATAATGTACTTACTCTTCAGTAAATTTCAATATTGACACAGTATCTATATTCCCGTGTGCCTGTTGTAAAACATGTCCACATTCAGCCGTTAAAACAATATTAATCACATATAAATCAACTGAAATGTATTTACTAACAAAACTATCCACCGCGACTCCGGCATTGGTTATTTAGTGCGAGTACAATTTTTTGTACGTTCGAACGGCGATTAGCTACATTAAAAAGTGAGTATGGATCTTTATCACTGTACTTACTGTGGTTATATGTCAACAAATGCATAACATGTATTCATATAATCATAACGAGTGCATCCACTTCGAGAAAATGCTCTTTTCTCTCTTTTGCTTAGAAACATATAATGTAAAGTTTAAGGCCGTGTAGTTATATTTTCAAAATTATGTTAACTGTTTTTGTTTTTTATTTAATCGTACAGAACGTTACTCTTTGAAATTCCGATAGCTAAGACATGGGATTTCTTTTTTTAACACTTAATACTTTCATTAACAAAACAGGCTTTTAAACGATATTCTTTCACTCGAGTATAACGAAATGTATGCTGTGAGTAGTCAGCGGTATATCTACGTGAAACATACGTTTTAAATGTATCAAACATACCTATAGAAAAATGTAACCATTATCTTTTTGCAACCAACAATGACATAACAGCCTTAATGAAATGAATGCAAACATCAAATACGAGTTATTCTAAAATATCTAGAACTTGAAATACATTAATGTCAACATGAGCGATACAGATCTATTTGCATGAGCAAATCCCTTTACGAATCTTAATCGTAAAAATGGGAGCAATAGATATGTGGATATGTATGTTATTATGTTGAAAACTGAAGTTAATCGTTCGCGAAAGATCATATTCAATATTGTTATGGTGTCTGAATTGGGTTTTTGTGTTACATCATCAGTGTAAATTTTCTTTCAGTTCCGAAAATACATTTTCCTAAGTTGCGTTTAAACTACCTTCCTTTTACATCTTATTTAGCAAACTATATTGAGTAACTTAGTTGTTCGCGTGTCAATAGATCATTGAAATATTACTGTTTATTACCGCAACCCCAGAGATAATGACGAATAATAATAATACCCTGTCACGTTTATTCGTTATTCAATAGCGTGATTTATTGTTAACAGCCTGATTTAAAGAAAACGATAATGCCACAATTAAATTGGTCAGAAAATCAAGTGGCATAACTTGATTTGCCAGTTTAGTTGCGTGGGCGTTCATCGTATGAGAGGAAATCCTACGTGAGTTAGATTTATGGAGAAAATGTATGATTCATGCTTCATGATGACTAGTTTCTCTCTGGCTACATACGAATACACGCTTTACAATAATCAAGATTGAAATCCAATCCGTTCTATTCACACCTCATGATCATACGCGTGTATGTATGACTAGGTACAATTTACGTTGATTTATTGTTTGTTATTTTTTACGTTTACATGGTTTGGAACATGTGGCAAGTTGTTCGACAGTCATCACTCAAAGCGCGCCCCTTTCATAATTCAATGACGACTATTTCACTTGGAGATTCGGTGCTGTTGACATTTGCACATGTTAGAAGTTGGGAAGCGAAGCTATGTAATTGGGTTTATGTCATGTGAATGATGTTGATGCATGTATCATAATAGAGCAATGACTGGATCGTTGTAATTAATCACCGCTCACCGAGTTTCACATATGCGTCGTTTCAAATACGTTGGTTGATGTTAAAATGGTGTTATGTTTCTCATACACGTTACCCAGTTGTTCGAAAGATGGATACGCCCTGTCTTAAAATTAAAAATACTTCGGGTTTCCTTTTGAAACCATGCGTTTTCATATGAATATTCAGTATACATCATTCATTTTCAAAATGTCTATGTATAGGAACATAAACGGGAATATTTCTGAAGCTTACGCAATAGTTATTTTGTTCGTATTTGAGTTATGCAAATAAGAACAGATGCATGTTTTAGCATCCAGTTAACGTTAGAAAACAATATGTTATGGAAAATGAAAACATAACTGATTCTGAGTGAAACAGTATTCGTTAATCGTTATTCAACTACACATAGGAGGGTTGACTCAGAAGAAGCATGAATTGCATTTTTATTTAAATAAGTATGGTATATATATATGTCTGTGAAAAGGGGTTTTAACGCACAGAGTAAAATGAGAAGAGAAATAATAAAATGGTTTAATATGATTGAAATATTTCTGAAAAACTCGTATGCCAAAAGTTGGGATTTCCTTTCTTCATTTTGTATTAAAGAAATGAAATAACACATGGAAAGACTTTCTGTAAATTGTAAAAAAGATAAAGAATATTAAATCCGTAAACAGTTACATGTGTGTAAGAAAACAACAAACTCTTACACTCATTGGTTGTCATACCTCTAGAAGATATTGGTCATGGATAGTTTTTTATGAAATCACGTTCCAAACAAAACATTACAAAATATTCCCGTCTGACAGTTATACGATTGCTGACGAAGTGTGGAGCATTTTCATCCATTGATTTTGTTTTTCGAGTAATGGTATTGCTACTTTCCGTAACAAGAGCCCCCTCGCTAAATTGGGCCCAAGAGAGCATAAAAGTGCAATCCACCACCGGAATATTTTCAGGTTATATGTTCGCACTAACCTATATCTTAGTATTGCGTAAGGCCGAAGGAAATTTAATTTGATGGCGGACAAACCATCCCGTAGGTACTGTATATCCAACCATTATATCACTTGTCGAGTTCTCGTAGAATGTCAGATAATAAACCGTCTAGGGAGGCGAATATTTTGTATCATGTGTGTATGCTCGAAATAGAATAGAACCTTGATTATTGTACTTTTGTTTCATCTTAATTACATTACTGTATTCACATTAGTTTCTAAATGTCTTACCGACCATCACCGTGTAATAAAATCATTCTTGATTTACTGAGCTCTAATTTGATTGGATATGTAGCCATATAACGTTTAACGAGATACTGTTGTACGCTTTTATCTCATGTGTTGACAGTTGGGGTTTTTAATGTTACTAATTATTATAATGCACAAACATGTGGTATTACCGAAGTTGTGAACACTCATAAAAACCATATAGATTTAAACTGTAAAAGGAAATGTATGGTCGTATTTAAATTGATTATGTTGAAAGTAAATTTTTGCTAGTTTTGTTTTATATAAAGCATAACGGCTTATCTGATCTGAACCATTATTGGTATTCCGTATCCATAATTAACTGTAAACGTTAAAACACACATAGTAAAACATGGTTAGTAGTGACAATTATTACCTGATGCCTCGTTTATATGATAATTAATTATATTTTTGCTATTTCCTCGTCGAGAAAGTAATGTTGCAAAGTTTTAAACTGTTACCGGTGAATATTTCGAACTGTTGACCGGTCAATAGTTTAAAATGTTGCCTGCTCGTGCAGACTTCCCCTATGTTTTCCATTTCTATTTTTAGAAATTACTCTATCATCATTCGGTATTTTTCGTTAAATAATGTTTGAAATTTGATTAAGAAATAAAACTGTTACTTACCTTTAGTTTCTTTCGTTACTCGTAGATAGTTATTACTTATCCACTGTATAAAAAATGAACACTATTTTGTATGCATTGTTGATTTTCAACATTGATTCTATTCGGCTTATGCACTTATTAATATGGCAAGCTTAAACATTAAATGGGTTTATACATATGTTAATAAAGCTATAAGAATTGTAAGAAATAATTCAAGTTAACATCGTCATCAGAATATAACTAATAATAACAATTTCGTTAAAACATTATAATAGGTATAACTTTTTCTTTCGTAATAGTCCATTCAGACGCGCATTGGAAAAGTCAACAATAATTTAAACATTGAAAAATAGTTTTGTTTTGATGACATTTAAATTTTGTGGATTGCGCCGATATATGAACACATTATATTGGGTAGCTCCTTTTAATTTTGATTGTATTTCACTTAAACATGCATGCATTCGTTTTTTTATGAATTTGTTGTAAATGATACAAGGTTTAATCGGAATCGATTTAAAAACAAAAGGTTAACAATTATATATTGAGTTAATGTATAACTTATCTTGCTCCTTTTTCATACACAACACGTGACCGGAAATTTGTAATTCGAATTTCATCAGAAAGATGGCACTATGTGATAGTTGGCCAAAGTCGCTGTCGATCATATAGAATGCTCTGTAGGAGAAATGATGCATGAAATGTAACTAATGCAATATTTAAGTCACCCGTAAGATTCAAACAAATTGTGCATTTGCGGTTCGCTTGCTACGATCCAACGTTTGTGTTTATTGTTGAAGTTCAATTATTACCAACTACATATAAATAATCGTCCTGACTAGAGCGTTGGAAGCATATTGCAGGCAAGATGTTTTGAATCAATTGTACATTGTCATATATTGTTAAATAAAAACATATCAAACCCTTATATTAATGTTACAACGAATTGACCCGAGTTTGATAATGTCAACGAGTAACCTTTCTTAAACACGATTGTTTGTTGGTTTGTTCATGCCGTACGTTTATATGATGAACTTTATTCATTACACGTTGTTCATGATGTGCGTTGTATATATCCTTTAATTTGAAACTGTTTGACCACGCATGTGTAAAATGAATGTGATATATCCAATAACTCTTATTAGAAATATTAATTCAGAAAAAAGATCNAATAGTCCATTCAGACGCGCATTGGAAAAGGCAACAATAATTTAAACATTGAAAAATAGTTACGTTTTGATGACGTTTTAAATAGAATGTGGATTGCGCCGATATATGAACAAATTATATTGGGTAGCTCCTTTTAATTTTGAGTGTATTAAACACTTAAACATGCATGCATTCGTTATTTTTTTAGGAATTTGTTGTAAATGATACAAGGTTTAATCGGAATCGTTTTAAAAACAAAAGGTTAACAGTTATATATTGAGTTAATGTATAACTTATCTTGCTCCTTTTTGATACACAACACGTGACCGGAAATTTGTAATTCGAATTTCATCAGAAAGATGGCACTATGTGATAGTTGGCTACAGTCGCTGTCGATCATATAGAATGCTTTGTAGGAGAAATGATGCATGAAATGTTACTAATGCAATATTTAAGTCATCCGTAAGATTCAAACAAATTGTGCATTTGCGGTTCGCTTGCTACGATCCAACGTTTGTGTTTATTGTTGAAGTTCAATTATTACCAACTACATATAAATAATCGTCCTGACTAGAGCGTTGGAAGCATATTGCAGGCAAGATGTTTTGAATCAATTGTACATTGTCATATATTGTTAAATAAAAACATATCAAACCCTTATATTAATGTTACAACGAATTGACCCGAGTTTGATAATGTCAACGAGTAACCTTTCTTAAACACGATTGTTTGTTGGTTTGTTCATGCCGTACGTTTATATGATGAACTTTATTCATTACACGTTGTTCATGATGTGCGTTGTATATATCCTTTAATTTGAAACTGTTTGACCACGCATGTGTAAAATGAATGTGATATATCCAATAACTCTTATTAGAAATATTAATTCAGAAAAAAGATCAATACCTTTTGTAAACCACGACATTTATCCATATTTTCTTAGTATCAAGAACAAGTTTTATTTGAAATTTGATGTTGTGTAGACTTTAACAAGTTCGCAGTAAATGTATCCGTAGAAGTATATGTTTAATAGTGTCTTGGTCTTTTTGTCGTCTCGAAGTCAGGTAGACACGGGTCCCTGCAATATTAATAGGTGACTAGTTTGCGTTGTGTGTGTTGTTGTTCTTCTTGGTATAGTCTTATACTAGTAAACTTAACCACTGGAACAGTCAACAAAGAAACTTCCTTTCAAAATGTATTTATTTCTGTCGAGGCACTCCTTCTGTACTGCAGGATTCATTAACGGCATTTCCGGTTGTGAAAGTGAAGTTGTGTATTGGTCAAAGTTCAATCCATTTCTACATTGATTGTAATACGCTGGGAAGAAAAACTTCTCGATTTGTATCATTAATTAGGAATGCATTAATTCCCATTTGTTGCGAAGTCAACGGTTTTTAAAACGGAAATGCGTAATTAGTTAGAATCAGCGCTCCCAAATGACTAGTGAACTGAAATAGCTTAATATGCGGAATGAATGTAAATTGACTAGAATATGTATTTAAAAATTCTCTCTTACTTATATTTTAGAATTGACATACCTTTAGTGAACATAATATATGTAATTTATTTAGTAATCTTTTCCATAAAAATATGCAACATACATAAACATAGATCTCTAAAAATAGGTCTTAATAAATATTGTGTGGCATTATCTTCGCAATTAATAAGTTTAAACTTTGAAACTATAAAGACACATTAAGGCGCAAACCGAATACAAATACCTGTCCGCTTTGTAATCAAATGATATTTTCTCATTCTGATATAACTCTATTTTGCTCAAAAGTCAACTGTAGTTCAACCAAGGCAAACTCAGTGGTAATGAATTCACCGTTTTTTGGTTCGTTAGAATTGGTAAGTTAAAAATGAATGGGTTTCACTTAAAGTTAAACGTGGTGTTGTGTTATTTCGGAATTAAATTAATTTATGGTTTAAATAAATTTGATAAATAATGTTAAATATAAAAAATGCGTGTACCTCTGAACGTTGAAGTGTTGTTAGGATAACAGAAATTGAGCAAACAAAGTTCACTTTCATGCATCTCGAATTTTTCTTTTAAAAAAAACACTTCGATATTTTATTATGTGCGCATTATTTCTACTTAACAAACCTATTTATCATATTCCCCCAAACCTATGTTTAAGTATTTCGTAATACGACAGCAAAATAATTTCGATTGCGGGCACACCTTCCCGGAGGTACTGAATTTCGAACCGTTATATCAATCGTCGAGTAATAACATTATTGCATAATAAATGAATCCTCCAGTGAGCCGTTCATTTGTCAAAGTAATTCTTATTTATGGGCCTGACTTTGGACTAGAAAGGATGTAGAAAGGATATTACCTCGATAAGAGAAAATATTGATTAATCGTAATTGCATAATATCTATGAGCTTATCTTCAGAGGCATTGGTTTATTAATATTATACAAACCTTCATCCTGGAAAAAGAATATTCTTGTTTAACTGAACGCTAATTTGGTTTGCCCTTGTAGCCTATTAACGTGTAACTAGATTTTGTATAGCGCTTTGTCTCTTTTTTCGACTTTTTTTTTCAATGTCACTAAATAGTTCAGTGCGCATAAATGAGGTTTTGTGACACTTTGTGAAAACACATTACAGCAATATTTATTTAATAATACACAAAAATATTTAGTTCTATTAAAATTATACTGCTCAAATGTTATACAGGGTAGGCAATGTTTTATATAAGACATAAAATGATTTGTGTACCTATTCAAATTATTAACATAAAATAACATAAAATTAACATAATTAAATATAATAATTTCTTAAACCTAAATGAACATGTACGGCATTTTATTTCGTTAATCACTAATTCTGGTTATATTTTAATTATAAATATATAATAATTATTATAATACGATTATATTGGCTGGGATTTATCTTTATTTTATTGTTTTTCACTTAAATATACATATAAGTTTTTGGTACTCTTAAACGTATTAAACAAAGGTAAGATGAAACTGGTTTGAACTTGAGAAACAATAGCGTATTCATTTCATATTTTGTGAATGTGTTACCGATATCACTTCTGTTTTGATACATATCGCGTGGCTGAAAATGTGTTATTCGATTAAAAGAAAGATGACATTGTATGAGAAATGACTACATTCGCATTTTGATCATACTGACAAGTTTGTTTTGTAATCATATATTTTAATCAGCTATTATTTACTGTATGAGAAATCATGCAGGAAATGTAACTTATTTATTATTTCAGCCATCAATAGCTTCAAACAAATGGCAGTTCGCTTGTTATAACTCAACGTTTGTGTTGATTGTTGAAGTTCAATAGTTACTAACAAGATATCATTCATTGTCCTTACTAGAGCGTGGGAAGCACATACCATGCAAGGCGTTTTTTATATGGCCAATGAATATTACCGCTTCATAAAGTGCGAAATACAAAAAAAAACTACAACCTTATATTGTTGATACAACCTATGTCAACCGAGTCAGCTATAATTTATTGCTTATACATGATTTATTTGTATATACATATGGTGAATTCTCATGCCAAACACAATTTATAAAATGTAATAACGATGTACACAGTATATTTCCAATACATATTTATATATATATATATACATCTAACGAATAAGTACATATTTAGGCATTAACATATAAGAATATGGACATCAAACGTATGCAATTCTATACTATCGCCTCTTAATTTCATGACTCGTTTAAAATGTTCATTTTTAATTTTTCGTTTTCTTAAAAGTTGCTTTGTTTTCTTGCTATAAAATAGGGGTTTTAACAGTGTGTCAATGTCCTCAAATTATGTTTTCATTACAGGAATTGGAATGCTGGCCGTTTGAGTAGAAGTGACAGCGTCAATTGTGTCTACATCGAGATCCATTGGATCAAATCCATACAAATTAATACAATCTTGAAATGATACGTTATGAACAATTTGACATGAACGTTGCGATTCTCCCTTGCCCTTATCTCATGTTCCCCATGTCCAGTACCGTTTGTAGTATTAAGTGATTCATCGTCTTTTTCATTTTTATCAAATTATTCCATAAAATGCTAAATGTTGGTATCATTAATATTATCTGACATTTGTTCTTCTTTTTTTATTTTTTTTATTATAGATAGATAGGTGTTTATTTCAGTGAAATACGCCATATGAAGCACATGAGGACAACATATTTTCACAAGAAATAAACAAAAAGAAAACAAACGAAAAATGCAACAAAAACACACACGCCCGCACGCATGCACGCACGCACGCACGCATGCATACACACAAACACACAAACACACAAACAAACACAAGCGCGCACTCCCATACACGAGTAAACAAAACATTCATAAACGTACATGAACACACCTTTTTTTAAATCATGAAAAAAGCGGAGAAGCTCATTATAAATGAGACATAATAATAATCTAAACATTCCTTAAATCACAATAATAATCATATAATTAATTACATGAAACACAATAAACAGAAGCGATCAACATATAGTTACATATCAGTAAGCCCTATCGAAACCAAATATAGAACTTATTCGGTAATAAGAGCAAATATGATGTCATCAAATTACATAGCAACATTGATATAAAACATAACGATACACATAGTATAAACATATAAACAAATCATAATTTTCCCTGTAATGATGAAGACAGTTAAATTTAGGCATCCACATTATTATGAACATTTGAAAAACATGTTTAAATTTGCTTTTTTTCAAATGATTAATTATCATCTGAATGTTACATGAGCATACAGATTGTCACAGGAACAAACACTAATTTGATTATTTCTTGACATTTGCAAAATTTAAGAAAAGATATCGGAGAATCACATCATGACTTAACATTGAAAAACATAAAAAAGAGATAAACTAATTCAACATTTAAAACAGAATATAGATCAAATACTTCCTTTAAAAGTTCATGATTTTCTTAATTATACAAGTACATGTACGTAAGGGGTATTACGATTACAATATGAAGAAAGTGGGTACGTAAGTTAAGTTAAATAATTCGAAAAGACTTTAATCTTACGAAAAACATTACTTATATTATTAATTAACGTTTAAATTATTTACTTTAAAACCAAACATGTAAACGAAGCTACTTTTCTTAGTGTTAGTGCATCTTGTGTATTCATGAGTGCAATACATTTTTGCATACATGTATTAGGTCGCAGCCAATACTTTATATTAATATATTTCTTCCTTAAGTCAGTTAATAAAGAACATTTTAAAATAAAATTATATTCGTCATAATTTTTTTGACAAGTGGTACATTTTCGTTCATTATATGGAATTGCAAAAGATTTATGCCAGCGGCCTGATTCAATTATTAATCGATGAGATGATACTCTGAGTTTAGAGAGAGCAATACGGTGGTTTTCATTGGAGATGCTTGTAAGGTACATTTTTAAATCATTGTTTATGTAAAGATGTCTATGAGACAATCCTCTACTAGATGCCGTTAATCGTGAATTCATATTTTATAAACACAATCCTTACTTCTTTGTTTGAAAAATGACAAGAATTCTTCTTTTTGTCCTACCCCTTTGTGTACCAATACCTCTAAAAACCCTAAACTTGACAACAATAGATGTAACGAACTAACCCAGCTTTTTTAGACGGTGTCAATTCAAAGTCAGGTTTCATCATATTATATGTAAGTTAAATATATACTTATTTTCTTTGCTTTCTATTATTTTAAACCAGTATTTAATTATTTTAAAAAATCTACTTACAATAAGTGAATGTCGCCCTAACTCCCAGTAAACGAAATCATTTTGAGTTGCCCTTTTTACACCTACAATATTTTTACAAAATTGAGTATGAAGACTATCTATATTTAGTGCATTATGAAAGCCCCATATATCTTTTCTTTACTGAATTATTTTTACTTGTTGACAGTTTTATTGAAACAGACATCATTTCTTCAGTGTGCGATAGTTTTTTTTTTATTATTGTCTATGTTTAAAAATAAAATAACAATAACTACAGTTTACTTTTTTATTTGGCCAATTACATGTTCATTAAATAACTTGATACATTAAACGAGTTAAAACGTCTACGAGTCTTAACTTCATGTAACATTTAACCGGATATAAAAGGCTAACAAAAGTTGTTGGCGATGTACATGTGGGTGCTGGTTAAAGGCTAGTAGGCACGAATTTTTAGCACAAAGTTATCCGACATGCCAGAGTTTCCTTCTATAAAATCATTAAACTATGAGATACAATTATTTTAAGGCAACTTCATAGACAATCATGTCAAATAACAACATATGCAAATTAAAGTTGATATCTTGAGCCGTTTTGAATGAATTACAATTATAAAAGTGTTGCGTTAGCACAGTGATTTAGTGAATACATGCATACAGTGCACAATTAGATAAGCCTAAAATAATATCTGTCAACTTTGTTAATGACGAGGTGTTACTTTGTCGTGCGCAATGAGAACAGTGTTCCAAAGCATATGCATATTGTCAAACCGTGTAAAACTGAAACATCGAGTGAAAGCTTCTGTTCGAGCCGACTTGTAGTGTAGCATTGACATTATATGCCAAACCTTTTTCCTTTGTCTTGATAGTACCACGGAATGACCCCCCGCTGTTTTCAAGCATATTCTGGTTAACCCTGACAGCATTTAGGTGTGGTGCCTTGATCTCAAACACGTACTCGCTGTTTGCTCGAAGCCGCGCGCTCCGGGGTTGTATGATTTCACATTGATCAGTGAGGTCGGATGAGTAAACCACTGGAAATTCGAACGTCGAATCCTTTACACTTTTACATGTAATGCCATACACAGCCACTTGAAGTAACAGCCCTTCATCGGTAAAGTGTCTGGCAAAAATTTCGAGGCTATATTTTCCGGCAATTGGTGGATGAACCGTAATTATACCCAGTCCACTTATACTCTTGCAAAATGTTGCACTTTGCTTTTCGCGGATCCAGTTGCCATCAAAATGAGACAGTCTAGCGCCGTACTTGAGCCTACTTGGGCTTTTAAATGTCAGTTCTATTTCATCCTTCATTACGATATGTCCCCGTGTATGACTTACTGGTGTCACATCCAAAACAAAGGCATGTGATTTGAGCTGGACATTATTGTTGAAATCTTCCAGCGAGATTGGGTTCTTAAGTAACTGCCATTTCATGCTTTCTGACATATCATGATTCATGTAAGGAAAATGATCATTTACAAACTTGTCCGGGTCGGTAAAAAAGTAGAATTCTTCGAAGGCTTTGATAAAATTCTGCCCGTCCGTATGACCAGCGCCCCATGTGCTGTCCAATAGGAACCACTTCCCATCAAGACGCACGGCATTCCAGGCGTGGTCGGTCGCTGAATAAGTCGATAATTTTTTATCAGTACTGTATCCAAGTCCCTTTGAAAACCCCGATAGTTTCTTCACGTCTATGCCTGCAGAACTGTATAATGAAAACGCTTTTAATTCAATAACCTAGCATTACAAATAATATTTAACCACATATTGATCTAAGTTCATTTCATGCTGTAAGGAAGGGTCAATCAGCATCCATATACTTCTTACCTACACAGAGTTTCCATCACACTTGCATAACCTTCGCAGACGCTCAGTCCATTTTTCATGACGGATGTGACGTCATTGCTTGCACGTGGCCTTCGTCCAAGTAAACCGTCGAAGTCATACCTAAATCAATACGGGTAAATACTTGTAACTTCAAATCAGAAAGGTTATTCGTGTATCAACAATACCTTCTTGCCATGGGTGTTCATAATAATGCTCGATTAATTTGAATGAAAAAAACACACACTTTATTTTACATCGTCAGTCCATTGGCTTACACGTATTATTGTTAAATTTATTAGTAAACGTTAAGGATACGGTAAGTTACTTTATGCCACCCTTGTAATATACTTATATTGAACATAATGTCGCAAAAGCATTTACTTAATATTTTCTGCGATCCAGACGAAAAAGCCTCGAACAAGCTGTCTGTGGTCCTTTGTTTTTGACAACATGAATTTAACAAGTTCCTCGGCAGAATTGTTCAGTTCTTCAGGAGCCTGAAAATACAGTTGTATTAATGTATTTCAAAAATGAGCTTTGTTATTGGCTTAGGTTTGATATGTACGTTTTTTTCATGAAAATACTGACCTTTTTAGCGTGATGATCAATGTCTTCAAACTCAGATTTTCCTTTGTCTTCGGATTTATTTATCTCATCGCCCACATCTTCTGATACGTGCACATTATTTTCGTGCTTATTATTGGTAATGCTTGCTTTAGAACTGTCCGATTCGTTATGGCTGCCTTTCTTCAAACTATTCTCATCGCCCAAATCTTCTGATACGTGCTCATTGTTTTCGTGCTTATTATTTGAGATGCTTGCTTTCGAACTTTTCGATTCGTTATCGCAGATTTTCTTCAGACTACTCTCGTCCCCCACATTTTTAAAATTCTGATTTTTATTAAATTTTGGTTCTGAGTCTGCTTTGCATGTTCTTGGTGTTGATTATGTTTTAGCACACTGTCCGATACTTTTAAAGTAGTATCTACTTTACTGCTACCACAGCCCATGATATGTTGAAATACTTTTTGTAATCAATTGAAATATTGCGATCTTCCTAACGTTGGAGAAAATATACACTGATCGAACATTTAGTTCAATAAAACATATTTAAAAAGTGCTTGAAGCGCTATGTCATACAAACTGATAAGAGGTTCTGTGAAGATGAAATAGGCGATGCGTGTGGGTAGGACGTAGTGAGAGCTAAAAAAGTGTTGATAATGGCGACATGTCTTTCTTTATCGGTTCGCAATTTATAATAAGTTTTGTTATGCGCGCGCGCGCGTGTGTGTGTGTGTGTGTGTGTGTGCGTGTGTGCGTGTGTATTTCAAAGTTAATGAAATCCTTCCGCGCCTGAGGCTGCATTATGTGATGACCAGGAGTGTGTCCCAGCGCTCATACCAGATTCACTTTTCGACTCACGAACGTTGGGACGAATGTTGAATTATATGTGCAATTTCCTGCCATTTGTTTTTTTACTGAAATATATTTTTAATGTTGGTTTGGTCTTGTGTTGTGGAGAGAAGCCTTAGTATCCAGAGGAAACCCTTTCTGTCCGGTATGGTGACCACGAACCAAACTCACATGCTTCCGGATACGGGAATTGACGCCGGGTCGCGTGGGTGAGAAGCGGGCGTACCAACCACTGCGCTTACGGGACACCTTGCATTGAGATCCCAAACGTGAACTATGCATTTTTAATTCAAATGAACATAATTTCGATTACACAATTTAAACTGTGCATTGTTAACTTAATTTCTTGTAAAAAGAATTAATAACGGGATATTAAAAATAGTATTATGTATCATTATTTTTCATTTCAAAACAACCAGGTTTTATACTGAATCATTTATTCCAATATAAATTTATCAGGGACTGACTTAACCCGTGAATAGTTAAATAAACTAACAACACGAATTTTATAACTTCTTTAATTATCAGGAATGTCATTTACCAACTCATTTGCAATCATCCATACAGATCTCGATTTAGATACGCCCTTTCCTCATTCTATGGTCCTGAACATATTTGAGACTAGTATTGGATTAAAAAATATGGCCCTAGTAAAGGCACTCAATAACATTTATTAACTAGGAAGTGTTTAAATCTGTGAGGTCTTTGATAGGTTTATTTACATTTCAAATAACCTCTTAATGATAGATAACGTTTTTGTGAATAATTTACAATCACCTGTAGATATAATGACGAAAACCCAAACGAATATTTTATGTAATTAAAGAACCGTTTGTTAACTTATATCTAAAAATAAAATATGATTACACGCTGCATATTAACATGACGAGACCTAAAAATATATATTTTAATTGAACCTTTAAAAATATTCTTCTGGAAACCGCAAGGGTTAGGAGTTTAATATGTCATGTTTCATTGTATAGTGGTCCTCTACTAAGTGTGTTCAAATCATGCCCCATGATGGGGTTACTGGTTTTCCTTAAACGTATTTCGTGAACAGTGGTTAAGTATTTGGCATGTAGCATCGTTTGGTGGACCTCCACCAAGATTATTCAAATTATGACCCTAGGGAAAAAAAAACTGGCCCATCCTTTTGGGTTACACGTTTTACTTATATGTGTATAGTGAACGATTTAAAAATCTTCTTTTGTGAAACCCCAAGGCCAATATGTTTTGAATTAATCATGTAGCATCGTATTGTTGTCCTATAACAGGGTTTGTTTAAATCGTGTCCATGGGACCAAAACTTGCCACGCCCCGGGGCAAAAATGCTTTTATCTGATATATTTCCTCGTCAATTTTATCTACATATAAATCAAACGTAATCAAACTATTGTTTACATAACGGCTGTGCAAGTAGATGTTTAATAATGTTAACTGTGTTAATGATTTATATGTTGTTATGAACGAAATGTTTTAATATCGCGATATGCTATGTGTGCAGGATTACATGACATCCCAACGTTTAACATGTTAACATGTATCAAACATAAACTCCGCTTTGATTTTCGCACGCCTGTTTGGCGTGCTTATTAACTGATGCGAACTCGCGTCTGAATGGGCGATTCATCTGCTTTTTTCTTCCCCATCACGTCTGGGAACGTCTAAACGTCTCATTTTTCTAATGATTATTTGTTAGTTGTGCGTCTTGCTGTGATTTGCTGCTTGCACATCCCATTTTTAGAGTGCATATTATTTTCGCGTAAACCTGAATACATTTTTTTTTTTTACATTTGCATAAATACTAAATAACAAAGAACATATTATGGTACCCCACAGTACGTTCAATTGTTAGGAAACCTGTTTATTTGTTTGCTTGTGTCTTTTGAAGTATGACTGTTTATTACTGATATTTTTAGCATTATTTAAGGTTAAAAACATTACTAAATGAAATTTCAGTGACTTAACAATAATTTGTTTGAAGTAAAACGTTACAAATAAATAAACATCTGATGGTAGAAGACGAACAAAGTGACAATGATAATTCGATAAAATAAAGCATCAGCTAAGCGATAACAAATACTTAGGTAAAACTAGGAAGAGTAAAGTGTTAACACAACAGTTACAAGAAAAAGACCATAGACGATTACAGAACAGGCAACAGTAGAAACGAATGATATGCTAGTATAAGCGAGTAAGCTTAAAATATGTGACTGGCGCGAATGAATGTCTGAACGTTTTTTGATATGTATGCAATAATTTCATTTGATTCGTTTTAAAGACATAGGATAAGGAATTGCAATGTTATGTGCTGGAAGGAACACACATTATTAAATTAAATTATTATTTTTTCCTCTATAGATAGAACAATCGAACAAATAGCGGTAGGTGCCTTCGATTTCTCCACATCGCCTAAATAGCCTTTCGATTTTGTTCTCGTATACAATGCTCTTTTAAGCTGCCACAATACAAGTCGTGTATGATTCACTATAGAAATTGTGTCGCCATCATAGTAATGGAAAAGACTTGTTCATGTGTCTTTATTAATCTTTACTTTGAAAGCAGAAATGCACAGAAGCAAAAAGAGTTTAGTTTCATAGTTTATGGTAAATAGTACAACACGAAAGGTGTGTATTCTTATTTTCATATAGTTCTCATGCAGTGTGGCCAACGTATTCAGAGAATAATAATTCGTGTTACTTCCTGTTTCTTTCGTAATTTTAAGAAGTATTATCTCGGGCAACATGTCAGATAAATACTTCAAGTATGTAGGGACTGTGGATGGGAACTGAATAGATCTCGTGGTTCATGTTTGCCTTTACGTTGTCGTTAATGACACGTTTGGTCGATGATTTGACAAAGAAGGAGAGACGGTTGCATTAGAGGATTATTCTTTTGAAAAATATTACGCAATCAGATGTACATGGATTGAGCGCAATTAACCACGCATATGTCCATTGATATATGTTCATTATTTTCGTGCTTTTTATTGGCGTTCCTTGCTTTCGAAGAACTGTCCGATTCGTTATCAGTAATTATCGTCAAACTATTTTCATCGCCCCCATCTTCTGACATATGTTAATTGTTTTCGTGCTTACTATTGGCGATCCTTGACTTTAGGATGTCCGATTCGCTAGCGCTGCTTGTAGTCCGACTCTTCTCATCGCACACATCTTGTGATATATGTCCATTGTTTTTGTGCTTATTATTGGCGATGCTTGCTTTCGAACTGTCCGATTCACTAGCGATGCTTATCGTCGGACTTCTCTTATCGTCCACATCTTCTGACTTATGTTCATCGCGTGTATGCTTATCATTGGCGGTCCTTGCTTTCGAGTTATCCGATTCATTATCGCCGCTTTTCTTCAAACTATTCTCGTCACCTTATATCTTTAAAATCCTGATTTCCCGTTATATGTTGTTTTCTGTGCCTGCTTTTCATCTTCATGATGTGGTTCCTGTTGCTGTAACCTACTGTCCGATACTTGTATAGCAATATCTACTTTACTGGTACCACAGTCCATGATGCTATGTTGAAAGACTTTGTATAATCATTTGAAATTTTGAGATCTTTCTTCGTGTTGGAATTATATAAACTGCTCTAAATTATAGATATAATCTTCTTTATGGATATGATTTCTGTCATTAATACGTATTATCTTTCAAAAAGGAGCATGAAGTGCTATTTTGTACTGATATCAGGTTCTGTGAAGATGAAATAGGCGATACAGATGCGTGGGAAGTAGTGAACCCTAAAAAATTGTTGATAATGGCGAAGATGTATTTCTTGATCGGTTCTTTTTTAAGAACATTTGTATTTTATTAGATGTTGATGAATGGTATTTGTTTTCTGAAATAAGTAACTACTTTCGTTTTCTTCTACAAATATGTTAACCCTAGATAAAAAAGAGTGTCTGTATTTGTAAAGCAGTTCCTTAAAACACTTTTGTATCATTGCATATTGGATGTGTTTGATATTTTTGCATAATAATTTACATATTACTCACTCGAAATGACGATATGATTGCATTCCCCATAAGAGGCGTTACTTGCAACAATGTGCGCTATGCAAGGAGTCTACAAACTAATTTATATAGTCTCTAAAATGAACATAATTATGCAAGACTTTTTAATATGTGCAGTGTTAACTTACTTTCTTATAAACATATTTACGGGATGTTTAAAAATAGTTATAATTTATTATTTATCAGTTTAAAAAATCAGGGTTTATATTGAATATAGAAATATAACATTGACTGATTCTTCCCGTTTATAATTCAATGACCTAGGAAAACGAATTATATAAATGCCTGTATATATTGGGAATGTCAGTTCTCAAGTAATTTTAAATCTGTCGTACAGGGATCGATTAAGATACGCCCTTTCCTCATTATTCATCTTGGAGAATATTGTTTGGGTATATAAGTTGACCTAAATATAAGCACTCAATCACAATAAATTATTATGAAGTGGTTTTATCGTTGAAGTGTTTAAAAGCTTTGTTTACATTTAAAAGAACCTCTAGTTCTTTTTGAAAATGCGTAATAACATTTTCGCAATCATTAATATTATGATGAAACTACAAACGAATATTTTTTTTTTTATAAAACCCTGTTTGATAATTTATTTTTTGAATATAAACTTAAGAAAGGGATATTTAGGTATTTTGTTTTAGTATTATTCATTATTTTTCAAACGTCAAGTTCACATCGTTATTTGTGAAGGACCATGTTTATGAAAGTATCGTGTACCATGTTTATAAAAGCATCGCTCTTGTTAATATGTCTGTCTGTTCGCATTGTGTGTACGTTTGATCAGACTGTAAATTCTTCACTTATTAGTACATTTTAAAATCCCTTGCAATAAATATGTCCATAACAACATAGGTTTTCCTAGAGTCAATATCTATATAACATGGTGATAACATAGTGAGAGTTGTTTTTCGGCCACGTTGACATATGAGATCAAGCATTTAATTGAACATGTAACAAAACAAAAACATCTAAAATTCGCCTGTAATAAATTAAGAATTTGATTGCGTATGCACAACAATATTTTATCATTTACGTTCACACTAGAGCAATAATTAAGTATTATAGGAATATCTGAAACAAATGAACGTTGTGATAAAGGGTTATTAAACCTGTATGCATACACTTAATCACCTCTTGGTATCTAGACAGCGGGAGGGAAGTGTGATAATAACACAGCTACACAGTTAGCACTGATTCCATTTTAAAACTGTTTGGGTCTTATTTAAGCGGTTGCCACGGATTGTGGTAAAAACGGAGTCAATAGGCATTGCTGTAACAGCAATTCCGTCGAATTCTAGAAAAATATGAAGTAGCTCATCGTTTTTTTTTTCTGTTTTGGAGTTTTGGTACTCGAGTGCCTTCAGCATCTTGTTAAAACAGCCCTGTTCCTGTGATTTGTAGTCTCCTGATATCAATCGCGCTTGGCATTGGAAGAACTCCAGTTTGTCAATGCCCTTTGGAAGATATGGATGTCACACAACGTAACTGTATTCTAAAGATCCTACTAGGGATAAATATGCTGTTTTCTGCATGATGTTGGGCAATGTTTTATTTTCTTTTTAAGAAGCTTTTACTACAGCTAGAATTGTTTGAATAATTTGATTACCAAATTTAAGATTTTCTGTGAAAGAAAGGATGACATTTATATAAATTGAGGGCCAATAGTTTTGTATGGAACACGCTTTTATAATCTTTGGGTACAATCATAATTATTTATATGAGTACAATGCAGTTTCAATATTCTAAATAACAACTTTAAAAACTTATACCGTTTCGTTTAAAGATGTAACGCTTTTGGCTTTATTATCATACAATGTTCTTTAAAGCTGTCACAATACTTCCTTGTTTGTGTAAGAGTCACTCTGGAAATTGTGTCACCTTCCTACTAATGGAAATGACTTTTCCATGTGTCTTTATTTGAAGGCATACATTGACAGAAGCAATGAGATTTTAGTTTTATAGTTTATGGTAAATAGGACAAAGCGTTATGTTTAAATTATGATGCAATTTAATAAATATTATCAACATTTAGCACTTCTCTGAGTTATGTTTAACACAAGGAGATCACACACAAACATTGAAGTGTTTACTACTTACGCATTCGGGAGAAAGGACTAAATAGGTGTATTCTTATTTTCATATAGTCTGAAATGTGGCAAAACGTATTCAAAATTACTTCATATTGTATGTTTTCGAGTTCGATTTCTTCCTTTGAAGAAATATTATCCCATACATCGTCGAACAACGAACATGTCAAATAAATATTGCATAGAAAAAATGTAGGGACTGTGAATGTCAACTTTCTTAATCTCAAATCTCGCGGCTAAATTTTGACATTTTGTTACTGATTCAATATGATTATGCCAGGATTAAAATTCAGTTGTGAGCCGTTTCATCAATGGTTTGACAGAGAAGGAGACTTGGGTGCATTAGAAGAGTATTCTTTTGGAAATCATAACGCACTCTGATTAAAATGGATTGAACGCAACTGGCCAGAAGAAATGTATTAAAGGTAATTCACCACTAATCTGTAGAAGGAAAATATTTTAAAGTCAAATCGGAGTTTAGATGAGTGCCGCGATCAATGTGATTGCGAACAATAAAACAAAGTATCATATGCAAGTTGACATAAGGGAGTGAGTATCACGAAATATGTCATTTATATATACACACGAAAGAGAACGGCTTCTTTAATGAAACCTTAGAGAATATTAGCAGTAATCGATGATGAATCAGGATGTGCAAACCAACCGGAGATTAAAACACACTGCGTTCAGATAGTAAGGTGATCAAAATAATGGGCTGTCTACAATTCCGATATAACCAAGCTTATGCATTATAAGTCTATCGTGAAATACGCTATACAACTCTTTCGGTTAGTCACAACAATCTACTCTTACTTATTTTTATTATAGAAAGTTACAAACAGAGATTAATGAATTGACAATTGAATCTTCTTGAACAAAATCAGATTACATATAAAAATACATAAGAAGACCAGTAATTAATTGAAGGTATGTATTAATGTGAGATTATTTCAAGAACTTTGCCCACTACGCTGGAAAAAAAACGTCAGATAAATTATACATACATTTATAAACACACGTTACAAATTTACACTTGCCTAAAGGAACTATTAGAAAAACTGTGTATGATGAGGTGTTCGTGTAGTGTTTCATAACATATTTCTAACATTAAACTGTGTAAAACTGAAACATCCCTGTAAAATGTATGATGGAGCCGTCGTGGAATACAGCATTGACAATGTATGTCAAACCGTTGTCCTTTGTTTTGATTTTACCACGGAATGTTCCTTCGTTGCCGTCCAGCAGTTCCTTATTAACACTGACAGCCTTCAAATGTGGGGCCTTGATCTCAAACACGACCTCGCTGTTGGCCGGAAGTCGAGCGTTCCGGGGTTGGATGAGCTCACACTGATCAGTGTAATCGGATGTGAAAACCATCGGAAATTCGAACGTCGAATCCTTGACATCATTGCATTGAATACTATAAACAGCGACTTGATGCAACGGCCCTTCATCCGTTGGGCGTTTGGCAAAAATGTCGAGGCTATATTTCCCGGCAATTGGTGGATGAACTGTGATTATACCCATTCCACTTTTACTCTTGGCAAATGTTGCATTTCGTTTTTTGCTGATCAAGTTGCCTTCCAAATGCGACAGTGTGGCGCTGAACGTCAGACTATTTGGGCTCTTAAATGTCAGCTGTATTTCATCATTCATGACAATATGTCCCCGTTTGTGACTTACAGGTGTAACATCAAAAACAAAGGCATGTGATTTGAGCTGGACATTGTTGTTGAAATCTTCAAGCGAGATTGGGTTCTTTAGAAGCTGCCATTTCATGCTTTCTGTCATGTCATTATTCATGTAGGGAAAATGATCATTTACAAACTTGTTCGGATCGGTCAAAAAGTAGAATTCATCGAACGCTTTAATAAAATTGTGCCCGTCTGAATGACCAGCGCCCCATGTGCTGTCCAATAAGAACCACTTCCCATCAAGACGCACGGCATTCCAGGCGTGGTCTGTCGCTGATGAAGTCGTTATTTTCTTATCAGTATTGTATCCAAGTCCCTTTGAAAACCCTGATAGTTTATTTACTTCTATACCTGCTGATCTGTAAAATGTGAACAATTATAACCCAATAACTTACCTTTTAAACATATCTTTTAGCAAATATTTATATTAGTTCATTTCATGTCGGAAAGAAAGGGTATATCAGTACCCATATACTTCTTACCTACACAGAGTTTCCATCACACTTGCATAACCTTCGCAGACGCTCAGTCCATTTTTCATGACGGATGTGACGTCGGTTGGTGCANCACACACACACACACACACACACACACACACACTGTATTTTACATCGTGAATCCATCGGTTTACAAGTATGATTGTTTAATGTATAGGTAAAATGTATGGATACTGTACATTATTTCATGCCACCTTTGTATAGACTTATATTAAACCTATTGTCGCAAAATGATTTACTTTATATTTTCTGTGATCCAGATGAAAAACCCTCGAACAAGCTGTCTGTGGTCCTTCGTTTTTGTGAGCATGTATTCGACGAGCGCCTCATCAGAATGTTTTAGCGCTGTAGGTGCCTTAAAATATATTTAGATATTCGTTAAGAAAACCTATTAAATGCAAGAAGTTGATTTTGGAATACGCTTGGATTAACTTAAATGAAAATTTAATACAAATTACTGACCTTTTTAGCGTGGTCATCAATCTCTTTAAACTCGGATTTGCCTTTCCCTTTTGGTTTATTGTCATGGTTTTCGTGTTTATCATTCGCAACTTTACTGCTACCACAGCCCATGATTCTCCTTTTAACGGATTTTTCGTGTAATCAGTCGAAAGATCTCTTTCGAATATTTGGCAATATATTAAACTGTTTTAAAATGAATGATAGCCCTGTGTATTTTTCATAAAAACGCCTGCAATAGGTACTTGAAGCGCTATTTTGTAAATCTTGTTACAGGGTGTGCAAATAAAACAGGCGATGCAGGTGCGTAAGATGAAGTTGGTCCTTGTTTTCTCCACTAGTCCCAAAACACGTCACATATTACTGGATAAATATGACGGCTGAATCTCCAAAACAAGACATACGCGAAAAAAAAATTATGCAAATAGTGGGGGAATAAAGTTTGTATTTCAAGTATTTAATACAAACTTGTTAATGTTAATGATTAAGTGGATTTTGTTGGATTATGTTTACATCATAAAAAGGTACTTTACTTTTAAAGTCACGTTTGATATAGTTTTTGTTTTTGAAGTAAAACACTGGGGATATTTTTCAAGTGTGCTATCGTTGCGCATATGGTTATATAACCACTGATTTAACATGACTTGCATTTGATAAACCTTGACACTCGTCTGGAACGTGGTACATAGGGCATTAGAGAGGAATTTCCGAAAGTTAGAGAGATTTATAGCCACCGCAACAAAGAAGAGCGGGATTACTGATAACACCATGATCATAGTTATAAAATTCACATAATCCCATGTTTGCTTGAATGCACTCTTTTTTACGTTACTAAATCTGTAAGGATACGAATTTATAATAATACGTAAAAAACGAAAGCTATGCCATACAACAACTTTCTGTAACATGATTTTGATGATGATGATGATCATTTGAAACTTCTTTGCCCATGTTTGATATATTTGATATGTAACATCGTATAATTTTCTTTTACACAGTTTTATTAAATAATGCATAAACTGGCCATACAAGAGGGTCAGACAGTTTTGATACACAAGCATATATAGCAAAAAAACTAAAGAATATTTTTCTTTGAAATTGTAACGCCCAACCGTTTAATGTGATATTGTTATGTATGTATATGTTATGTTATATATTTAATTAAAACTTTATTAAGGAACATCATTTTCACTGTTAATACTAAATTACGCATTACTGTAAAAATGTAGAATTGATTGAATTACCCATTTATACAGTTACAGAAAAAGTGATAATTTTTCTTGGTTCTAAAGAATATCATCTATAAAATCATCACTTATCGTTGACACAGATATATGTTTAGCTACGCGTTTTCTTCATTCTATGGTCCCAAACATATTCATTTTTGAGATTACTGTTTACATACTGTCGTGACAGGACACTGAATCGTTATAAGCAATGCTAGTAAGTGGTTTTATCCATACAGTTTTAAATAAGTTTGTTTTGATTTCAAAGTGACTTGCTTGTTATGCTAGATAACGTTCTTACGAATAATTTACAAGTACCTTTACATGTATTATGAAACAAGGCAAAATATATTTAATTTAGGCGAAGACCAGATTTTATACTTTTTTCGGTCGGTTTTTGAGAGCCTGTATCAAGGAAAAGTACTTCTTTTCTACGGGCGAATAATTATGCGTTCAACATAACCATGTTTAATGTTTATTTTCTTGAAATTAAAGTAAGGAACGTAACATTAAATATTATTTTATAATCCTATTTACATATTGTAATTCATTATTTTACAAGGTCAGCTAGATTACAGCGTTGCATGTATAGAACCAGTTTTATGCAGGCCTCACCTTGTTCAATCCGTCCTTCTGTTCGCACCGTCTGTGTGTTTGTCCAGACGGTCACTCCTTCAATTATCGGAAAATTCTACAATCAATAGACCTAAATATGGCCGTAGACACATCTTTATATCGTGTCAAGGTCATTGTCTGCGGTTCATGCCACTTATTTGGCGTCGTCGGTGTGAGTGATAGTGCTGTAAGTGGGTGGAGGGGTGTCCATGTTTATGATGCATATAGTTTCTAATGATACTTAAAAGTACATATCTTCAAGTAAAAATGCTCATTACTTCTATGTCCCTTGAGATATAACCTTCATATTTGGTATGCATGTGTATATGGACAAGGCCTTTCCATACGCACACAAATTTTGACCCCTGTGACCTTGACCTTGAAGTAGGG
>VMBQ01000770.1:274545-296782 GCA_007657795.1 Dreissena rostriformis
ATAAATAAATAAATAAATAAGAAAACAAATATAGAATTCCTGAATAGCATCTTAGATGCGGGAGGTTGCTATATCTAATACCCTGACATTGTTGAATCGCTTGTCCTTTTCAAATCCGATGACACGCACAAGTTCTAGTTAGGATCGTTATCATGTTGAACACTGTCCGGAGCAATCTAGCCTTTTATTTGAGCAAGGTTTCGTTTTTTCCAAACCCGATTTTAATTCATTGTTATTGCTTGTCAAGGCTGGCGTGTGTTCATGGCCGCTGTGTGGCGGAAGGCCCACTTCCTGCGGCCGTGGTCCTTTTTGGCATAGTTTCCACGAACACACTTCCCGCTTGTCACGGGGGATAGACATTATGTACTTAAATTTCCCGCCGTTCTCGGGGGAACCTGTATAATACAAATGATCCCAGCCTTGACATTATTATGCCAAACCTTTAAGATAATAAATTGCATAGTTAAATTGTTTGGCGTTTGTCGTTGAATAATAATGTTTATTCGCTCAAGAATAAACTCTCTTATTCAACGCAAACGCGATTTTCCTAAGGGATCGCCGAAACCCATACCCCACTGTTATAACCCATCCTACCCAGTCTACTGTAACACATAGACTCGTCCACTAAGTACAAAACCACTGCCCGTGAAAATTGTCGGTCTTTTACCTGCTGGTCGCATCTCAGGGTATGTCGTTCTATGGTTTACACATGTTTACATTTACCACCCACCCTCCCACTTAATTTTATTGTAACACGATGCTTGCCAGATTTTTGTTATATTCCAGTGTTGTCGAGAATTACGAGCTCCATTAGAAACCCACATCGTCATGGCTGGGACTTAGCAGCGTACGGAACACCGTCAGTTTGTCAAATGGTCTACTTAGTTCGGCCCCCGACGACAGGTTCCTGCGTAATTGACTGTACCAGTGTTGGAGAATTTTCAGTTCTGTGCGTTACGGAGTACAGCATAGAACGTATGTCTAAACATAACGCACCGCACAAAACAGGTACATGTGCGGTTCGTTCATGCGTATGGTTGTCACGTGAGTGATGGTCACTCAGGCGGACATAGGCGGGACTGTGCACGGGGTTTTCATTGTTTGGTCAGTTCTACGCTTGACTTTGATCAGTAAACTTTTACTTTTTGAAATTTGAACCGCATTAAGAAATTGGTTAAAATGACCAGTTATGTTTGAGTTACACAATGTCCACAGTTACATGTTAATACTGGTTGTTTTCGGGTACAGTTTTCCAGAGTTATTTTACATTAGTTGAAGTTTTTTCTCTGGTTTTTACTCTGGCCTTGAATACACCATTAAAGGATAAAGAATATAAGTGATGTATACCAATTAAAGTTGTACTGTCATGTTATTCTACGATTATACTTGATTGTTGTATATTACGATATGTAATATACTTGTATGTATGTTGTCAATATACTGATCGCAAGTCTTGCCCAATGCAAAACGATTTGTGTTTTGAGCTTAGTTGTGTGAAGACAAAATTATTGTGTTCATCGGCATAGTTTCCACGAACACACTTCCCGCTTGTCACGGGGGATAGACATTATGTACTTAAATTTCCCGCCGTTCTCGGGGGAACCTGTATAATACAAATGATCCCAGCCTTGACATTATTATGCCAAACCTTTAAGATAATAAATTGCATAGTTAAATTGTTTGGCGTTTGTCGTTGAATAATAAAGTTTAGCATACAAATGGAAATAAACCTGCATATTTTGCAAATTGAACTGTCTTTTGCATGTACATGGATATTGAAATCTCTTTACTAGCGATAATGAGTGATAAAAATCTAGCATTTTATGATGCCGTAAATCTATACATTTAATTTATTTTACGCAAGTATTTTATATCCCTACAGTATTGTGATCAAAAGTGATTGCTTGTTTTCATGATGATGTTTCGAACACTGCGGTAACGTACGATCTTTACACGTAATAGCGCGGAGGATACATTTGCCGGTACCAGTCAAATACGTTAATTGTGTAGCAGTAAATTTGTACAATATTTTAAATGTATAGTTATTAAACACTTTATTATTATGTTTAATCTGGCTAATATATATCCACGTAGTTCCTGTTAATCCATTTCGGAAGAATGTCTATTTTTTTAAATATATTAAAATATTTTATTAAAGCAACTGTTAAGTATTTGGCGTTACAATTTGGCTTAAATGTCTGCTCAATATGCCAAGAGATGACATGAAGGTATCATAAATTGTGTTTAATGACCAGCCACATGTGGTTTAGTCAGGGACCTATACAAGAATAGGTCCCTTGATTTA
The DNA here is from genome assembly GCA_007657795.1 of Dreissena rostriformis. Lineage (NCBI taxonomy): Eukaryota > Metazoa > Mollusca > Bivalvia > Myida > Dreissenidae > Dreissena > Dreissena rostriformis. The sequence goes on from VMBQ01000770.1 coordinate 276,851, forward strand.
TGACATCCTGTTTTCTTAGTAATTGTCTGGACAGTATCCGATCAGATCGAGATAATCGGTTTGTGATGAACAAAGGGGCAATTAAACACTGGGTTAAAAATGCTTAAACAAAGAGTGTCAAAATTGCTGTGAACAATATAAAAAAAATAACATTTATCAAGAGGATTTATTTAATCTGTAACAAGGTAAGTTTTTACAGACATATAAAGGTTCAAATCAGTTACTACATGTACATGTTGATTACATAAAATCAATCTATTTGTTGTTTGTTTTCGTCCTTATGTGTGTTCGTTCATGGAATTCAAATTATTCTGAAAGAATTTTCATTTCTGAATGTTTTTTGTTCTTAAAAAGTAGAGATTGTTATGGAAACCTTATCACGATGCGGTTCATCCAATGCAAACAATACCGAAATGACCGCTGTTTTGACGGCCAAAATTAGAGCGTGTGCAAACGTGACGTCATTATTGGAATCCCCAAAACCTCCTATAACATTTTATTTTTGTTTAATAAATGATTATTGACCCTGCTATTGTCTTACTTGCATATACATTGTGAACACGAATTTCAGTAAAAATATAAACCGTATTCCGACAGAAACAGTACTTAATGTGTAAACATCAATAGCAACAACATCACCATCGACACACAAGTCATTTCGTGCTTTTACACGGTAAACGCAGTTGTTAAAAAAGTGAGTTAAAGGTAAAACATATCTTATCAAGAATACATAGCTTAAACATTTTATTTACGTGAATTTGTCCTAACAGCTCTAACGCTTATATTCTAATATCAGAGGGTGGGGATTTTTTTTTCATGGCCCTTTGTCATTTTTTTTCTCATTTAACATGATTTTATATATTTATTTGAATATATTGTGCTCCTTGGCCTATATACTATCCAGGGTACGTTACTTCCACCTGTTACTTAAGTTTGATACTGAAACATTCTCTCCATGCATGTCCCATGGTCTGTTTTAAATACCGCCTTTACATTATATGCATATCCCTTTTCTCCGGTTCTGACTACACCACTAAATATTCCCCCGTTTTTCTGAAGTGGTTCCCGATCCACACTGATTGCATCCAGATTTGGGGCTTTTATCTTAAATTTAATTTCACTGTTAACAGGAAGTTTAGCGTTCTGTGGGTGGACAATCTCGCATTGATCCGTAAAAATGGAGCCGTAAACCTTTGGAAACTGAAAATCACCATCGCGTACAGAATTGCAATGCAGAACGTATACTGCCACCTGTGCCATAACGCCTGCCTCTGAACCTTCCTTTGCGAAAACGTCAAGCCTGTATTTCCCAGGCATTGGGGGATGGACTCTTATTACGCACACATCACCAATACTCCTGGCAAGTGTAGCATTGCCCTTTTCGCGGTGAAAGTTTCCATCCAAATGCCACAGTGTGGCACTGTAATGTATCCTCTTGTTCTTGCTTCTAAATTTTAGCTGTATTTCATCGTTCTTCGTTATGGTTCAACACTTGTGACTTTCAGGGACAACATCCAGAGCAAAAGCGTGTGATATAAGCCGCGGGCGCGGGTTGAACTCATCCAGAGTAATGGGTTTTTCCAATAGCTGCCATTTCATACTCTCTGCCATATCATTATTCATGTATGGAAAATGATCATTCACAAAGTGCGCAGGGTCGGTCAAAAAGTAAAACTCGTTAAATTCTTTGACATAGGTGTGCCCATCCATACGACCAGCGCCCCATGTGCTGTCCAACAAGAACCACTTCCCATCAAGTCGCACGGCGTTCCAGGCGTGGTCGGGTGGGCTTGACCCTGTTAACGGCTTATCCGCGTCGTATCGAAACCCCTTTGAAAACCCAGAGAGTTTCGTTACCTCTATCCCAGCACACCTGTTTAATTAAAATGATAGTCAGAAGTAGAAAATTAAATTCTATCGTTACTGGTTTTAAGCGAACAATATTCACATGTCGTAAACACTTACCTGCAGAGAGCTTCCATCACTCTAGCTTAACCATCACAGATGCTCAGTCCATTTTTCATGACGGATTTGACGTCATTCTGTTCACGTGACTGTCGCCCCATTAAATCATCGACATCATACCTACAATTATAAACATATTATATTAAGACAAAACCCAGATTCTCTCTGACATGATTTCTAAATAAAACGCTTGATATGATTTAATAAAATCACTTAAAATTTTAAGTGGCCTAATATCAGCTTAGTAGGCCTATTTTATACACACAAAACTAATGGGATTTTCCATTACATAAGTGAGGTTAAAATGTTCGACGGTTTGTTAATCATGGTTCCGTACCTTATATTCTCTGCAATCCAAATAAAAAACCCTCGCACTAGAAGTCGTTGGTTCTTAGTTTTGGTCATCATGTTGTTCACAAGAGATTCGACGGATTCCTTGAGCACTGAAGGTGCCTGAAAATGGGTGAAAGTTATTTCATTAATTCAACCATATATACTCAAGTTCTTATGGTCACGAAATAATGTAATATTTATCACAATTTCCAAAGAATTCGCTTAATTTTATTTGAGGTACATCATTCAGCTTATTAGCATTATTTTTTATATTTACTGAATTCGTTTTATGAGTATCAGCAAATGACAACAAAAAACTTATATTCCTTAATATATATATCTTTAAAACAAACGCCTTTCTCTGAATCCGAACATGCGTGTATTTAAATCAACACATTTGTATATCCGATTTTCTAGTCCAAATAATCAATGAAACTTATAATAACTAAGGCATGAACATGGATAAAGACTTTGAAATTGAACTTTGTTATTCCTTACCAGTAAGTTGGTTTTACAATTTTCCGGTTAATCAGATTATTATTTTACATCCGATCAAAACAGATTTAGCTAAAAAAGAGGTTCAAAAGTTCACATGAGCTTATGTTTGTATATGTTGCTGTCTTGCCGACTTAAAATGAAGCTTATCTTATCTTATCTCATCTTTGTCGTTTCGATCAGTCTGTGTATGGAGACGGATAAGATAATCTCAATCGACAAATGTAAGATATTTGACTGTTTGGCACTTAGTATAAATACATCTCGTATGTAAGTTTTGTCTTAAAAACTCTCTAAACATCTAACAACTAGCTTATCTTAAATGCGACATCCGTTTTGCTAGAATCAATCCATGATTCTGGCTTTGAAAATATGCATACAATTCCCACTGTTCTTCTGTTATGAACGTTTTGCAAAAATCATGACTTAGACCAAGTAATTCCTTAATGTTGTGTTTCCAATTACTACTTCTGCAATACACTGTTAAGCAGTCTGACACTGAACGATTAGAAATAGACTTAAGAATTGTATAATCAGATTTCGCTTAGTAAATATTGTTAAATGCGAATAAACCTCTGTTTTGAAAGTGGATATCTTCAATCCTCTACATACAAGCATGTATTACATGAATTCAATCCAACTTTGATAGGCCGCTTACAAAACTTTTTTTTCTATTTCTTTAGACTTAATAAAAATTGACCCAACTCAAATATTTAATTGTTAAGCTTTGCCTATGTTATTTTTTTGGTTTAAACAGAAACTACCTGCATTATTTAACACATAGTTAGTTGAAATCAGTAAAGTCTATTTTTAGTTGCCATTGAAGGTCCAATTTTCGTCGAGTAAAAGCACGCCCTTTCACGGAACGTCACGATTTGTATCTTATCAGCATACACTTTTGAACCCCAACTCTTGCAATAAGTAATAAGTCAATAAATTGTCAAAATTATATTGGATTTCTTCTTGGAATTTTCATACAATGGCCAAATCATATGAGAAAAGTAATATATTTAGAACAATACCATATATTTGCAAACGACCATCAACCCATGGTCTCATGTTACATTCATTATAATTGTTTCATAAACAGAGAAAAAAAATCAGACATGAAAGGTTATTGTCATAAAAACAACCAAGATGAACAATAGTTAAAAAAAAACAATCTTAAACTAGCAATTACATGTACGATAAAAGGGCACATTGTCAGTGTCTATTACTTTCTTACACATACTTAAAATGTTTAGAGTTATTGGCCATGTAAGGTCATTACGATATTGCGATGGATAATATGAAGTGTTTCCATCTATGTATATGTATTTGACTTGTACCTTTTAGACATTACCTTTCTCCCGTATCTTGATTTAACCTCGAAACGTTACAGTATGATCGGCGTAGGCGGCAATTGGCTTTTTGAGAACAGAATTGCATTTGTAAAAACAGTCCCATGTATGTATGTGTGTAAATTTATTCCAAAATCCTTCAATGCACGAGGAGTGTATCGCCCGGAGGAACATACATAGTATGTTTGCAATAAGCTGCTCTAGTTTGGCATTTGATCTTTAAGTATGTCATTGTCTTAAAAGACACCTTTTTGATCGACACACGCATTTTTGAAGGGCAAAATGGTTCCACGTTATTTTGATATCCTTCTATGATTTATGACCTTGACCCTGAAGACGGATTTTTAAGTTTTTTTAGTTTTCTAGATTTTGTGTTTAACAACACATCGTTTGAAATATGGTTACCGGTAATTTCATATTTAAAATAGTATTCGTGTATCGTTATTACCATCTTACAGTGGGTGTTCATGACAATCCTCGACGTCATTAGAATAAAAAGAAAACACTTTATTTTAAACCGTGATTCCTGTTGCTTACAAGTACTATTGTTTAATATAGGTAAATGTAAGGATATGGTAAATCGCTTGATGCTCTCATGTGACCACTGTTTCGATGGTTGATCAGTTGGTAGTATTTCTAGGCCGTTACCCCACCCAGTCGTTTGCACACAATGTATGCTAAAAAAGCTTATTGTCGATAAAAAGTATTATAACATACATTATTTCTTTTAAATATTACAAATTAATATTGTATACATTTATTTAAATTCATACCTATTGTTAAACTTATGAATTTTTCAATGATAATATTGTTGTTAACTCCTGCATCTCGTTAATTCATTAAACCCGCCAGTTCGTATTACGTTCATTGGAAGATATTTTTAAATAAACGTCGTTTGTAATACAAGTTGCTATTCAATATCTTTTTTGCCAAAATATACGATCACTAATCATTTTATCACCTGCAAATAACAACACTCCGCATAGGCCGGTCAGGAGCTACCCTGTCCGCAAATGAGACCGCGAAATCTTGCGTGATTTTATAGCGGACAGTGTATCATGCATACTTCATAAGACCCATGTTTCGCACGACGCGGGTCATATTAAAGGATATATAAACCAATTATCCCTAGATGCTATACTTTACATTTTCTGTGATCCAGATGAACAAGCATTCGGTGGTCCTTTGTTTTTGAAAGCATGTATTTGACAAGTGCCTCAGTAGAATTGTTAACTCTACCTTTTCATGTGTATTAAGATATTCGAAAAGATGCAAGAAGTAAAGTTTTGGCAAACGCTATGTTAAACGTAAAAGTACATTTAATTAAAAAATGACTGACCTTTTTAGCGTGGTCATCAATCAGCTTAAACTCGGATTCCCCTTTCCCCTTTCTTTTATTTCCATGGTTTTCGTGTTTATCGTTAGCAACTGTACTGCTACCAGAGCCCATGATGCTTATTTGAACTTTTTTTTTTTGTATTCTAAAGATCTCTTTCTAACGTTTGTCAATATATAAATCGAATCAAAAGTTATTGATAACCTTGTCCTTGGAGAAGTTAGTGAAAACCAATCAATACACCCAACAAATATTTATTTCAAAATTGGTAACATTTATATATGTACATCCAACAGCTTGTTTCAATTTTATTACCATCTCACGCATACACGCAGAGTGAAATCAAAACCAATGCCTATAAAATACTGGCTATCTATTTACTTAATACTTTTGTCCGGAGACATAGCGACGAACCCTGGGCCGGCACGGCAACCATGTGGCAATAACACATGTCCGAAGGCTATCGCTTGGAACAGTAAAGCTGTACTCTGCGAAGCATGTTATTTCTGGTGGCACATTAAATGTGCAAGCATAACTCCCAAGGAATATGTGGAACTTTCGAACAACACCAACCCATGGATTTGCCCTCATAGTGACAAGTTCCACTTCTCAGACAGCTTCTTCGAACAATCCTATTTATCAGTAGATGACTCTTTCGATTCCACAAACTGTGATGAAAACATTGACAATTTCGAACCTCTGACGACAATGAAAAAACAACACCCAAAGCGCTTTACATGCGGTTATCTAAATATAAACAGTCTCAGAAATAAGTTTTATAGTATACAAGAAATTTTACATGAAGGTCTAGTTGATATTCTATTTATAGCTGAAACTAAAATTGATAACTCTTTTCCTGATTCTCAATTTTCAGTTGACAAGTACCATATGTGGAGAGCTGATAGAGATGTAAATGGTGGAGGTCTCATAGCATACCTAAGGTCAGATATTGCTGGCGAAAGGAAACCCCAGTTAGAATTTGATGAAATCGAATCCATCTTTGTAGAGGTAAATTTTGATAAATGTAAATGGCTGATACTTGGTACATATAAACCACCATCTATGTCAAATCAGAAGTTTCAAGAAAACTTTGATTATACCCTTGACAAAGCTTTCTGCAAATATGAAAATATATTGGTCATTGGCGACCTCAATTTTAATATGATTATAGATGAGAAATGTCAAACATTAAAAAACTCATGTGATATTTTTGACTTAGTAAATATTGTGTCGGAACCAACTTGTTTTTCAAATAAAGCCAACCCAACACTTCTTGATGTAGTATTAACCAATAATAATAATTTTTTGGGTAATATTTGTAATTTTGACTGCGGGTTGAGTGATTGCCACAATTTCATTGNTTGGTACACTAGTCAATGGTGCAATCATCTTATCTTTGCAATGACCCAGACTTCATAAGAGAAATCGTGTATGTTAGTGGCTTAAACTGAACATTGAAATAACAATACATTGTGACATGCAATGGTTTGTATCTAATAAAGTTGAGGACTTACATCAGCGTAAATATTGAGTTGCTAGTTTTCATTAATTCTACCATAGTCTAGAAAGTTGTATCCGTTTTGCGGTCCAACGTTTGATATGCAAACGTATCATGCAAAAGGCAGCGCTCAGTATTATTGTTAATAAGCACATACGTCCAAACATGACAGCGCTTAACTAGGCGCACGCTTGATACACGTGCCAGTATGTCAGATATATAACGATATATGTTCTTCATGTTTCTTCTTCGAGCTTGATTAGGATTTCTGCTTCAAACCGAATTGAAATTTTCGGCATCGAAAACTAACTTCGCATCAACAAGACTTAAAACCAATACATGTATTTTACATTTTCATATACAAAAAACACAACAGTAGATCAATGTATTATATTCATTTGCATTCGCGGCTGAATAAGGAAACATAAACCAGCTCCTTAATCCTGTATAAAAGCCGAATAAGAAACTGGTATTTTAATAAAATAAATAACGATGAATAAAAGTGTACAACATATAAATGAACATTATTGTATATGTAGGTTTGTTATTAAAAATATGTATTGACTTACATTTCAACTCAGTTTTATTTAAAAATAACTTAGTTATTTTTGCTGATGAATAAGGAAAAAGGTATAGAAAAGTAATTATTGATATTGCATGTGTTCTTTTGCAACGATTCACATTATAAATTAGTTTAAGTTGCGTTGTGTATTCATAATGTTTTGTTACACGCCGCTTTAGTTCAATATCATTATTCTGAACTGCGATACGCTAAACGATAAACGCTCTAAGCCGAATGCTTAAACTAAAATTATTACAAAACTTACTACAAACTACTAGCTCTTCATAAAACGATGAATTTCGTGTAGTTACTGACTTGTTTGATGTGTATGTATCTATTTAAATTTTGAAATATTTCGATAAAATATTTCGTTTTTCATGTTTTTTTTTCTTTTCTTTTTCAATTACACTTAAACGGCATAGTATCAGAAATCTGTTTATATCATAAAATTATTCGAAATAACTCTATATAACCCGCGAGCTCTACCGAGATAGAAAATTATATACGTAGGAGTGTGACGTCGTTGCTTTTGTGCATACTGATGTGCATTTGTTAGTGGACGACACGATCATACAGGAGGAGATTTGGTATGGCCAAAGCTGAGAAGGCCTCAGCCCTGAATACTAAATTGAACACTCGTAGTAAATGACTAAAGTGAAGTTTTCAACGTCGACTCGCATAAGGCCTGATCCATGTTGTTTATTTTAAACCATACGTTTCCATTTCTGGTTATATGTGTCGAAACTATTTTGGCTTTGAAAATAACACCATGAGTCAAAATTTAGATCATATTTAATAGCACTATATTTCTGCATATGGGTCGCATGTAAGCACAGTTGCATGTTATTTATATGTCACTATAAAAATCCAAGTCGGCTTTATACACATGACCAATATTCTCTATTGTGTCTGTGGTAAACGATATAAAGTAAGATACATAAATAACATTATAAGTCGCATTGGGTAGCTACATGCACACAAAAAAATATCCAGAGTTGATAGGCTATTAACGATAAGGGATAAAGTTCTCAACGTCTTGTCGTCTACAGAAGTTAGTCATGTAAACGGCAACTACCGTGGTCACAGAAGGCCAGACATGTGTATAGTGCACCGGGATTCTCCCATAAGGCCATCGCCAACAGAAGACATGTAACTATGTTTACAGAATATAGGGCGAGATAACAGAGAATCGTGTAGTTTAGTGTCTGATAGGAAGCATCTAGTTCTCCATACATTGGCGTATCGTCGCAAGCAAAATACGAGTGAGTAGAATGAAGTTGAGCGGGAAATCTGCGAACTGAATGGAAAATAGTACGTTCTTCCCTTATTGTATGCAAGATGTAAATAATTGCAATTACACACATTGACACAATCATACGCATACAATTAACAGTCAAATACAATCATTGACTGGTTTGTGCCCCAAAGTCCATACTAAGAGCTTATTGTTCGAGGTAAGTTTCGTACAAAATGTCAATTTGGCGTATTGGTGTTTACATTTAAGAGTAAACAGTTTAGCGATCGGCATGTACAATTAAAAATGTATACGGTATAGCGGGTTGACGAAAATTTGAATAAAAATTAAAAATTGAAATTCAATTTTAAATCAAAATCGACAAAACATGGATAGAAAATGAAATATAAAATTAGGTGAACAATGACACCCATTTAAACAGTGTGCCGCTTTAAATCAAAACTGTTCGTGATTCTTGCTTTTATATTAAGTAACCATCACACCATTTCTGCAACTAAAACAGGACACCGGATAGCAAAATTCGCCGTTCCATTTTAAGAGATAAGACCAGCCCTTTATATATATTACATAGGTTGTCTATACGTGGTACTGCTGAAAGGACACGCTTGTTTAAGGTGGGTCTTTTTTAATATTTATTTGCAACATATTGACTTGTTTGATTGTTTATTCCCTACAACATTTAACACTTTATTATATTCGATAAGGCAACCAATACCGTTATTTTCATGTGCATGTGATTGAATCAGCCTCGCGTTTCTTTTCACTCAGATAGGAATCATCGTCATGAAAAATGATTCACAAAAAAAAATATGGTGTAGTTACTGGTACTATTTCGATTTCGGTTACAGTTCACCGGTATTTCAACCTAAACATATAGCTAAATTGTTTGTTTAAATTGTGTAATGTAACGCGTTTTCGTTATTTGATGGAATGATACACGTGTTTACATTCAGTTCTTCTCTAAACATGTGTTTATTGTTAACGACAACGCTACAGTTAATTCTATTCATGCCGACACTCGTTATTTAAGGTCAATATGTTCTTCAGCTTCTTCATTGGCATCAGCGTTTGCGGCGGCAAGTAACTCTATATATGATGTATCCAATCACAATAGTATTCTGTATTTAATAAGTATGTTATGAACATATATAATTATACTTTCTTGATATTATTAAATCCCTCCGCAAAGACGATACTAAATATTTCATAAACAAATTTAATGACTTATAAGTTTCAGTTGACGGTTTGTCTTGCCTTCATTGTACGGATATACAAAGCCCTCGACACTGCAAATATGTAAGGGAATGTCAACACGGCAAGGTACATCTTTAATTAAATGCTGTATGCATGTGAGCCTCTAATCTAACTAGTTGTAGTTTTAGTTATTGATATTGTTTTAAGTATATTATTTGAATCGAGATTGTTATGTGTGAATACCCGTGATTCAATAAAAAAAGTAAAACATATGTTCTAAATCTAAGTTTCCGTAAACCTGCATTATCATGTTAAATGCTATCTTTGCATTAGGTGTGCAATGTTCACCGGGCCAAAAATCCATCCGGAGATGTTGTGTTTGACGTGGGATGTGAACATCAATCCGTATGATCTTAATTCGTTTACTTGATTGTGTAAAAGTTTATGTTCCACATGTGTTCGACGGTACACATCTTATCATTTTAATCACGATTTAAGTGGTCGTTAAATAAGAAAATTATCACGCTTGTATGTTCCCATACAACAGTTCATATGTTATCATTTTAATCACGGCCTAATTGTTCGTCTAATGTGTTGACTGTAACGTTTGTATTCCTGTAGGCGTGTTCCAATCGTTCCCAAGGTCACCAGGCATGAGATGAATGCCAGAATCGATGTTTGCGGAATAAACGAGGTTAGTTCTTTCAACATTTAAATGCAGGTATTATAAGTGTCTTGTTATAAGTAGTTTTTCTCTAAATGTTCGTAATAAGAAATTCCTTTTTATAAAAGTATCTATCGAATGGGTTTCTTATTCATCTATATCATTTAACCTTGTTACAGCTCATATAGATGCTTGTTTTATTTAAATATTTTTTTAATGAAAAAATGAAACAAGCAAATTAGTTTGACTTTGGATATTATTTGATAACTAACAACTCTCGACATAACACATCATAACCTCTACACTATTTGGGATGAGTTGTTATGATTATTTGGACATTGCCTCGAGCATTTTAACAAAAGTTGTATACAAAAGAACACGACCCTTTTTAAGTAGTAATTGATTACTTTTATGCAGGTCGATGTGCCTGTGCATAATTGTGTTTGAGGCGAAATAATCGCGATTATGATATCAATGATTGTTTTGTAAAGACAAAGGATAAACGTGTAATTAAAATGTTGAAAGGATAAATCTTATACAAAATTACTCGGGCGTTTTGTTTGTGATTTATAAAAAGAAATTCAAAGAAATTATCTTATGTTTGCGAGTATAGATGCAAGGACATTAATTCTTTAAACTACATAATTCTGACACACAAGCTTAAGAGGAGTTAGAACAATTCGTGGCAATGCTTCGAACCGTCTATTGCAGATGTGTATGATCCACGAGCAAAGCGAGTTTGGCGATACAGTGTACACATCGCAGTGTGTCGGATTAACGGTATGTCAAATACGGTTTTGTGCGTTAACAGATTGTTGATATTTTCAAAACAGTCACTAGTTCAGCGTATACAATACATAATTCTGACACACAAGCTTAAGAGGAGTTAGAACAATTCGTGGCAATGCTTCGAACCGTCTATTGACGGTCGCCAGTAGGGGCTGTTGTGGGCCAACAAGTGTTGCAGTCATGTTCCGGACGTACTCCTGTCGGAGATGCGGAGCAGTTTTCGGAGACAATTATGTTCAAATGTCTGTATCCTGCGCTTTGTGTCCACGTAAAGCGTCGACTCGCAGCCATAGAGTAGGATGGAGACTACGAGTGACTTGTAGAACCTATACTTGGTGGGGAAGCTGATGGAACTGCTTGTCCACAATCTGCTCAGTCTGGCCATCGCTGCGGTCGTCATGGCAATTCTTATTCGGACCTCAGCGGTACTGGTACCATCCGTGCTCTATGCCCAGCAATTCCTCGGCCTTACTTTACAATCGACAAAGGATAATGCGTAGCATGACTTTGCTGGGATGACTGATGAGGCTAATGGTGCGGTAATTCTCGCACAACTTGAGATTGCCTTTTTTCGGTAAGGGTATGACCAGTGACTGGGTCCACTCCTTGGGCCACTTCTTCTCCTCCCAGATCGTTTAGCATAATGCCGTCATTGCTGCAGTCGTTGCCTCTCCTCTGTGCTTAATTAGCTCGGATTAGCTGTCCACTCCCGGAGATTGTTCTGCCTTAAGACTACGCACTGCCTCTTCCACCTCTGCCTTAAGAATGGACGGACTTTCGTCGTCCGCTTCTGGTCTGGGATTGTTGTGAAGGGGACTGGAGTCTGGTTGAAGCGGGAAGTTGCATAGGTCACTGCAGTCTTTAGTGTTTAGGATGGACTGTGTTACTCTCGGTAGGGGGATTTCCGTCAGCGTCTGATATAACACATGGCCTTTGGCTGACTGGTTATCGTGAGGGTCTTGAGGGTGCTGTAGGCATTCTTACAGCTTCCTGCAGTCATCTCTTTGTCGATGATGTTACATTGTACCTCAATCCATTTATCCTTGGCCTCTTTCATCCTCATCCTTACATCCCTGTTGGCTTTCTGGTAACTTCCCTTAGAATCCAGGCTGGTGTATTGCACATGCCTCAGCTCTCTTCTTTTGTCACTGAGGTCCATGATTTCGGTCGTGTACTATGAACAGTGGTAATGAATAAACTATGCATTTTGATATGATGATAATAACGCACATTGTAGCACTGTGAACGCCACACCATGGACATTTCACAAATAATTGGAAGATCTATCTCGGATGAAACAAGATCGTTGGCTGAAACCGTCTTTCACAAGTGTTGCCATGACGATCTTTGCAACGCAAATTGCGGTATGAATAATTCAAATAGTTGCTGGTAGTTTCGATTGTTTTACCGTTCAACTGTTTATTATTATTGCTGGTATTATTATTAATATTATTATTATTTAATCATTTTTTTATTATGTGTATCATTTATATTATTATTATTATTTTTACATTGCAGAACATACCAGAACATGTTATGTATTGATAATATATTTATTTATGTTGCATTTATTTATAGACTTATTGATTGATTAATTGATTGTGTTTAATTTATTAATTTATTTATTTCACACTCACTCTCACAGTCTAACACTCACTCACTCACTCACTCACTCACTCACTCACTCACTCACTAACTCACTCACTCACTCACTCACTTACTCAAACACTCACACACTCCCTCACTCACTCACACACTCACTCACTCACCCACCAACTCATTCAAACACTCAATCACTCAATCACGCATTCATTCAATCACTTACTCATTCGCTCACTCCTTTACTCACTCACCCACCCATCCACAAACTCATTCAATCACTCAATAACTTAATCACTCAATCACTCGCTCGCTCGCACACTCACTAATTTACTCACTCACTCACTTACTCACTTACTCTCTCACTCGCTCATTCTCTCACTCACTTATTCTCACACACACACTCTATCTTTCACTTACTGGCTCACTCAATCCCTCCCTCCTTCACTCCCTCACTCACTAACTCACTCACTTAATTATCACTTACTCATTCATTTATTTATTTCTACTTATAAAAACCCATTACAATATTAAAAGTTTCGAATAAGAAGGAAATTAATATTGCATATGTTTGACTACACAATTGAAGCTATTGTCTTACTTTTATATTACTTAGGTAGCAAACATCCTGACCTGTGCGCGTCGAAGCCCTGCGTGTTTGGGACATGTGTAAACAACAGTACCGATTACGCCTGTGTGTGTGAGCCATCTTACACTGGACACAGTTGCTCTGGTAACTCGACGTTGTCGTATTATTCTCTTTGCGCATGATAATTTCAAGTCACTGTCTATTTTATTTCGCCCAATGTCCGGCTGTGGCGGTCCGTCAATATTGTTATGAAATATTTAAGTCATTCTTAACCAGTTAACAAAGTAGTTTTACACAAAGATACACGAAAGTCATACAGGAACTTTATTCGCGATAACTATCATTTCATGACGTCAACATAATGATGCATATTCGCAAAAAATTTTTTTTTTAAATGAATAACCCGGTTCAAATCATTGATATGTGTCTATTACTGATAGGAAAGAAAACACAACAAATAAATAAAATTGTAGCTCGCGAATGTAAGCAGTCAATGTAAAAGATGATACATGTTTGTTTTAGCTCGTTAATTATGCACTTAATTATTTAATATTTCTAAGTTTTTCTTCCACCTTTTAGATAATTTTCTTATTTACCTTTCCCCAATATTCTATTCAGCATGCTTATTTCGCCATGTACATATCTTTTAAAGCGTAGTTCTACAACAAAGTATAATATATAATAACACGCGAAATATTAATACATATTTGCAAAGAGGTTTCGTTATAAGATGTTNAAACTTTCGATTTAACTAATTATCCGAACAAATGTGTTTACCTTGATCATCGATTTAGTTTATTCTCCATCGCACATTACAACTCGATCTGCTAGTGCCAACGAAAATCACAACAGCGACAACTCAACAATTAACATCGATCGATTCGACCAATAAAATGCAGAACAAAATGTAGAATTAACTTGGGAAACCACATGTACTTAAAATAACAATCAATTCCAGAAAATGGAAAACTATTGAATTGTCTCCATGTTATTCTAACATTTTCCAAAAAGCGAGGTTTTGTTGAAATTAATATTCTGTCTCGTATCACTTGTATTGCATGGGATATTTGAAAGCACCAGGTGTCCTATCGCGCTCAACCAGGCATCTAGATTTTAACGCAGAAAGACAACTTCGACTACATGGAAAAAAAAATATCGATGGTTTGCTCCCTTGGACATAACTAGATGGATATTCGGTATGTTATGAATATTTTAATGTCAGAAAATAAATGTGTAAATACTTAATAAAAATACTTGCAGAGCTCATTAAGTTCCATACAAATTCATTTACGTGTTCGTTAATGCGCTTACATTCATTCTTACTGCTGAATTACTTTACCACGTATTTGCTAATTCAGTCCCTACACATTCATTTACGTGTTCTTTAATGCGCTAACATTCATTCTTACTGCTGAATTACTATACCACGTGTTTGCTAATTCAGTCCCTACACTTTCATTATGATCGACACTCCTCGCTCAATGAAAAAGTGAATAAGTCACTTTCTCATATGCACAGTCACTGATGCACTCACTCACTCACTCACTCACTCACTCACTCACACACACACTCACTCACTCACTCACTCACTCACACTCACACTCACTCACTCACTCACTCACTCAATGANAGCGTATACGGCGTTGCCTTAACGGGGGCCAACTTCTGTTTAACGGTCGTGAACGGTCGTGAACGGTAGCGAGCGGTGATAATTGTTTTTCACCGCTCCAGGAACGCACAAGCAAAGTTCTGGCGGTGTGACCGGGCCTTTACATACGTATGAACACAGCTATTGATTGTGGACAATGTATCTGTACAATTGTGACTTTCGATTCGGTCAATAATACTCAACGTTTTTCCGCACGTATTTTTACACATCACAATATAATTTTCAACTTGAGGTGTAACATTGAAGACGTGAATAAATAAATTGCGCTTCTATCTGGTTATCAGACTGAATGCAGTACACACATGACTTTTGAGGGCCCGTCACATCGGACGGTACCACGCTTGCACGGCGTTCTTACAAATCCGTCAAAGCACCGTGAGTTCGCAGAGAAATATAAACAAAACATATTATATATGAACCTCGCTCTGTGAACAGGGGGTTTGATGCATATGCGTAAAGTTTCGTCCCCGATTAGCCTGTGCAGTCCGCACAGGGTAATCAGCGACGACACTTTTCGCTTTTATGATATATTTCGTTTAAAGAAAGTCTTCTTAGCAAAAATCCAGTTTAGGCGGAAAGTGTCGTCACTGATTAGCTTGTGCGGATTGCACAGGTTAATCCGGGACGACACTTTACGCACATGCACGAAACCCCCTTTTCACAGAGCGAGGCTCATATGTTTATAATGACGCTGTGGAAAAGCATATACAGCATGACAACTGTTCTACGAAATGCATTCACCATTATATTTATACAAATGTGTTTTTTGTTTAAGCATTATTTCCGGAAATACCACAAAAAGTTGGTTACGCTACGTATCTCGAATGTTGAAAAAAAGGTAAACGGGCAGAGAAAAATGGAAAGTTAAATAATATAATACGTTATAAGCGGGTACTCAGCTAGAAGTGATTCACCGCTAGATGTTTATACCTTAATGAGCTCTAATGATGAAGCTATTTTTTTTTAAGTATATATGTATTTCATCTACTAAAAAAAATATCCATAACTAAATCAAATACTTTTTGATATATTAACACCGAATCTGTTCTGTTTGTGTTGTTTGTGTATTTCAGCTGTATATAGATATGTTTTAACCACAACTATGTTAATATCGAAAAATATCAATAACTTAATCATATACATTGCTTTATTAACACAACCCATACATATTTTTCTATAAACATGCTCAAGACACAACTATGTAAGGATCTAATAGCTAGTTATAATTTTCAACAATGTAGTTTGGGCCGGAGGCCTTTTTTACAATATAAAATTGACTTGACTTGACTCAGCGCGTAAAATAAACTTCTATTAATTATCCACATTTCTAACCACGTGCTCTATTGCAATGTTGTTGAAGATTCATTCAAACATACAGGTCTATCATATTGTAAAACTTTTGGCTATGCGTATGTTGCAGTAATTGCTCCCAAAAGTATTTCGTATTGTATTTCCTCTTCATATTCAAAATGACATTTTGCACGTAATTGCAATAATTTCTGTACATAATATTATTGAATATAATACATGCAAACGCGCGTTCAATATTGAGAATGTTAGTTTAAAAGCCAGACATCAATATTTTGTAAAACCTTTAATTGACGCTTACAGCTGTAGATATAAGATATAGTATTTAAATGGATGCAGGTAAAGCAATTATCATTTTCTTCATCGATACACGTATTCGTAGTTGAAAAGGTTTACTATATTATTTTGTTCGAGCATGATATAGTGTTTTGTGACGGGTCTGTATTTCGCAAATATGACATCTCTGGCGTAGATTTGTCTTGTCTCCGTTATTGTCGTCGCTCTGCCGGATAAACGCAAACGCAGCATTCAAGACATCCTAGACGACTCTGGGACGGAGAGCAATAGCAGCATTCAAGACATCCTAGACGACTCTGGGATGGAGACCAATCACAGCATTCGAGACATCCTAGACGCCTCTTGGGCGGAGAGCAAACACAGCATTCAAGACATCCTAGACGCCTCTGTGACGGAGAGCAAACACAGCATTCAAGACATCTAAGACGCCTCTGGCACGGAGAGCAAACGCAGCATTCAATACCTCCTAGACGCCTCTGGGACGGAGAGCAAACGCTGCATTCAAGACATCCTAGACGCCTCTGGGACGGAGAGCAAACGCAGCATTCAAGACATCCTAGACGCCTCTGGGACGGAGAGCAAACGCAGACTTCAAGACATCCAAGACGCCTCTGGAACAGAGAAGGCTGAACTCGGAGCTGATTATGGAGCCGCTATATACGGCAATGAAGATAATGTCTTGCCTGTCTAATACTCTATGGACTGGTGGTGCTGGTTGTGCTATTGTTGTGATCAGGAAGGTGGACTCGGTGGAGCCGGTCGATAATCAATGGCGGTAGGTGGCAGAATATTATAACTCGAACAATGAACGTATTTTATCAAATATTTATAAACAAACAATAGAGTAGATACTAAGGAGTGTAAATTTGTAAGTTTGAATATTATATATTATATTTGAAACAACAGATTTAGTAAACGAGCCCCTACTGAAATAAAGCGAATATGATTTAATTTGAAAAAAGAAAAGTCAAACTTAATAGCCGTTTTGGACATTCTTAATAGAATGTTTAAGAGTCGGGACTCTTTCGATCAGTTGGTCGAGAAATTCAAGAACATTAACGGTATACTCATTGTACGTTAATACTTGCTCGCTTGGTGCACTTTTAGATAAATGCTATAATTTATATGTTGATAAAATAACACAGCGGTAGATTTTAATGTTTAAATGCAATTGGTCACGTGCCATAAATAAAGGACCACGATCTTGAGTATAATGGGACTACAATACTGCTGGAGCTTCTGGAATTGCACTTCTTTATATTGATATAATTTCGCAAATTTTCGTATTTTATTTTATGGAATGCAACCCACAAGAATAGCTTAATGTCAACCCATAACTGATCCGTTTTTACATAATGAGATCAATATTTACAGAAGTTGTTAAAACACATGAATGAATACATTTTCAACACAACACTAGAAATAAGGAATACTAATTAACAATATTGCATTAATTCGCATAATTAAACAATTAAATGACTTATTGTTTAATTGAGCCGACATAAGCGCTTCATAAATTGAAATTTTGAATCGCTAACGCACTTGAGCAATGTCGATCAAAATGTTCCAATATCAGTAGATCTTGTGTGGCGGTTACCTGTTGGCTAAGTAGCGGAAATCGCTAATTGCATTACTACTTATACGAATGGTGTATGATTTAAGATATGAGCCTCGCTCTGTGAAAAGCGGGTTTAATGCATGTGCGTTAATTGTCGTACCAGATTAGCCTGTGCAGATCGCACAGGCTAATCAGGGTCGATACTTTCCGTTTTATGGTATTTTTCGTTTTAAGAAATTCTTTTCTTAGCAAAAATCTACATGTATGCGGAAAGTGTCGTCCCTGATGACGCACATGCATTAAACCCCCTATTCACAGAGCGAGGCTCATATCTATGCAAAAGTGTTGTTGTTTCGTCCCTGCTTATCCTGCAACTGCATTACGTTCCCTTATCCAATAGCGGGTCTCATTTGTTATTGTTTAAACATTCAACACAGACATTTTAGATAAATTGCAAAAACACTAATATTGTCATGTTATAGTCCGATTGTTGTAAAATAAGCTAAATGGATATTTAAATTAAACATGCAACATTTAAATGGCTGATTTGTAAAGTCATACACAGACGTGGTATTTCAAATGAAGGTCATACATGTTTAAATAGGTTGAAGTCGATATGGAGAATATCGTTTAAGCGAGCATGAATTTAAGAAACATGTATCTAACTTAAGATGTTATGTCTCTATGAAAAAAAAAACATACTAATAATTATGATATAGGTATTAAGTTATAAGCATACAAAAACATATGGTCCATCTATAAGACATATTAGACTAGAAAGTTAGCGATGTGTCAACATATTTTGTTATCAAACAAACTAGGTTTAAGAAGGATCATAAATATATGTCATTCACATAAAACATATTGTCTTGACTGTTTATGCAGACCCTGATACCATTCATACACAATTCCATTCTTACAGACGTACCAGTAACATAAAGATTAGTATTATTGAAATTGTTCAGTAAGTAAAACTAAACATTACCAAGTCTACCGTAACAGCAGAATGTGAAGCTTGTTTATATACTTGATAGAGATATCGATACATTGTCTTTCGAAAGTGCTGTTTGACTAATAGTTATTACATTTTGTGTTTGACACTTAACTTATGTTTAAACATGGAGTAAAACATGTAATACAATATAAAAGTGACAAACGTGTAAAAATAGTAAAACAAAAGTACAGTTTACATATCCAAAACCTACCCATGATAATCCCACAACTATATGTCATCTAAATTTGAGTGTGTTTTTTTAAATATGATTGTGAGACATATTATGAATGGTATGTACACACAGTCATGTCTATTATATATGCAAATAATGATCATTTACAGACAAAATTGAACAATATATTCAAGCAATTTTATTATTCATCTTAAGGTGTTCTGTTTTGTAAAATGTTTACAATGTTTTGGTTTCGTTTGCAACGGATTATATCTTGCTAAACAATATGCACATAAATGAGTACTGTACATGTTG
>VMBQ01000771.1:3379-17023 GCA_007657795.1 Dreissena rostriformis
GGTGGTGGCGGTGGTGGCGGTGGTGGCGGTGGCGGAGGCGGTGGTGGTGGTGGCGGTGGTGGTAGAGGAGGAGGCGGTGGCGGTGGAGGCGGTGGTGGTGGAGGCGGGTATTAAGGTGGCGGATGTGGTGTATGACACAGCATAAATGTATCGACATTATACTGCAATCCAAACATTGCTTGTTTTTTTTATTTTTTTTACATAAAGTTTGGAAACATTTGTGATAGATGGAACATGTATTCATGCTCAGGGCAAAAAGTCTTGATTTGTAGACTTGTCCTTGACAAAAAAAAATAAATACAGTGTTATATTGTGCATTTTTCGTTCAACATTTTTGTTAAGTCAATTGGATTCTAGTTTAAAGATAACATTTTAAATCACTTAACTCTGCGATATCGAGTAATAATTGAGCACAACCTATACGAAACAGAATCTTGCCGATTGCCAAGTTGATAAGACACTCAGATACCGTTTCGGGTTCGAAAAAAAAGACTAACATAATTTCTATTAAAGTGGAATTATATACGGAATTGTAAATCTATAAAATGCCCTGTATGTTGCAAATCATGTTCGTTGTATTTTCATAATTCTTTAAAATTGAAATATATATTGCTAAGAAATGTATACATAGTAAAACAATCCAGCGGAGAGAACAGTACATTTGTAAACATAACTTTCCAAAAGCAAAATGTGTGTGAAATACTACGAAACAAGATATATAGTTTAAAACAGGAAAACACCAATTTTAGACTTGATTGTCTATTTATGCAGCCGAAAACTATTAAATTGCAATTTTGTCGACCTTTTTTCATGACTATCATATATTGTAAGATCATTTGCAAATCCCCATAAATACTGAATACCTATGTACCCACTCTTCCCCCAACGAGTGTATATAACCGCGGATGTTAATTACCGATCATGCATTCTTAAAAAAAAAAAAAGTTTTTTAGAACCGCTATGGTCATTCGGCTTAAAAGTGTGTAGACGACAAACATGTATCCGGAATGAAAGTATTAGGTTGATAGATTTATCATGGTGCAAACACAATCAACAGACATGTTGTATTCATAAACTAATAAAATACAAACATGAGAATTAACCATGTCATGCAACACAGTACCAAGGATAGCACAAAAGAGAGAGTGATCTCTTATTTCCATTGTGGTCCTTGTTAGTTACTGGTGGCCTGACAGAGAGAGACATGACTTGTTGCTTAATAATATATCACAGATTAAAACTGAGCATTACTAATACTTGAGTTGGTTGACATTATTGTGGGAATATCACAGTTAAAAATGAGCACATACAACATGAAGTTAATAAATAACTTAAGTAATTAAAATAGTTATAGCACATAAAAACTTATCACAGATAATTACAACATTAACATCACAAACTGCCAAGTGAATTGTATTTAAAAATCGGAATGTATTAAAAAATGTACACATGATACCGATTACTTAGTAAAAGAATATTATAAAATCTGACTTAAAAAGTGGTTTTTGACGGCAACCTTAAACCTATGGGACTCAGATTTACTAGTAATAGAAGGAGGTAACTCACTCCATAGTTTACAACCCACAAACGCAAAGGATTTGATACCGAAACCTTTAACCTTCGGAATTGTAAAAGAACCTTTTTAACGGAACCTTGTATTGTGACCATGTGTTTCCTTAACCGGAATGAAATGCTCACCCATATAATCAGGGGCTGTACCAGCAACAATTTTAAATATTTGAGTCAGAATATTTTGATCGACTCGTTTGGATACTGGGAGCCAATTTAATGGTTTACATTGCTCGGGACCAATGTGTGACCGTGTGTCTAAATTCAAAAGAAACATTACCAACTTTTTTTGAGTTACCTGTAACTTGTTCATCTATGATTTATTCAAGGCATAACACCAAAAGAAGCAGGCATAGTCAAAATGACATTGAATAAGTGACATAACCAAACGTTTCTTTGTATGTTGAGTGAGATATTCACGTTTCCTTTATTAAAAAAACCTAGAGTTTGCTTTTTTAATGTCTGAAGAAGCCATCGAATCACAAGATAAATTTTGATAATTAACAGAAGAGGTAAGCTCAGTAATCTGGTCATTACATGAAACATTAAGATAAGGATTAAACCGCAGTTTGGGCTTAGAGCCAAAAAAAATGGACTCAGTTTTACCTAAGTGTAAAGACAATTTATTGTCAATGAGCCATTTACTAACAACCTCAATTTTCTCATTCAGGGCATTTTCAACATCGGATTTATTTTTACCGGTAACCATAATTCCAGAATCATCAGCATACAATAAAAGCTTGTGTTTTTTTACAACTGCTGACATGTCATTTACATAGATTAAAAACAGAAGGGGTCTTAGAATTGAGCCCTGAAGAACACCACTAGAAATATTGTTTTCTTGTCATTGAAAGAACTTTGAATCAATTTAGGATTTCATTCTTTGGTATAAAATGCATATATAATAATGTGTGTCACGTTGTTTCTGAAAATCAACATGGGTGTATATATTGATTTAATGCCCAGTTATTAACAAGTTTAACATAGAAACATCGGTTAAGACAGCATGCTTTAAATATCGCGAGAGGGTTAAACGCATGAATGTTTCAACGATAATTGGCTATACTCATTATGTCAATTATTAAGTCGATGAGTTCCAATCTCAACTCGTCACTCAGGATTCTTGAACACATTTCTCTGCCATGGAGCACCGCAAGGGGCAGATGAATCTCCGACTGTGCAAGTTGGCGAAATTCAAGTAACCGAATATCCAAGCGCATACTGCATAATTGATATCTTCCGCGGACTAAATTGCCAGCTTACATATTTTAAATTGCCAGTATATTATTTCTAATTGAAAGCAAAAACATATATCCTATATTAACTGCCAATATGTATTACATAAATTGTCAACATTTACTGCATCAGACATATGTTTCTAAAAATACAAGCATTATTGGCCTTATGGGCTTCATTTACAACCTAAGCTGCCTAATTTGCCAGCATATACAACTTAAGATTTCAAAAGAACATACTCAAATGTCAGTCTATAGTGTGTGTATTTCCAGGATATAGTATACAAAATGCAAGCATATACCGACGTAATTGCCAACATATACTCTCCTAACTGCCGTGATATGCAACCGACTTTGTCAGAACTTAACGCTTTGCCAGAATGTTCTGCCTGAGTGACCAGCACATGTATCAAATGTACTTGTTAAATGGTATTAATATCGCTGTAATTTTATAAGTGTGTAAATATAACACTAAGTCTTTCAAATGTGATAAGCTCACTGTAAGATAACTTATGTTTTTTATGATTATCAATACGCACATTACCATGTAGTGCACACTATTATTTTCCATGTAACCAAAATGACTTGTCGTTGTTATTACAGAGAATTCGAAACCGAAATACTGCGATGAGCAGAACTAAACATAGCGATAGCTAATTGCTTATACATATCATAGGTTACGTGTGCGCAAATAAATTAATTCCTTGTTTTAAACAACGCAATGCCTAATTTCAACTTTCACAACAATCAAGATACTTGCCAATTTATCACCTTACATGGTTGGAAAGTCATTACTTTAGAAAAAGAGCTTTCGAAAAGATTCTAAACATCGTGTCCTTAACAATATTAGAAATAGCACAAGGCATGTAAGCCGCCATTTGGACCATAAAAACACCACAAAAGTTATAAGGCTAGAAACCACTATGACAATGAAGTACAAAGAAAGCGGTTGTTTTCTTATTAAGTACATATACATCTTCCACATTGATACCAAAACATAATATTTAAGTTGTATATAATAAATAATATGCACCATGCACTCGAACATGTGATCTCATACTCAAATTGAAAGCATGTAACACTTACATCAGGACTTCAGGTTTGCATGTATATAACCTATAGCGCACAAGCTAATGTAGATTGATAGTGGTGAATACAATGAGTTGTTAAATACGATACCAGCATGTACAGCCTAAAGTACTTTATACACTTCCTAGATTAACAGCATACACATGTAGTGGTTTATCATTGCAAACAGAGTTATCACGTTGTTTTGTTTAATTAAATTCAACGGTCAAAGCATGATTGTAAAAGATCGTTTATTTGCGATTCAAATGTGTAATGATTTAAAAGCACATAGTGCCTACGTATCTATGCTCTCATCCCTATTGTTAGTATCAGCACATTAATTAAAGAGAGGTTTGTTTCTGCAAAGGCTATTGAATTATTTCTACTATATTTTGCATCTGAATATGGTAAATTAAATTTCTGGTGAAATAATTGTTGGCAAATTACTTGAACGGCACGCATTTTATTTAAGTTAAGCAAGGTTTGACAAATATTTTAATACAACCAAATAAGAGCAATCATATTTTTGTTATAAAAATTACACAAACTTATAAATGACATCTCAGTTATTGAACATTTCTAATGTTGCAAGTTTAAACAAATATATAAAGACAATTTATTTAAAAAACATGTATTCAACAAATCAAGTGTTCTTTTGTAATATTCATATCAACAATTGTATAAAGATCTATTTGATGACGAAGACGACGACGACGACTAAGACGACGACTACGACGACAACGACGATGACAACTAAGATGATGATGATGGAATTTTATTATAAATTACACACTCGGTTTCAAAATTTTTCCGAAACCTCCAACCATGAACTTGGCTGATAAGAGCTTATTCTAAAATAAGCAATAGTCAATGTTTAAATGCCGTTGCACTCGTATTGAAATAAAAGATACACGAACAAATAATAACAGCTGTACATATTTTAAAACATATATTAATGACTAAATAAGACACACGTAGTTCTTCTATCAGTTCTGTTATGTAATATTAATACTGCAAAAAGGTAAAATGCTATTTATCCAAACGACGTGTTCAGGTCGTGGATTGTTTTCACATAGAAATCGAAAGAGAAAGCTAAAGACGTCTATTCGTAAGTGTGTCTAAAAATAAACATAATGGCCCACCAATACTATACGGTGCATTGAGATAACGAGATGATTTCAAATCTTAAATTCCACGAAAGGCTAAACCAACTTTACGTTCACTATCTGTTTCGTTTTGATAGAGGTATTCAAGCCATTTATTCCGGTGTTCCGAATCGAATGCACACACATCAGAAAAAATGTCCCAAAATCCTGAATCCGAGCCTGATTACATGTGAACCATCTTTCAAGTAGAACTGACAGTAATCTTTTATCTGATGGGTTTTTAGATACCTATGCCTGAATTAAAATACATGGATTGCGTGTTTCTCCCTACAATTCTTAGGGTGTTGTGTATTATGTATGTTTCATGTACATGCGAATGTCTTTATAAAGAGCATTTTATGCCTTATTTCATGTATAGCGTAATAGGAGTTCGACTTTTTCGAAGAAATATATGGGGCCTTATCAGATGCTCTTTGTGCAGTTGTTTGGATTATAGAATATATGATATATAATATATTTTTCTATATAATACATACAACAGCAACACAATTATTTAGGCCCAGGTGTTGGCAATAAATAAAACAAAAAACAAGTCTATCAAATATTTGAGAAGATGAATATTTTATTTAAAGAATTTTTACACATTTTAAATAACTTCATATTACACAAATGCAAATTAAATAATTGAACTTATTTGACATTGCACTAANATCACTATCCGTCATTGTTTCACCCTGTGTAACATACAGTAATGTAAATAAATGTATTATGCTGCATTATTGTTGATGAAATATGATAATATAGCCAATACAATATTGTTTGGTACATTCATGTGCAAAGAATATTTTTAAACATCAAGCTATTGTTATATAAAATGTTAACGGTATAATAAAATACAGTCGTACATACCAACAAAATGCTGTTCAACTCAAACGAAAGAACGTTTTCGCCTATGAAATCCGCAATGATATCTAGCACCCGAACGGGCTAATTTATTACCACATTAACCACGTGGTGTTTGACCTATACCCTTATGAGGTGGAGGGAAATTCCCAATACGTGTGCAGAATATAGCGAATACCATAACATGATTTCATTCTAAAAACGGAGCACTATCCAGAGCATTTTTCGAAAATTAAAGTAAAAGTATGACAACTTCCGCTTACAACCTTTATTATATAATTCATAACACACGATATACAATTACCATATCATTTTCAGAAAACGGGAGACTTAACACTTCAATGAATTGTTTCTAATAATAGGCATACAATAAAACCGAGTCATCATTAAGTAGCGTGCGAATGCAAAGAGTGTATTAAACATGCAGCTTTTCTTTCCATTTGCACATATAAATATAACTAGTTTAAACGTAAATGCAAATACGTTGCTCCTTTTGAAAGAACGTGTTGCAAGTTCGATCTGAAATCTATATTTAAGTACAGGAAAAACTTCGAAATTAGCCTCAAACGACCGAGTAAATTCGACGCTACATTAATAATTTAATTAACAAAGAAAACTATAGTTTCATTCAATGATCAATAAATTATGATCACTTAAAATAAAATGGCTTTTTAAATGCCGATCGATTCTCTCGAAAACGATTTAGTTCATGTTCAACGATCTCAATGAAAGAGTCGTAAACTTGTCCATTATACATGTTGTTGTAGCATTTCCAACAGCATTACATAGAAGTGATAATAATACAAATTGTACAATCATTTATGGTAAGCAGACATGCGTTTCAAGTTCGCCAGTGGACCCCATTTAGCCAATACATATCTATAGATAGTAGTAAACAGGTATGCATTAAAGAGAATTAGAGATGTAGGTCAAACTGTTACAACCATTTAAAGTGTCTATACCGGGAACAAATGCGTACAACATGAAATAATTAGCTATGCGTGTATATCAATGTACATTTCAATAACTTTGGCTATTCCCCTTTTGAAAAGGTACAGGCATCGTTAAAAATACACCCTTTTCAGATTGTATACTTAAATAATAACAATTCAAAACAAGCTGCACGATTTATTTGTTCAATTGCAATGGTTGTGGTTAAACAGAAGTTTGTAAGAAAGGTAGGCAATATATGTAACGTTTATTAAAGAGGAATTGACACCAAAAGACAGCGATTAGTTATTACAACTAAACATTACACCAGCTAATACTAGACTTATCATATTTGCACTCTAAGATCATGATATGATTGTATGTCTATAAATAGGAACTATATATAACGTTTATATAAGAGGAATTGAAACAGAAAGTCAGCGATTAGTCAGTAGAACTAAAAATAACACTAGATAATACTAGACTTAGCTGTCTTATTTGAACTCGAAGATCATGATATGATTGCATGTCTATGCATAGGCAATAAATGAAAGATTTATTTAAGAGGAATTGAAACATCATCAGCGATTAGTCAGTAGAACTTGATATAACATAAGATTATGCTCGACAAATGATATATTTACATTGTAAGACAACGGTATGATTTCATGTCTATAAATATTCAACAAATACAATTTTTATATAAGAGGAATTAAAACAGCTCCAGAAATGAGTTAGTAAAACTAAACAAAGCACTACTTAATGCTCGACTTATCGTATTTGCACTTTAAGAGCAAGATATGATTGCTTGTCTAGGAATAGGCAATACATACAAAACACTCTCTAGTTAGTTTTAATACTGCCGTGAGGCAGGCTATTTACGGCATGTCCCTGTATTAAGTTGCTTTGAATCGTATGCATACACGTCAGGACAAACGTTCTGGTTTCGCTAGTTATAATATTAAACTTCCCGCCAACCGAAAATAATAAAATACATGGTAAAATTACACAATTCAATGCAAAGGTAGTTGGTAAATAGAAGTGTGGGTAAAACTCCAAATTGTGCGAGGACGATTGGAATGTATAATCGCGTTCAAGTCAAAAAGAATATGCCACGAAATAGGAATCAAAGCTGACAAGAAACAATATAATATATTTACATTAATATAGTCTATTTTTTATTTAAATAAGAATGAACTGCGTTTGGGATTGAGAACATTGGTTGTTGTATCAACTCAAATTGCTGAAATTAACGTAATAGGATTCTTTAATAGCTCACTGACTTTTCTTTGAAGATAAAACAACTACAAAATCAGTTTGATTTCAGGAATGTCAAAGCGTGTTCTGTATAGTGGTCGGTTAGAAGTCGAATATAAATGATTTATGCACAGTTTAAGTGTTTGAGGACTGAAACTCAATCATGAACTCTGCTTTCGGTCAGGAAGTCCAATCTCCAGCTTATAAGTGATGTCGACCTGGAACTGGTTGACGTTCGCGCCGGAGTTGGAATGATGTCCGCAAGCGAAACATGTGATGTAAGGACCTTGTCCAGCTGGGTTGGATCGAAAACAATTGCCGTCGATCAACACCCAAAGCGATGGGACGGCTAGGAAAGATAGGATCAATGGAGAGATCCTGTGCCGGTGGAAAAGTTTAAGCTGAAAATACAGTTTATGTGTACAAAATTAAGTAAAGCCGATATCTGCGATATCTTAATTGAATTCCGTATCCGCCGGGGCCTTTAATTACGAATTTAAATGAATGAATGACGGACAGTTGTTTTGTCATCAAGAAACAAAGATCAAGATTAACCTACAAACAGATTTGACTCACATTATGACATATATGTATATCATACCGCAATAACGTAGGTAAAATGTATGTCATACACACGCAAAAACACAATATAGTATACAAAGAGAACACTTTATTGTTGTGAAATTTAATCAGATGTGATAAGACTTTCATTGTTCTTCCTGCTTATCAACGAATCTTTGCTTCGTACTTATTGATTATGCAGAGTAAATAGATTATTAATGGTGCAGCTTTAAGGACACATTCATTCGCTCATTCCAAATATGTACATGCTTTGATAAATTACTTTGACATTTCCAAAAGGCGAACATGTTTGCCTATGACGAAAGAATTATATATAGCATATCTACTTTCACTTTCGAAACAACTGTTCAGTACTGTGTGCTTTTTTTGGTAATTACATATAGTATAATTCGATAGTTTTATTTTCTTCATGCATGGGTTTAGCATGACATTGTACATTTATTTCATGAACTTTATATGTATCAGTTACATTTTAAACATTGAGGCCTACGAGTTTTTTTCTTTGACGATTTCTGAAAACACCAGTCAGGATTTTCCAATTTCTATGTTTAGCTCACGTTAACAAGTCATGTTTTTGACGCAAATATGTTCATTACCAATCTTGTCTGACACGTAATACTTTGCAAAACGTAAATATTTTATTCATTTCGATGTGGATACAAATTGTTGTTTATGTTTAAGCATTTTATTATTGTATGTATTTTGCTATTTGTTTAGAGATTCTATCGGACACAGGATAATTCAAGTGAGTTTAACCTAACCGTTGATATCTAAATATAATTAATTTTATCTGATTTGTATTTGTATATTTACATATTGTTTTACGAAAATGACACATTCAAACAAATGCCAATTATGTGATAGGATGAGAATTAAGTATGACTAAAGTTATGTAAATTTGCATACACTGCTATTTTCGATAATTTACATGTACATGTCCTAAGAGTACCGTCGATCAGTGGTTACCATCTATCAATCTAATACGAAACCTGCCATACGTCTGCTGTTTTACGTATGTTTGGTTTGAGTGTTAACCAATATTTTCTGACGGTATATTTTCTATTTAATATAAAAAATGCCTTCCTAAGGACAGTATGTATAGATTTTTTTAAACATTAGCATGACAGATGAATGCTGAATCTATATATTTCCAAACATCCCCTTGTAACTGGCTTAAATTGTATAACTATAAATGGACTATAAAAGATTGGTGTTTCACTTATGGTATTGAAGTTAAAAAAGTATCGGGTAAAATACTTCATAATATTATAAGTTGTATGATCAGGACCAGTACCTGATTGCGAAACGATAAACATGGACGATTCCAAGGATACAGTCATTGTGACTGGGTGCGGCAAACTGACGGGCCCCCAGTTCATAAATATGGTCGAGGTGGTGGGGCCAATAAAGGTATGAACAGCCTGTGTGCGTGTGAGTATGCATTCGGGGCGTGCGGGGGTTTGTGCGGGGGTGGGCCGATAAAAGGTAGAAAAGCGTACGCGCTAGTGGGTGCGGGATGGGCGTGGCTGCTTTCGTGCGGGAACCGCAACGTCTTTCAATTATACATACACAATGTTAAAGTTTAATTTTATGAACTTCCGTTATAATTGCGTTTTATAAATCGGTTTATATTATTGAGTTAAGCACCTGTTAGAGTATGCATGCATTTCTGTTAACAAATGTATTTGATTTTAAATGCACAAATCACGTGACAGGTAGCAGACGACGGTAACACGCTGGCCCGGATAAACCTACAGCGTCAAGAGGGCATCGTGACCTTTCAGAACTCCGAGCTTGCTAAAAAAGCCATGGCAACCTTGAACGGTATTTTTAAGAACTTCAATTAGTCATTGTTTATTGGTCAATAAATAATGATTTATGCTGAGTTAGGTACGCATCAGCACGAAAGTTGTTTATTTAACGATAAAAGACGATAATACAAAACCTGATACGATTCTATCATGATCTGAAAGCACTGTTTTATCATTTTGTTTTAAGCTACTTTTTACTAAGCTCCATTCATTTTTTTTTATATGTTCATAGTGTTAACACGATATTTGCAAGGAAAAATCAGTGACCTATTAAAGAATCGTATTGCTTTAGTTTCAGCAAATTCAGGTTAAACGACAACGAAAGTGCTCAATTTCAATTAATAAAAAGCAGACTTGTTCGATGTTTACCAATTGAAGTGTTTCTTTTCAGCTTTGACTGCTATTGCACGCCTAATTATTTTTTTCAAACGCGTTTAGACAAAGCAAACGTCCTCGCATAATTTGGAGCTTTAGCCATACTAGTATGTACCAATTTCCTTTGAATCGACTTTTGTTCGACATTTAACAACGACAAAAACAGCAGCAACAATAGCAGTTGTAAGATCAATCATACGGATACATTCTGTTTTAGGAAAACTTGTGGAGGGCGAAAAAATAGAAGTTATTTCGGCCGAACAACACTTTGGTGATCAAAAACAGCGAAATGGTAAGGTATACAGTAGAATTGTTTTTTTTTCGCAGAGATGTGACATGTTCAGAGCCTTACTCTTTCAAAATATACCCTCCATCTTCGGCAATCATATAAAGCGTTACTACACCGCAATACAAACACGTTTTGTTTTGATTGTATGATTTTGATGACATTGTATTTTCTTCCAAAAGTATTGGTAAACAAATAATATTCCAACCACGCGCGAAAATTGTTTGAATGGTTTATTAAATTATATAAAATAAATTGTGGTAGCTTGTATTTTCATGTAATTATGTAACAACTAAAACGAAACACTTTTTTTTATTCATAACAATAAATCGTTAATGTTATGATTTCAGGCCAGTTCACAGGCGCGAACGCCGCGTGGCGGATGTGGGAATATTCCTCCGCGAGTCGTGGAGGGGTAGGGGGTAAAGGAGGGTCGGGCTGCCTTGGTTTATTCAAGGGCCAAGACGGTCAGCCCGGTGAGCCTGGGCCAAACGGGCGGGGAGGGGAGGGGGGCAAAGGTGGGGCTGGATTTTTCAGTTGGTTTTCTGGAGGGGGTGGTCAAGGAGGGAAGGGACTGAGTCCGACAGGAGGAGGGTGTAATTCAAACATGGAGCAAAGCGATAATGGAGCGGGGAAAGGGGGAAAAGGAGGGGCCGGATTTTTCGTTTTTTTCAAGGGGCAGGACGGTCAACCGGGAAAGCCGGGGCCCGATGGGAGGGGTGGTGAGGGAGGAAAGGGAGGAGGTTCCCGGTAGAGGGAAAACGACTGACCTTGTCGGTACGGTCAAAGCTATAAGACGAAAGAACTGATGTTGATGGACTTTGTTAAACTATGTACATACAGTTAAACATTTATTTTAAACTTGTAGTAAAATATCAATTATTATTTATTGAAATAAATCTAATAGCTATTCGCGTACATTGCATGGTTGTTTAAACGGAAAGTGGTTGTTCTAATTAAGCACTTACAGCATAATGTTTTTTGTGATTTTCAAACATATGTATGTGAACTGTCGTTTTCTGAAACTATGCGCTACGCACTGGAGTTCAACTAATGTTAAGGCGCTTACGTGATCGTCGTTGAACTTACGAAGAACAATAATTATTGTTAAGTATCTGTTAAGTTTTTATATTGTAAGTTGATTGCATTCGTATGACATTAGTTTGTTCTCATTGTTTTGTTTCTTTTAGTTGCATGATGCAATGGAAATACAATAAAACAATGTACATTCAATTATTATTGTAATGAAAGTTATGGTGAATACATACATTTACCATATGCCTGTAAAACAGATAGAAATGCACACGAAAAATATATCTAAACGGACCATAAGTTACAACAGCCAAACACATGCGTCACAAGTAAAGGTATTTCAATTGTCTGTACTTTGGATACAATTTCTAATAAACCGCATCATTCTATGAAACCAGGTAGTCAACCTTTAGCCCATTTAAAAACATTTGTAATTTAATTGTACTAACTATGTAAAATCGAGTTTTTCTGAATGTCACCTATCTTTATTAACTTTCAGCGCAATACCTATATGCAATCGCAATTTAATGATCATAATATATTTTTAGTAAATGTGACCTTAGAGGGACTTCGTCACTGTTTTGCGGAATTACAATTTAAAACAAGTGCCACAAATTTGTACAACGATAATGCATTTTATTCAAACAAGCTCAATAACAATTTTGACTATTAAGATAAATATTAGTTAATTTTATGATAATTCTTCATCGAAATCGGTAGATATCTAATGCGTTTTCGTCAACAATTCAGTACAAAAAGTGTATTACCCACATAACTTAAAAATATATAAACATGACACATACCTTTTTACACACGTGAACAGATTTGCAAATAATTGCTGTATTCAATGACCCTGGCAAAAAAGGTTTGCCATATCGGGGTTTACCAGATGGCTGCCAGTTTGCCGTCTTGCATCGGAAACACAGTTCAACCCATGTTTTATATAAAGCCAGGGAGGTTTCATATAAATAAAAAAAAATGTTACAAAAGTAGTTCGAAGGACAAACTGTTATCCAATATGACCACCAGTCAGTTTTGTTTTTAAATAGCGACAAATGTTTTAATTGCATCAGATGAAAAAAAAATCACTTATTACTCTAATAAATACAGATCGTTATCAGCATTGAAAACCAAAAAGGCTTCAATCTCTGCACACATGCTTATCATATCTTCGAATCTAAAAAAAATTATTATAAATTCCGGAATTGCGGGTATGTTGGCGTAGATGCGGCATCGTCAGTCATTTGGTTTAAGGTCAATTGCTAACATTCGAAAAATGAAGGCTTGAATGGTGCCCTTGCTTGGGAAAGTATTTGGTTCCAGTCCGGTCAAGGTTACTGTTACTAGCAATAGAGCTGTTTCCGTTCATCATTGATTTGATGTAGTAGTAGTAGTAGTAGAAGTAGTAGTAGCAGTAGAAGTAGTAGTAGTAGTAGTAGTAGTAGTAGTAGTAGTAGTAGTAGTAGTAGTAGTAGTAGTAGTAGTAGTAG
>VMBQ01000771.1:19845-45776 GCA_007657795.1 Dreissena rostriformis
TAATAATAATAATAATAATAATAATAATAATAATAATAATAATAATAATAATAATAATAATAATAATAATAATAATAATAATAATAATAATAATAATAATAATAATAACAATAATAATATAAATAATTATATACTCATGATTTTTAAATTGGGTTAAGATGTTATTATTGCACTTACCTGCCTTAAATCCAAAAGAACTATTAATGAGGTGAAATATCATTACGCTATTTATATTCTCGATAAGTATCACTAATTTGGGAAACACACAGGTTTCCAAAAATAATAATGACATCATTTTCAGTTTCGTTTTCAAAATCGCTCCGCAGGATATCCCATATAATTTTCAAAAAACAAACAAACGAAAACACAGCAAATAGAAGGGTCAATATATGCAAAAAAACTATCAACCCCCAAAAAATTGCTACAAAAGGTATTTTAACTGATTCTGGTAGGGCTGGAGGTCTTTCACCAAAATTTGACCTCCGGAAAGTTTTTTTTTCAAGAATGCCGCCAAAATGGCTGCCAAAACCTTCCTATGATCATAACTATGTAAGTATCCACTCAAATTTGATAATTTTGGTGTCTATTCCTAGGTTTTATGGGTCAAAGAACACATTAAGAGCATCAGACATAGTGTAAGTGTATTAAATTACACAGAAATCCAACATTGCGTCCAAAATGGCCGCCAAGATGGCCGCTAAAACCTACTCATGATAATAACTGTGTAAGTACCCACTCAAATTTGCAGATTTTGGTGTATATACCTAGGTCTCAGGGGGCGAAGAAAACAATAAGATAATTAAAAATAATGTTAGTCTATTAAGCAACAAAGAAATTCAACATGGCGTCCAAATGACCGCAAACACAAAGACCCCAAGTGAATAACTACTGACTCAAACGTGATGATTGAGAAAGTCAGCTATTAAAAAGGTACCGTAATTGCTCTAAGTTTTAGGACACTCTTAGTTTTCGGACACCCTCTTTTTTAACCCAAGTAATTATATTTTGTAACTCTTATTTTTCGGACTCCCATATTTTCTCTTTATATAAATGACTCAAAATTTTCGAACAGTTGCATTTTATCACAATTCTTCCTATTAACGTTGATCCGTCGACACATTCCATAATAAATTTACAATCGGATGACGGTCATAAAACCAGGCTGATGACTTGCAAAAAGGCAGTGAACCGTTACATTTGCTTTATTTTGGATACGTAGGCACGTATACTTGGCATACGCTATAAAATATTTATGCAGCCTTAGGCGCGGAATGACCTCATAAACTTCGAAATACACAAACATACGGTTGATATGATTCAGCTACAAGCTTAATGTTATCTTTGAATCTTATACTCACCGTTTTTATGTTGTATCACCTCGAGAACAACTGCCGATTTTCATTATACTGATAGTTGTGGAGGGTCATCCTACAGAATATTAAAGGCTGCTATATTTACTTGGTGATTAAAGTAAAATCTTTCTGTAAAATAACATCAACAATATTAAATTGCAAACAAAGCTTGAAGTATTTAATACTTTACGATATCTCTTTAAAATAATTCAAAATATACCAACAACATCATATTAATTATAGTTACATACTTTGTTAGATGTAATTGAAGTAAAATTAAGATATAATAATCATTAGTGACTTCTTTTTTTCTTAAAAAAAAATATATAAAAATGGGAAGAAATCAGGAAAAATCAAATTTTGAATAGTTTCTACAATTTTGATTTGGGAACGGGTCCATAAGAAACGCCAGGAAAAGGCCTGCACACGCACCTGCAAAGTTTAGACTCCGTCCACTGGTCGGCAAAAGATGGTTGTATCATATAAGCGTGTACAGAAAGTGATTTCGGACTACCTCTTTTTTACTCCAAATAATTATAATTTGTATCTTTAATTTTGCTGATTCGGAGATTTTCCCCTAATATAAATGAATCGAAATGTTTGGCCAATTTGCATTTTATGAAAAATCTTTGTATTTGCGTTGGACCGTGAACACATTGCATAAGTGCTTTTATAACCAGATGACAGTCATAAAACCTGGCAGATAATTGCCAAAAGTCAGTTACATTTGCTTCATTTGGGTATATAGACAAGTATACCTGATATAAGGTAGATAATTAATGCAGCCGAAGGCACAGATGCACCCCATAAACTTCCAAATACGCACACATACAGCAGATCATGTTTAAACCACAACTTTAACTAAACGTGGTTAGTGAGTTGAAACAATTGTTATATGGACCCAATAAGTTGTGCTTTATGTATTCACAGTTTTTGTTTTGTATTGCCTCTTGAATATCTACAAATTATGATCATACTGATTGCTGTTGGAGTTTTATACAACAGAAAACTAACTGCGTATCTTTGTATCTTTACACTTTTATATATATGTACCTTTTAAAATGTTTAATGATGTTAATATAAAGGTAAATCTGTCCATAGTCTCTTGTAACTCAAATTCAGTGGTTTTGTTATTTTTTTTTTATAAACTAAACTCTCTTATATTATATTTTATTAAATGACTCATTTTTAACCATGTATACAATGGTATGTACAGAAATGAGACTTTAATAAACTATCTGTCTATCTGTCTCCTTCTTGATTATCTCCCAATTATAATTATACAGATTGTTGTTGGAGGATATACAAAATATTAACAGCAAATCTTTGTACTTGGTAGTCAAAGTTAAACCACGATTTATCTTTCAGTAAAACAAGTTCACATTTTTTTTACGGTAAATGGTTTTAAAAAATTGCAAACATATCTTGAAGTATTTACTACTTCATGACATGATATTTACTAGCACACTCTATCATTTTGACAAGTGCCGTCATACAGGGGAATATCCGAACGTTGTTGCAAGATGCCTTTTTAAGGGGGTCTTCAATTTTCGGACAATGACTTCTACGATTATGTTTATGTATCTTAATTTTCGAAGATGAAACCATGTAAATATTTTTAAGCGTCCGAAAACTTAGATTTATTACAGTAAGTCCAATATGTTTTTCAACATCGCAAACGTTTCAGTGTTATTTGACTAAACATGGGTCTAAACCTTTAACCTCGTTTTAGTCGGATGAAGAGGCCCATAAGCCTAATTGAGAAAGCTTTTTAAAGTAACCCTCTAAAACAACATGTTGCAATGTTAAAAACTACTTTTTTTCAGACAGCACATATTGTTAAAGCATTGTTAGATTCTAACTGCATTACTCTATTTGTGTCTAAGCATACGTGTTCTGTTTGAGACTTAGCTTATGCCTTATAAAAAATGTTTTGAAAAGTTACCTCCCTTGATGATAAGTTCAGCATTTTTTGCATTGAAAATAGCAGACACAAATTCTTGTCTATGATCAATACCATCTCTGGGGAAAAATCGTGCATTCTGTTAACATTATACTTTGTTTGAAACCTTGCCATGAAGCACAACCTTCCCACAATTGTGACGTTTAACCAACCCTTGTATTGGAAGGCTGCTTAAATCGTCATTGATTCGCCACAAAGTAATTGCCTGAAAAACATTGTTCTGATATTGGAGTGTTTTTATAAAGTTATGAACTTGCTTGGGGTCATAAGATCTCTCATGGAAGGCATCGTTCTCAAAAATATATACTTGATACTGTATATGGGGCAAATGCAATTGTTTGCATTGTGACAGGGAAAGCTATCCCGAAGGCTTTGTGGTGCCATTAACTTGATGGCAAGTGCCTATACAGCCAGTTTATAGTCGAAATGACCCAGGAAGATCCCGAGATTAAGGTACTGCTGGGTCGAGCCGAGGAAGTGTACTCTTTCCTTCTTTGGGGCGAGACGACGCTGGCAGATGCTAGAGAAGAAGAAAAATGAACTTGCCCATACCTCAAAGACAAGCCAAGTATGGCTGAATGATTAGCGTATGGTTAGCCTGGCAAGGATGTTGATCAAGGCCGATCGTACTGGGTGTTGGCTGATGCATTTGCAGGCAGTGTCCGATTGTCTATCCGACTTTGCTGCAGCTGGGCACTTTAAATACCTGTGATCTGCTTTTGATTATCAGGAAACGCACCCAGACGTGTATCGAAAGTTTGTTGATGGTTTTCATGTTGTTCATAGGAGCAAACAGTGTTGGGCTCGGCTAAGCAGTGATCTTGTCATTAAGCAAACATTGATTAGGTCTCTCAAGAGCACAGGTGGTCTGACTCGCGGCAGTGGGATAACAGAGGAAATGCAAAACAGTTGGAACTTATCTGCACCTGTATATCCGAGTACAACAGTGAGATGCAGGATTGTACAGACCTGACCTTTACTACAAGTCCACATTACAAGACTCAACTGAGGCGCGCATCTAAAGAGATGCTTCTGATCTCGAAGAAAAACAGTCATATAGTGCAGCTTGCTCAACCAACACAGCTGATTCTACTATAAGAAACATTGTCAATTGGATAGTGGCTGAGTCAGTAGTGAATGTTCATGATTTTAAGACGGATAGTAACAAGATCATAAAATTTGTCAAAGTAAAGCCGGCCTTTGCTTATAAATTCAAGAGAAAAGACATAGCCCAAACTCTTGGAAAAAACTCAGCTGTTAAGATTGCTCCTGACCGTCCTATTGATCCTGCCCATTCTGGTCATACGTTTCCTGGTAGTGTCGACATAGTGATATCTTTCCCTTGAAGAGATACTGGCGTATGAACTGAGCCCCTCCTGCCCTCTTTGAAGCCGAGAGCATACTTGTTCAAGCAAACAAGCCTTAAGTCGCTCAGGCAATACGAGATAATGCTGCAGACGCATCAAGCGAGACTTTGATGAACGGTATTCCTAAAACAGATCGTTACCTGCTTGATGGTGGCTCTTTTCTCCATCGTTTACCATAGAAAAATGGCGACACATATCACGCAATAGTCCAGTCTTATGCAGATTTCACTGTAAGGCATTACGGACAAGCGACAATGGTGTTCGATGGTTACGAAGACGGTCGTTCTATCAAAGACAACACACACCAGAGACGATGAAAAAACGTGAACTTTATTGTGAGTTTCAACAAAGAAACATAATAATCATGCAAAATGGAGGACGTTTTGTCTCGTTACAAAAACAACACAGGCATGATGGCTTTGATCAGCACAACCCTAACTAAAAAGGGATGTAATGTCGTTCTGTCACACGAGGATGCAGACGTTGATATTGT
Organism: Dreissena rostriformis; assembly: GCA_007657795.1. NCBI lineage: Eukaryota > Metazoa > Mollusca > Bivalvia > Myida > Dreissenidae > Dreissena > Dreissena rostriformis. The sequence continues at coordinate 25,021 of VMBQ01000771.1, forward strand.
TTAAGCAACAGTGGAACAATCCCGTCATAGCACCACAACGTTGGTTGGCGAGGATACAGATTTGCTCATCTGGCTCAATTATTACTCCAAAGGACAATAAGACAATAATGCCCAGACCAATGTTAAGTCAAATTACACTGACACGTTTGTCGCTTGGGAGTGCGAAGTTGAAAAACATATTGGACTTACCTTACAATGACTAATTTTCAATCATCACGTTTGAGTCAGTAGTTATTCACTTGTGGTCTTTGTGTTTGGACGCCATGTTAAATTTTCATGTTGCGTAATAGACAAACATTATTTTTAATTACCTTATTGTGTTTGTTGCCCCCTGAAACATATGTATAGACACCCGAATCAACAAATTTGAGTGGATACTTACATAGTTATTATCATAAGAAGGTTTGGGCGGCCATCTTGGCGGTCATTTTATACGCAATGTTGGATTTCTGTGTAATTTGATAAATTTACACTGTCTGATGATCTTAATGTGTTCTTTGACCTCTTAAACGTAGGTATAGACATTAAAAGCAGCAAATTTGAGTGGATACCTACATAGTTATTATCAAAAGTAGGTTAGGGCGGCCATCTTGGCAGCCATTTTGGACGCAATGTTGGATTTCTGTGTAATTTAATAAACTTACACTTGCCTGATGATCGTAATGTATAATATGACCCCTGAAACCTTTGTTTGGATACAAAAATCAGCAAATTGCAGTGGATACTGACATAGTTATGATCATACATAGGTTTAAGCGGCCATCTTGGTGGCCATCTTGAAAAAAACTACTTTCCGGAAGTCCAATTTGGGTAAACTTTTGATATGTACTGAAGTACCTTCTTCCCTACCAGGATCAGTTAAAATACCTTTTGTAGCAATTGTGTTGGGGTCAAAGTGTATATTGACCCTACTAAAATGCCATCGAACATGTGAAACCTACAAACAAAAGCAAAAGTGATTCAAATTGTTGTTTCATTCTGAGACATGTAGTATCGGATGGAAAATATTGATTCCTAACAAAATTTGCCAAAATGTCTATTCTGTGTAGCTGTTTTATTTTGTTCAGTGACATTATGTGTCTATATAGCACACTTGACAATATTTACCAACTAAGTTCATTCTGTCCGCAAGATTGTTTAATGCAATTTAGTGACCTTGTTATTGATCCTATGTGACCGGGTATATACCTCGAGCGAAATATAATTGGGACCACGGTTCTGACCAATATTTAGATTGGGCAATAAATACAATAATTCATTCACACTATCTTTATCCATACCAACATTAGATAAACTATCTTGCAAGCATTTCATCACAACTCAAATGAAGCCCCTCTGATATTATTTATTTGAGTTAAGGTTTTATCGAAATATATCGAATTTGCATACAACTAATAACATGTTCACGACAAACAGTAAAACCCCGCGTCACCGTTTAGATATTTTAATACAAAGATAACATATTCTCAAAGACCAACACTTGTTGAAAGCCATGTTCTTATTGTTTTTGTCATATTGCAATTATTATTACTATTAAACAACTATAACATCCTTTTTTGTTTAGGTTTGTGCAATTTGCGTGCATGCAAGCTTTTCTTGCTTAATAATGAGACTTAGGTATTTCAACCAACTGCTTATCAACATATTTCTCCCTCTCAGTCAAGAGTATTGTGGTTTTGAGATCAGCATCATAATACTTCTCCTACTTACAGGTAGCTTGTTGCAATACTTACCTAACTGAAGACATCATCTGCAGCCATGAAATCGTCGATAGTACGTGTTGGCAGCATATCGGGCATAATATTCTAAGGACCAATTAATGGTTCCATCCCTAGGTCTACAACAAATCAAAATATAGGTCGTTTTAACAACCTGTTATCATAGTTTTGATATGATATATATATAGTTAATTAGGTTAATTAACCTTAACATATGATCAGTTTTTGCACGTATATTTACATATGGCAAAGTCTTTGCTCTTTACTTATTAATTTAATACGTTTCAATTAGATTTTAGATTTATAAGTCAGCGATCACAAATGGAACCAGTATTTAAATCTATAAAGGTATACACTTTGAATATATTCATATTAATTTAGAAGTAAAATAATATAACTTAAGTCTTAAGTTATATCCACAAGTCCAACTCCAACATACATAGTGTAAATAATGTTAACGTTCGATGATTTGTTTATGTTTTTCATATGCTTGATTATAATTTACTTACATACTTTCTTTAACTAATCTCATTTATAAAATGAGGGCCGGTACCAGCTTCCATAATTGTTACACCTGGCTGGAAGTATAATTGCATTATATTAATTTTATATACATATTTGTCTTTATTAACCATTGCTGTCAAATTTGAGTTAATTGAGATCTTCTAGCTCACATTAAGTACACGCTATCCGGTATCTTTCTTGGGCAGGACCATAACTTTGTGTTTCTGTAGGATCTTAAAAATCACTAACCATGTTGGCAATATTCATCCGCATTTTTGGTTTATGCAAGGTGATTATGAAACCAATTTCCACTCCGGAAAATTTAAAGTGCAAAGTAAATCAAATGGGGCATTATATTGCAGAAAACGAAGCATTCGCGTGTACATGACTACAGTGATAGTTTGTTTAACATTAAATCATTTTTCAACCGTACCACATTGTATATCTCAAGTATACATATGCATTGAACTCATATTTCATTTTTTTAAATGTGTTTCGTCAGCGTTGAAAAGACATAAGACTTGTTCCGAGGTTATACACTTGATATAGCAATTCTGAAACAAAATCAACTGATTTAAAAAGGACAAATCAACCCTGAGCAATTTATCAGGAGAGCAATTCTTGTTCGACTTCGGTAGTCAGTAATGTTTCTAATACTAAAGGTTACAGAGTTTGAACTTATATTTATGTATATGAGATATATCTTAGTTAATCTGGACGAGCGGCAAATGTGTTATCTCAATCTTAAAAAAAATAAAAAAAATCCATTCTCATATACTTCTTTTTAACCGCAACCATGCATTGAACAAGCAATTTGTGCACATTTTTGAACTGTTATTATGTAGGTACACACTCTCAAATGAGGATATGTTTATGATGCGTGAAGCTTTTCAAAATGGAATGTCAGAATTTAGGGAATTTTATATTGATGTTCATGCACAGCTTATTGTGTCATGTTTTTACGAATTGTTCCCGATAGTGCGATTTCCACATTTATGTATTTGTTTTTAAGACAATTAAAATGGTTGTAACAGTTCGACATTCATATATAGTGTTTCTGCATGCATATCTGTTGAATACTGTATATACCTTTAAATTGGATAAATGTGGTCCATTAGCAAACTTCAAACGCATTGCTAACCATCAATGACGGTTACACTTGTATTACAATGATTGCTATGTTAAAATGTCGAACTATGTTTCACCAAAATATTGTATAATGGAAAAGTTTACGATTGTTTCATCGAGATCGGGTGCACATTCTTAGAATCGTGTTCGACCGCATAGATCTGAAGTTAAAATGCCATATTATTTAAAATTGTCCTAACCCATTGAAAAATGAATTAAACTATTGTTTTCTTTGTTGTTAGTTTGTTTAAGTTATGTCGCATTTTTTTGGTCATTCGAGGATGGGAAAACAACACATATTTTCTTTGAAGCATAACCGTGTTTCTAGTCTTGCACATCAATATGAATCGATCTATATTGAAGAAAAAAAAACTAGTAAAAGGCAATTTGTCTTAAAATATATAATGCAATAGTCATTGGTATTGCAGGCTGCATACCCTCTAAATGATGTATACGTTCCAATTATGTTTAAAGTTGATTCTTTTTTTAATTTTCAATATATGCACCAGACAAATGTTCAAAACAGAAATGTTCAAAGTGCAATACAAAATAAATACATGAGTGTAAGTCCTTGTGCACTGCGATTCTTCCGAATGGGATATACATACAAAATAAGTCTCAAGTTAATACCTTATTTACTTCTCCAGATATGAGCCGGACAAAAAACAAACAAACATGATCATATAGAATTTCGCAGTTGAAAAGGGGCAAAACTGTTGTAATTTTAACGTTTTGTGATGAAAATTGCACATTCTCATATCATTACAGACAGAACTTGCAAAGTTTAATCCTGTACCTTGAAAAGTGTAAGTAAATGACTCTAGACAAATGATGTATCATGGAATTATAAAAACAAATGTATAATGTACATTTTTACCATTGACTTTCATTTGTGACCATGACATGTTTGGCTTAAGTGTTGCGAGCAACACATCGTATCGACAAGGTTATAATTCATGGCATGTTTGTATTTACCAGACTGACAAGACTTAAGGACATTAAAATGTACAGACCTAATGCATTGTTTAATTGCACCCGCTTTAAAAAAATAGTATTTCGAAGTTCAAATGTGATTTCCAATGCCAGGCCAAGTGTTCCTCAAACAGTAAACTCTGTTTAATACACTGGGACGAGCTGGAAAAAAGGAACACGTGATTTGCCTCAACATAAAATATAGGTTTTTGCAACCTTAAGTGTCAAGTGTCAACCTAAAAACATCAAGTTTATATATTATGTTTATACTGTTATACTGTTATGATTTACTGTTAACAATGATACATATTTGGACAAATTATTAAGCATAACTTTTGGCATAAAAAGTGTGTCCTATTAGAGAGGTGTATAATAAACAAGATGTCTGCAACATGTCGAGTCCTTTATCAATAACATGATTCGTAATTTAATTTATTCGCAAAATGAGCGTAACCTTTACCTCCAAACATTGGACACATACATAACATGCTCCCCTAAACCGGATGAATGTGAGATATTTTGCCTTCTGAATGATGGTATCTCTGAAAAAAAAAACATTTTCAAAATTCCAATATTGTGAGAACTTACCTTTTTAATACGACCGTGACCTGTGAGCAATCAACAAAGGCTTTGCATTTAATATGTTGTAACGAAATGGTGTAAATGTGTGTGTTTTTTTAACTTTCGGATGAATAAAGAAGTTTCATTCTGCAAAAACCATATGCTGCCCGTATTTGATCATTGACCTTAAAATATGACCATGTCATTTGAGCTAGAATTTAGCACTTGACATAGTTGATCCACATTTTCATGAAGTTTTGGCAGGTTATCTCATGACGAGCATGACGAATGATAAAGTCACATTTCAAACAGACTGAAATACAGCAGTATGCCTAATTTTGACTTTTTACCTTCACGTTTGACCTAGGCCCTTCATGCATAAAGCCAGATGCAATGAGCTAACATCTCTCCAGTGTACATATGTTGTAAGTAATTTAAAAATGTTATGATGAGTTATTAATTCTCAGTCGACTAAGCTTGGATAAACCGACACAATCATATTCACTTGACGATTGTGACAGCTATATCAAGCATTCCACTGGACAACAAGTAAATTACTAGTTGGCGTCATGCACAAATAATGCCCTGAGTTTTTTCTTCGATATTTGAAACAAGGTCAGATGCACTTTTTTGGCGACCGAACAGTATAATGATCATGTTGGTCCTTTATTTTTCTCAAAGTATGTACTAAGTTGTTAAAGCAATAAAACGACTTTGTGCAGATTTATACATACACAGGGGCACTTAGGCAATCTATTTTAGGGTGTCTGCAAAATGTTACAATCTTAAAATGTGTATTATTCTCAAAATAGGACCTGTTAGCATATTAGCAAAAATACTTGTTTTCCTTACATTGTCTTTTAAACAAAGTTTCACCAATTAACACATACCTACACATATAATGATCATTCAAAATTAGTTTGATCATGAATACACGAAGAGTATTTTTCTAAAAATGTGTTAAGTATATAGTTTGGGAAATTCTGAATAGCATATTTTCCTTATTTGAAGGATAAGTTGTCCCACCCAAAAGAGTTTTAAGAGAAAGTTTCATTTCATAATATCATTAATGGTTTCTGACTTAAAACTTTTGTTTATGTATGGGCTGAGCCAACTTTTATGTTGGGTCGGGTAATTCTGCATGGTTGAGCTGGGGTGTGCTGCTTTGGGCTAAGGTAGGCTAAGGTAGGCTTATTGGTTGGGTGGGGGGGGGGCAAATATATGCTGAGACAGTGTGATTGTTGGGCTGGAACATTCTGCTTTGTTGGGTTGAGGTCGGTGCTTGGTTGGGTGGTGGAAGGCTGCTTGATTTGGCGAGGTAAATATGTTTGGTTTGGCTGAGGCAGTCTGCTTGGTTTGGTAGGGGCAGGCAGTTTAACTATGCGAGCGGATTGTTTTATTGGGCTGGCACAGGCTGCTTGATTTGGCGAGAAAAATATGTTTGATTTGGCTGAGGCAGACTGCCAGATTGGGTAGGGACATGCTGCTTTAATATGAAAGCGGATTGCTTGATTGGGCGGGTACAAGCTGCTTTTTTAGCTGATTAAGTTGCTTTGGTGAGTGGCAGTATGCTGCTTGCTTCGGCGAGGGTAATATGTTTGGTCAGGCTGGGAATTCTGCTTGGTTGGGTAGGGACAGGCTGCTTTGTTGTGTAAGTGCAGATGCCTGTTAAAGCCGGGACAGGCTGATTGGTTAGAATGGGACTTGCTGCTTGGTTGGGTGCCGGCAGATTGCTTTTATGAGTGAGAGCAGGCTGCTTGGTTGGGTTAAGTCATACTCATTTGTTGAGTGGGGGCAGTCTGCTTGGTTTGACGGTGGCTGCACGCTACTTGTGAGAGTGAGAGAAAACTACTTAGTTGGCGGGGACAGTCTATTTGTTTGCGCTGGACAAGCCGTTGGGTTGGGGCAGTCTGCTTGGTTGGGCTTGGACATGTGTTTGCTTGTTTTGGCAGGGACAATATGCCTGAAAGGATGGAGGCTTACTGCTTGATTGGGTGGAGGCAGGCTGCTTGGTTTGGCTCTGAAAGGAAGCTTTGTTTGGCAAGGGTAGCCTGCTTGATTGAGCTGGGGAAAGCTAATCGGTGACCTGAGGCTTGCTGCTTGGTTGGGAAGAATAAGACTGCTTTGTTAGGTGAGGGAAGGCTGCTTTGTTGTATGAGGACAGGCTGCTTGGTTGGACTCTGGTTTTAAAATTACATTGGCAACCTTTGGACAACATTTCGTTTCAAACATCACGTAACACTCTTCTATGATTCAACTACTGCCCCAAACAATATTCAACTACCTAATGATACAGGCAAGACAAGTAACTTAAAAACGTTATGTCAAATAAAGAAAATGTATCAACATTTACCTGATATCCGAACTTTAACGGATGCACACTATATATTGCAATACAAATTTAATTCGAGGAATGCAACATATTGTATTTAACAAAATATCTACCTTTTACAAAAGTCGACATAGTTTCAATAAATTCACCCGTTGTATAAACTTTATTAAGATTAATACCTGTAAACAAATTAATGTCGCGTCACGTTTTCCTATTCTCAACACGATTATTAAACAGGAATATTACATTTTCATCGATATGTGGAGAATATTCGATGCGATCATATTACCAACACATATTTATACATTAAAATACCATATATGGTCAAGAAGACCGCGGAACATACCAGGCCTGCTACCGACAGAAAAAACTGCGCATATTCTTTATATTCAAATACCTTCTTACAAAATGAAAGACTTATCACATCTGATTAAACAATGCATTAAATAAGAAATTATGCCTCCTGAAGTTGAATGTTTATTACTCAGGTATACGTCTAACTATTCACACAATTAAGTCTTCTCTTTGTATTGTATAGTGTTTTTTTGCGTTTTAATGATTTCAATTTTCTCCGTCTTTGCGGTATGCTATACACATGTATATATGACCAAGTGGGTCACATTTGTTTGTAGGTTAACGTTGGCATCTTCAAACTTCTTTTCTTGATGACTTGTACACACTACTGTCCGTTAGTCATTCATTGTATGTCTTAATAAAAGGTCCAGGCCAACGATACGAAATAAAAGTCAGATATCGGTGTTTTTTAATTATATACAAACATACAGGAATTTCAGCTTCAATGGCCCAATCGGCACCTGCTCTATTCTAGGGTTTTATCTTAACCAGCCGTCCCATCCCTTGGGTATGGATCTACTCCAATTTGTTCGGTCCCACCAAGCCATACCTGGTACTAACACCACATGGTTCGCATGCTGACAGCATGACCACTCACGGCGGGAATGTTTGTGGGTCAAACCGGTATCGCGAGAGATTGGACGTCCAGACCGAAAGCGGAGTTCATAATTAAGCTTCAGTACACAAACACTTAAACTGCTCAATATTTTTCTAAAGGACATCTTAACGACCCCCAATAGAACACGCTTTGACGTTCTTGATGTATAAACGATTTTGTAGTTTTGTATCGTTTCATTTGTGTCCAGACAGCACACTGCGTTTGTACCATCAAAACCATACAGGCTATTTCCATTCGCGCTAAGCGTATTCGAAGGGATACTAACATGTGTTTCTCATAAGAGGATTAACGTCATAATCTATCTTAATAACTGATGCTATTTTACCATGTATTACATGTATATTATTTTCTGTTTACGGGAGGTTTAATATTAAAACTAGCAAAAGGGTACCTTTTTCGGACGTGTATGAATTAGATTCAAATTGCCACCACAAATTGAAATGTCGTTAATCGCCTGCCTCACAAGGAAATTAAAATTAAGCGGAGGGTGTTTTTATTGCCCATTCATAGACATAAAATCATATCGTTATCTTATAATGCAAATATATGATATGTCGAGCATTAGCTAGTGTTATATTTATTTCTACTTAGTAATCGCTGATTTTTTTGTTTCGATTCTTATTGAATAAACTTCGTATGGATTGCGTATTCATAGACATGAAATCATATCGTGATCTTAGAGTGCAAATATGATACTTCGAACATTAACAAGTGTTATTTTTAGTTAAACCGACTAATCGCTGACTATCTGTTTCAATTCCTCTTAAATAATCTTTTATTCCGTGCCTATTTGTAAACATTTAATCATATCACGATCTTAAAGTGCAAATATGATACTTTGAGCATTAGCTGGTGTGATTTATAGTTATTCTAACTAATCGATGACTTTCTGTTTCGATTCCTCTTATATCAAACTTTTATTTCTAGCCTATTAATATTCATGAAATCATATATTTGCAGTGTCAAAGCCTTTTTTATTAGTTGTCATGTCCATTGATCAATGAATGAAAAAAATGTTTTCATTGTTTATAGTTTGTTTAGGCAATTTGTTTGGTCGTTTGGGGAAGGGCCAATTTAAAAATATTGTCTTTGAAGTCTTACCGTGTTGCTAGTATTGCACATCTCTGAAAATGGTAATTGACATTTTTCATAATTTTAATATTGTTTATGCATGTACTTAAATAAACATTGTATATCTAAAATGTTCATGCGTTACTTCACAAATGGACAATGTATTTTCATTTACGTATTTATTAGTTCGATTTATATACGCAAGTATTAACACAGAATAATTGTTTTTTAAATACATAATTTTACATCCGCTCGTTCCTTAATCATGATGACTAGGTTTTAGGTGTATGCCTGGACTTTGAAACACTTCATCGAAGTGTAAAGTCTCCCGTTTTACGAAAAAGAGATGGCAATTATATATCGGGTGTTATGAGTCATTTAATTAATGTCTTAAGCGCGGTATTTGTTCTTGTTTTACTTTCAGTTTCACAAAATGCTCTGGATAGTGCTCCGTTTGTAGAATGAAATCAGGGTTTGGTATTCGCTATATTCTGCACAGGTATTGGGATTTTCCCTCCACCTCATAAGGGAATAGGTCAAAGATCACGTGGTTAATGTGCTTATAAATTAGCCCGTCTGGGTGAAAGATATCATTTGGGCGTTCATAGGCGTAAACGTTCTTTCGTTTGTGTTGAACAACATTTATTGGTATGCACGATTGTATTTTTTTTACCGGTTAAATGTTTGAATTGCTAAGACCATGATTAAAATAACTCGATATTTACACATCTTTTTTTTTACAAATGAATGTATCAAACAATATTTTATTTTCTACATCATAATGATTATTATTAAAAATCAAGGTCGCATTATGCATTTATTTACAACGTTTTTGCCGCTTCAAATAATTCTGGATCATAATGCTGTTGTTGCTTTTTGAGATATTTTTATCATGAGTGGAAGTGGTGGCGGCGGCGGCGGTGGTGGTGGTGGCGGTGGTGGCGGTGGAGGAGGTGGTGGTGGTGGTGGCGGTTGGTGGTTTTACCGCGTGAAGGAAGAAGACATCGAATCGGCAATTACCCATTACATAGTTCCGGGGGCGGAAATAGACTACAATGAAACCACTTCCGGTGTACTGGAGGTCATTTCCGGTCCACACGAGGCTGCGGTGGTGACCGTTTCTCCAGTGTACATCATGTGACGACGTATCAGACGAAGCAATGGAATTTAAGATTATGTTGTAAGTTTTGTCTTTTTTTTCTTAACATCGTTCGTTTTTATTTCAAGGAGAATGCCGATTAAAAAGAAAACATTTGAAGTATGTGCATCTTAAAAGCAATTTTGTAAAATCTGATAGTTTTATTTATTTTGACATATGTGTCATATGAAGTTACTTTGAATTTCAACCAAGTTTTTGAATAAATGTTCATCTTCTTAAATATGCAATCATCTTGATTTTTTGCATTTTGCCAACCTTTTTTTCCAATGCAATCGTAAAAATCTTATGTTTTACTCTTTTTTTATAACAGCTACACAAAACAACAACATTAACAGCAATTTATGCTATGATCCCATCAATTGTTTCAAGAATCAATTGAAAATGGCCTGTATATTTCGTTGATAAATCGGACTTGTGCACTCTAAATGGAATTTCATATTTAATATGAATGCTCTTCTTAAACGCAACGACTGTTCATGAAATAAATGAAACATCGTGTAATAAACTGCAGCTTATGTATTGGAAGGGGAACACATTGCTTATTTATGCTTAAATATCTTAAAACACGTCGCTAAAAAGATTACTGCCTGTTGTACTTAGCAGATGATATACATGCAATAAGGCGCGGTTACGGAATTTTTAGTAAGGGGGTGCCATTCCCATTCGTTCAAAACACAACAGGCTGCGCTTAGCATGTAATTACGTTAATGGGTACATACTCACATTAACAATGAACTAGAAATCAATCAGCTCAGCAGATTAAGTTTATATATCAAGAAATCTTTCAGTTTGTGATGCAAGCACCAAATTTGGCACATATACTCTTCAGTAACTATAGATTTGATAAAGCACGTTAGTCAATAAAAAAATTCAAAATGGCGTCCGTTTTCAAGATGGCCGCCGTCAGGATTGAAACATAAAAAAAATGAAACAAATTCTTTGAAAGATTTTACTGCTGTGAATATGGCTTGATTTTGATTTTGTACACAACAACTTGACTAGTTTGAATTTAAATTCAGACATTGTTTAAGTTTAATATAGTATACACAAATCCCACATGGCGTCAAAAATGGCCGCCAAGATGGCCTCTAAAACCTATTTATGATCATAACTATGTAACTATCCACTCAAATTTGACGAATGCCGTGTCTATACCCAGGTTTCAGGGGGCAAAGAACACAATAATATCATCAGACAAAGTGTAAACTAATAATGACAAACAAAAATTCAACATGGCGTCCAAATTTGCTCCAAGATGGCCGCCAAAACATATTAATGATCATAACTATGTTACTATCCACTCAAATTTGACGATTTTGGTGTCTATAGATAGGGGGCAAAGAAGACATTAAGATCATCAGACATTTTTTTAAGTTTATTATATATCATTAAAATCCAAGATGGCCATCAAAACCTATTTATGATCATAAAATTTAACCATGTAACTGTCCACTCAAATTTGATTAATTTGGTGTCTATACCCAGGTTTCAGGGAGAAAAGAACACATAAATATCAAATGTATATCATGAGACAAAATGTAAGCTAATAATGTTACACAAACATCCAACACAGCGACCAAAATGGCCATTAACACAATACGAAGGACAACAAGTCCATAACTTGTTACTCAAAAGTTATGGTTGTTATGTAAAACGCCATCGTTAAAGAGAAAGGAACACTTTTATCAATTTGAGGTTATCACTAAGCAGTTGAATAGTCATAAAATCCAATTTACGACATTTGGAAGAGAGAATGAACTAGCACATGACTTCATGATAGGATCAGGTTTTACTAACTGCTGTAGACTTCATTTTGTACCGGTGCTGAAAATCAATGAAGATTAATTACAGTCTGAATAAGCATGGGTTCTTTCAAAAGGTTAATATTATACACTTTGTGTTCCTTTGACTATTTATTTACATCAAAGTAGAACTAGATGGTCGTATTGTCCCTTTCGGAGTAATGCAGGATCTAGATGAGCAAATCTGTATACTCGCCCACCAACTTTGTGGTGCTACGACGGGATCGTTATACCGTTTCTTTAACAATTTCAACGCCTGCATCCCCTGAACACAAAAAAACATAGCATCCCATTTTAGTCAGAGTTGTGCTGATCAGAGCAATAATGCAGGCCTTGTTTCTGTCACGAGACAAAAAGTCTTCCTTTTTTACATGAGCATTCTGTTTCTTTTTTGAAACTCACAATATGTTTCAGGTTTGTTTCATCGTCTTCGGTGCGTGTTGTCTTTGTTATAATGACCGTATTCGTAGCCATCGAACCCCACTGTCGCTTGTCCGTAATGCATTTGCTCTAAATCCACATAAGACTCGGCTGTTGCGTTATATGAGTCGCCCTTCTCCATGGTCAACGATGCAGCAAAGTGCCACCATCATGCATCTGTTTTATGAATACAGTTCATCTCACATGATGTGTCAACAGCATACTCTCAAATCGCCTGAGCGATCTGAAGCTTATCTGCTGTACAAAGTATGTTATTGGCTTCAAAGAAGGCAGCAGGATGGGAGCTCAGTTCAAAAGACAATACGACTGAAAGGGAAGGATCTCCAGATTTTGACACCACCAGGAAACGCTAGAACAGAAGATCAGGATAAAAAACACGGTCAGAAGCAATCTTAACAGCCACGCTTTTCCCAAGAGCTTTGGCTCTCTGTTTTCTCATGAATTTATAAGCAAAGACCAACTTTCCTATGATATCTCTTATGGTCGTTTTCCCAACCGCCTCAACTGCATGAACATTCACATCTGACACAGCCACTATCCAATTGACCATGTTTCTGAGTAGGGTCAGCTGTGTATGGAGAGCATGTTGTAATCTGTGTCTTCAATTTCTCTAGATCAGAAGAATCACCTTTGATGCACGCCTCAGTTATCTTTGTGCTGTGAAATTGTAGTATAGGTCAGGTCTGTGAAATCCTGCATCGCACTGTTGTGCCCGGATGGTGCAGATAGGGTCCAGGGGGTTTGCATTTCCTCAGCCATTTCACTGCCGCGAATTAGACCACATGTGCTCTATAAACACATCATCAATGTGTGCTCCTACGAACAACGTGAAAACCAATACCGAGCTTTCGATAAACGTCTGGGTGCGTTTCCTCTAGGTCGCTTATTTGCAGCAAAGATGGATAGCAAATCAGGCACTGTCTGCTTATGCATCATACAACACCCAGTATGATATGCTTTAATCAACACCCTTGAATTGCTAATCATATACTGGTAATTCAGCCATACTATGCTTGTCTTTGAGTTCTGGGCAAGTTCATGTTTCTTCATCTCTGTAGCCCTCTCGAGTTTGATAAAAATCGCATAATATGTATCATCTGCTAGCGTCATTTTGCCACTAAGAATGGAAGAGTACAAATCCGTTGCATGATCAAGCAGTATCGGAATGTCTGGATCTTCCTGGGTCATTTCGGCTGTAAGCTGGCTGTGTATGCACTTTTCAACAGGAAGATGGTCCCGTGAAGCCCTCAGGACAATTGTTCGTGTCACAATGTGCACAATTTTGCGCATTTCCTCTATAGACAGCCTCAAGTATGTTTTTGAGAGCGGTTTCTTCCATGAGGGATCCTTTGCCCCCCCACACTTTAAACTACTTTGTGGCGCATCAATGATGATTTCGGCAGCCTCCTTATACAAGCGTTGGTCAAACGTTACAATGGTGTGTAGGTTGTGGCAAGGTTGCAAACTAAGGCTTATGTTGACAGAATGCACGCTTTGTTTCCATTGTACATATAAATCAAAGGCAAGAATTCGACTGACAACAGTCCAGGGTACTGGTTTTTCTGATGCAACATACGCATCATTCCCTGCAAATTCAGTGTTGCCTGAGGCTGAAAAATAGCGATCCTCTTGTCAAAATCCGAAAATCGCGGCAGGTCCAAACTATGGCGTTTCACATAACAAGCATCACGTCAAAAGTAATGGACTTGTGGTCCTTCGTATTGTGTCGTTGGACGCCATGTGAGAGTTCTGTGTAACATAATATACTTAAACTATGTCTGACACTCTTAATGTGTTCTTTGTCCCTCGAAACCTTGGTATATACAATCATCAAATGTAAGTGGATAGTTACAAAGTTATGATCATTAATAGATTTAAGTGGCCATCTTGGCGGCAATTTTGGACGCCATGTTGGATTTGTGTGTAATATAATGAACTTAAACAATGTCTGATGATCTTAATGTGTTCGTTGCCCCTTGAAACCCTTGTATAGCCACCAAAATAATCAAATTTGAGTGGATATTTACATAATTATGATCATTAATAGGGTTTAACGGCCATCTTGGGGGCCATTTTGGACGCCATGTTGGATTTGTGTGTAATATAATAAACTTAAACAATGTATGATGATCTTAATGTGTTCTTTGCCCCTTGAAACCTAGGTATAGACAACAAATTCATCAAATTTGATTGTATAGTTACATAGTTATGATCATTAAAAGGTATTGGCGGCCATCTAAAATACCTTTTATAATTATTTGGTGGTTGAAGGTAATTTTTTTCCATATATTGACCATACTAGTACTTCTTGCTAAAAACAGAGTTTTAGCGGCCATCTTGTAAAAAATGCCGCCATTTTGAATGTTCAAGTGGCTAACGAGCTTTTTCAAGAAAGGGGTACCTATAGGTGATGTATGCCAAATTTCATGTTTGCATCACTTAGTGATTTTTTTTTCAATAATCAGCCCAGCTATATACATGTACATTTCTCTAAAATGCCGACGTTAAAACGTTCATATTTTCGTATCGCTCTGACAGTGACGCCTTTTGAAGTTAAACTCGACATAACAAACGACACGTTCTACCTCGTAAACATTATATATTGCCTGAGATATGGCCAATATTAATTTTGACATCGCCATATCATTGGCATGACGTGTCTCAAATACTTAATATCGGATGTACAACAGCGATTGTATGCCATCATTCCACCTACATTTGCCCAATGCATATCCGGCTTCTACTGCGTCATATTAACCTTTTTTCACTGTTAAGGAGCTTAAATTGTGTTCACAGACAATCATAGCTTAAATGCATTACAAATGCAATAAGATACATCATTAAGTAATCCTCTCCAATATATATTCATTTTAGAGAAATTCAATTAGTGAGTGTGTTTTGGTCTGTGTGTATTTGATTCCAACCACCACCGCAAAATTAAACGCCGTACAAAGCCTGTATTACAACGAAATTGGAAGTGAACGTGGATTATTCTGCACAGAAATAAAATTCATGTCGTGTTCAAGGGATCAATATATGATTGAGGTATTAGCGAGTTCTATTTTTACTTCGTAATCACTGTCTTCTTTTTGTTTCGATTTCTATGAAATAAACCTAAACCAGAACACATCATTCGGATATAGTGAAAATAAGATTGCGTTATAAAAACATCGACGACAGAGCACTTTTTTTTATTTCGATTTCTCTGAAATAAACCTGAACCAGAACTCGTCATGTGGGTATAGTGAAAACCATCGACATAAGAGCTAACTAAGTGCATCTCGTCATCAATATATAAATAAGTACATAGCTTATAATATAAACATTGAAAGTTTACAGATTTCTTTTTTGTCAAAATCGAATGCAATGTAATGATGTTATTTTTGTCTACGAACTTAGTTTTTATTTGCTGGCAAATTAAGAAGTATATGCTGGGAATTTAAGAAGTATATGCTGGTTTAGTTTTTATTTGCTGGCAAATTAAGAAATATATGCTGGGAATTTAAGAAGTATATAATGGGAATTTAAGAAGTATATGCTAGCAATTTAACAGATGTGATGAAATTCAGGCAATACATGCTTGACATTTAGGTAGTATATGCTGTTTAATTAGGCTGTTAATGCGGAAAGTTTAAGCATAATATGCTGGCCATTCCAACTGTACATAATATGATGGCCATTTAGACAGTACATATTAATGTAATGACGGCAATTAAGCCAGTGTGTACTAAAAATATATGCTGAGTATACTGGCAATACAGTTTTATATGCTGGTACGAAAGTGTATATATGCAGTATATTCAGGTAGATATATAATGAAAGTTAGGCTGCCCATTTCGCACCAACTGGACAGGTCGATTTCGAATTACTAACTGTATTCCTTAGGCCAATTAACATAATGCGTAGAACACTGTTTATGCCCCCTTATTCATAGTAGAGGGGGTATATTGTTTTTGGCCTGTCTGTCTGTCATTGTGTGTGTCTGTCTTTCTGTGTGTCTGTCCCAAAACTTTAACCTAGGTTAAAGTTTGGTCATAACTTTTGCAATATTGATCATAGCAACATGATATTTTGGCATGCATGTGTATCTCTAACTATGGTCGAAATAGAATGTAAGTTTCTTGATCAAAATAAACCTGTTCTGAGATTCAAACGAATAATAAACGTACTTAAGGGATGGTATTTAGTTATGAATTTACTCTAACACTGGTTGATGTAAAATAATAAAAAAAATGTAAACTAATGAATTGAAAATGCTTAAGTTTAAAGTTTTAAAAGCGCAAACATAAAATACGAAAATAATTAAGAACTTAGTACCTTATGCTTTAACTGATGTGACGTGTTTGTATAATGTCTGATCAGTGTATAATTTTTACTTTCTTTTCCCGATATCGTATACAAATTCTCAGTATACATAGTAGCACATCTAGGATGGGATGATGAGGCTTATTTCAAGTGATTTTCAGTTTCGATTTAAATAGAAAATCGATCGTTATAACACAAACAAATACATGAAAACTGCAATGTGGCAGTTATGTTAATCGTGTAAATTGTAGGTACGTGTGATATGTGCACTTGTGTAAGCCTAAGATTGAATAGCCTATGTCAAACAAGTACACCAAATTCGCATCAACTACACATTTACATGAAATAATGCTCCTGGTAGAGAATGATGTATTTAGTGTATATAGATCAGTAGAAACACTGAATTCCCCGTAATTACCAAAATCCCAATTTATTTGCAAAACCAAACCAGATGATCTTCTAAAACTTCAATTATGTTCAATTACACAAAATGGCTGGCATAGTTTAATTCATAATACATGTAATAATGAATCGATATAAGAAAACATGAAGATTCAAATATAATTTGTACTCACCTTTACTTTCTGTTGGTCGATGTAATTCTAATTTGTTTCTGTCAGTTCTTCCCTTATTTCGTACATTAAGCAATTTGATCGGTGTCAAGCGTTGGAAAAATGACCGTCACATTAAATTTTATGAAATCACTTTATCGTGATAATGATGTCCCCTGCTATCCCATCAAATTAGTCAATAATATACATAGTATATTCCCCGATTGACCTTGACCTTCTATATTGAAAGGATGTGTTTTTATCGGCGGTGATTTAACGTGATTTTGTTCAATGGAATAATCAATAATCTTGTTACAAAAACAGTCTAGTAACACATGACATTCTACTCATACCTATTTATGAATATATTTGTTTGACATAAACGTAAAGTAAACGACAGACTTACAAACTTATTCATGTACATTTTGCCTCTAAAAAAAACTACTAGTACATATTATATGTAAATATTGGTAGTCCTTTTGTCAATTTTTCTATACGATGACAGTTCTTTTTCTTGTCCTTTTTTTCTGAATACGAAAACTTTATTTGTTGTTTTCCCTTTTATTCATACAAAAATTGTAAATGAAAAAAAAAACGAACGAAACTTCTCAATCGGAACTCATACCAAATTATGAATGTGTTTATTTGACACAAGCATATATTAGGCGACAGACATACGAACTTATTCATGTACACTTTGCTTCTTAAAGATAGTTTTTCTAACGTGTATATCTATGTCATCAGTTTTTCTTGATGTGAGCATTCATCCACATTTTGCTTCTTAAGTCACAGTTAACTAGCTCGTTTTCGTTAGTTTCTATGTTAATCTCGGTACATGTATATATATTGCTCGTGTATCTACATAGACGTGTATATGTTGACTTACGCATATTGTATATAACATTGACATATAACGTTGATATATAACTTTGATATATATCTTTGACGTATAATTTTGATATATGACTTTGATATATATATCTTCGATATATAACTTAGATATATCTTTGATATGTGACTTTGAGATATAACTTTGATATATAACTTTGATATATGACTTTGATATGCAACTTTGATAGATGATTTTGATATATAACTTTGATATATGACTTTGATATATATCTTTGATGCATTTCTTTGATATATATGATTTAACGTATGACTTTGATATATAACTTTGATATATATCTTTGATATGTGACTTTGATATATTTCTCTGATATGTGACTTTGATATATGTCTTTGATATATATAATTTTGATATTCCGTCTGCTGATCTACACTTTTTACCATTTTTTACTTTTTTTCCTGAATCAACAGTTACCAACACGTTTATATGTATCGTTCGTTATCCTTTAATTCCGTCTGTTGATCTAGATATATTTCGTTTTTGGATATTTAGATCGACAATGTGGCGGAAATACAGTTACCAACACGTATGCATGTACCGTTATTTATCCATAACTCCTTTGAGAGTATCCGTTTAGTAGGTCTAAGCATTTTCCTACATTTCGTTTATCGTACAATCTAGATAAAACAATTGGAAGACATTAAATATGATTTAGAATGACAATGTGACGGATATACAAGCATGCTCAGTTTTCGGTTCGTGTATTGATTTCGTTTGTTTTTTTACCGTGAGAACCTGACAATTAAACAAAGCATATTTCTTATTTTTTGTTCTTATTTTTGTTTGTTAGTCTGTTATTGTTTTTTAATCGTAACTATCAGTTTATCTAAGTGTATCTCGTTTTCGTAAATTTTTGATTACCAATACGACAAACGTAAGAACAATTTCACTGACATTGTACTTGGTTAAACATGTAATTATACAAAACACACAAATATTACAGATAAATACAAATGATACGTTCCAAATATTGGAATTACATATGTTATTTTTTGACTGTCATGAATATTTAAGACTTATAATAATGTTTGCTGTTCGTATCATGATAACTGTTCTCATGTTATTAGTAATGTTATGGTAAATTTGAAATGTAATGTTTCTTATGACACACATACACACACTCGCGCACGCGCCCACACACACACACACACACACGCGCACGTACACACACACACGAAAGCACACACGCACGCACGCAATATAGTATATTTTCAACATGCGTTTTTGAAAATACTTTTTTTTAAATATTAAGTCGTTTTTTTGTGTTTTTTTCCAACTAACATACCAGCCTACCTATATCTCCCTATCTCCCTATATTATTTTTATATATACACATAAATATATATATACAAATACAGCATGTTTACCTCAATTCCATATCTTAAGACAGTAACCAACTAAATAGGCGCACACAAGCTTACCATTTACTTAACTCTCCTTTTGTATGAGTATTAAGATATGTACTTGAAATGTAAAAGGGCTTAATAACAAAGACAAACGCACTAAAATTTTCAAATGGTTAGACGAAAAAAAAAATACAACATATGTCTTTTACAGGAAAGTCACCTAACACCTTCCCTAGCACAAACCTTAAAAATGAATGGGACGGAGATATTTATCTTAGTGGACAACATACGAATAAACAAGGCATCGCTGTTCTGATAAAAAATAATGCAGGAATAACCGTGGATAACTTTAACGAAATAATAATTGGCAGACAAGCACTATAGATATAAAAATACACGAAAAACAATTAACATAAATAAACGTTTATGGCCCTAACAAAGATGAATCCAAATTTTACGAAACATTAAAATCCTATAAAATAAGTAACCAAGATAAAAACATTATAGTCGGAGGTGATTTCAATATTGTTCTTAACCCATTATTAGATAAAAGAAATGGAAACCTTTACACTCACTCAAAAAATAGAAACATTTTGAGTAGCATAATTGAAAAATACAATTTAATCGATATCTGGCGTACAGTTAATCCGAATGAGAGAAAATTCACCTGGCACTCAAACACAAAACCAACAATATTTTGCAGATTAGACTATTTTTTAATATCTGGGTCACTCTGCAATATTATTGACACATGCAACATAAAACCAGGATTTATGACTGACCACTCTCTAGTTGAACTTAAACTGCATACAATACAAGCTGAAAGAGGCACAGGATACTTTGAACTTAATAATAGCATCTTATTAGATACGCAATACCAAACGCAAATAAAACAGGAAAATACCAATACAGTTCAAAATAACAAAGATGCAAACCCCAACACCTTATGGGAAATAATTAAAGGTAATATACGTAACACAACA
>VMBQ01000771.1:50676-94809 GCA_007657795.1 Dreissena rostriformis
CGCCTCCTCCTCCGCCTCCTCCTCCGCCTCCTCCTCCGCCTCATCCTACTCATCCTCCACATGCTCCTCCTCATGCTCATCCTCATGCTCCTCCTCCTGCTCCTCCTTCTGCTCCTCCTCCTCCTCCTCCTCCTGCTTCACCTCCTGATTCTCCTCCTGCTTTTCATCTTGCTCATTCTCCTCCTCTTCCTCCTCCTCCTTCAACTCCTTCACCTGCTCCTCATACACATCCTCTTCCTCCTCCTCATCCTCCTCATACTCCTCCACCTGCTCCTGCTCCTCCTCCTGCTCTTGCCCCTGCTCCTCCTGCTCCTACTTCTCCTCCTGCTTTTCCTTCTTTTTCTTCTCCTTCAACTCCACCTCCTCGACCTTCTCCTCCTCCGCTTCCTCTTTCTTCTCCTTCACATCATTCTTCTTCTTAACCTCTTCCTCCTTCTTCTCCTCCAACTGCTCCTGCTCCTCTTTCACCTCCTCTTCCTCCTACTCCTCCGCCTGCTCCTGCTCCTCCTCATACTCTTGCTCCTCCTTCTCCTGCTCTTGCCCTTCCTCCTGCTCCTCCTTCAATTCCTGCTCCTCCTCCTCCTGGTCCTCTTCCTCCTTCTCCTCCCGCTCCTGCTCCTCCTACTCTTCCTCCTCCTTTTGCTCCTGCTCCTCCACCTGCTCCTCCTTCTCCTCCTCCTCCTTCACATTCTCATCCTCAACCTCCTCCTCCTCCACATCCTTCTCTTCCTCCTCCTCATCATCTTTTTCTTCTTCTGCTTGATCATCATCGTCATGATCATCATCATCAACATCATCACCATAATCATCATCGTATTTACAATGAAATCAAGATATGCCGAATACAACGTTTCTATTTATCAATGCCTCATTTACGTCATTATAAAATAAGAATATATGAGAATTACAAAATCGTATTTATGCATCTATTTCAGTATTACACTTATGAATCTAAATAATATAATTAAATTTAAATGTTTACATGTAAAAAAAAACTGGTTTCACCTTTAAGTGATTCTATATGCAGCAAAACTGTGCATACAGAAGCACATGAATCACAGCCAAACATCACAAAGCACGCATACATAATTTATAAAAAAAAATCTACGTTGCATTAATTAAGTTTGGACAACGTTATGGAATCTAATGCAGCGACCGAAGCAATCAAAAAATTTGACCACCATTTCAATTGCAGCTGGTGAAGAGATCCTCCTCTTTACACACAGATAATTTCTCTAGTGATTGTAAAGTCACAAATAAGAATTCGATTATTAAAAATAAATTGCTCGCATTCACAATCAGAAATAGGCAAACGCGGGCTGCCATTATTGCAATGTTTGATTTTGTTTACATGGGTTAACATTAAATGCATCAGATTTGAGATGAAGCACGAACAATACTTAAACGGGAACACGAGTTAACCGGGAACAAGACTTTAACGGGAACAAGGCTAAACCGAGTTTGAGATAACAAAGTACAGTTGCAAATGTAGTTCAGGTTATCGTAAATTATAATTTCGAGACTGATCAGTACCATATAACTTGCTCTCTGTGTAGCTACTGTAAATGACAAACTCGATATAATAAAAAAAAACAATGTATGCTATACATACACAATTACATTTTTAAAGATAATCCTAACTTTTAACCAATATCTAAATCAGAGCCGCAACTATGAAAATTTTAGGATGTACAATCCAAGGATAAATCATTAGTTAACTTGCCAAATGGACATGTACTCGTTCTTCAGAAACAGAGTACGAAAAGAAACGTACCCGTTATTTATACGGATCTTACTAGGAATTCCATCTTACCGATTGTGTCTGCTTTTTTCATAAAGATAATGAAAATAATAGACCTATACGGTTTCACGTTCACTTTCGATTAGACAATGAAAATTAATTTAATAACCTACAAGTATTGTTGTAATTAATGTAAACGACACACTATGCAATGATTATTATCTTATCAATAGTTCTTACTGTTCTCGCTCGGTCACTATGAGAGGTCAATGTATTCAATCATGATAATCATGATCATCACCATCATTCAAAATCATCATCATATTCTTCACCTTCATCTTCATGTTCAAAATTCTCATCATTATAATTCTCGCTTTCTTATCACTACCACCAGCAAAAAAAATAACCACAGCCGTCATCATTATAAAAAGCACCATCATTCATTACATGTATTATCGTCATCACAAACCGCCTTATATTCCAATGTTATATCATAACTATCTCCGCCATCATTATCATCACCAGTGCAGATATCATCGTTATTACTGTCAAATCTGCTGCTCACGAATGTTTAACATGAACTGATTTCATTTCTGTATTCAAAAGTAGTCACACAGCAATACGACTTTCCTTGTACGATGCCTTAATTTAAACATAATCACCCACACAGAAGCGTCATATATAACGGCCAGCAATTGTAAATGACAACTTAAAGAGTGGACCTTCTTGTTAATATCATGTAAAATTAATTCTTTACATTTAGTAAAGTTCAAAGATTACCAGTCATTGTATATAGAATCATACAAATAAATGTGTCACATCATGATCACCCCAAAACCATAAAATTAAACGAACATAAATTGCACGATTTACACGAGTAAAATACCGTTAATACGCTATGCCAATGAACATTAATAAGATAATACAAATAGAAAACAAACATCTATGTATTTATGTATTTTTAATGTACGGACAATTCATGTTAATGTAGTCGTATGCATACAATGCAACTCCTAAATTATAATTCTCTTACTTTCTTAAACACAGGCACTTGCTCAGTAAATAATTAATAGCTTAATCAAAATATATTAAAGTATTTAAATACATTCCACACACAATGTATGGAGTACTTTTCAAATAAGTGTACCTATGGATACATGGCGACAGTGGTTATAGCTTTAGTTTGCCCTCAGAGACACGGTACAACCATGCCAGTGTGGAGACAAGACTGGTGGTGGAGAGGGCCTATGGAATTTAGAAATCGAATTTTTGCAAGTATAAGTAAACCAAAATGAATGAATGCAAGAGGAATTTTAATTCTTTGTTAGACAGTTATACAATTACATAAATAAATTTCAATTGGCAATATTTCACGTTAAATATAAATATAAAGTTAATGAACAATGCAATAATGTCTTTTACACAAAAGTGGAGCATGCTTCTTACTCATTCGCTCAAAAGCTGTACAAATTGTTCGTGTGTGCATGAAACTATACAATCTGTGCAAGGGCAGGAATGTACCACTCCCGTCATCTTGGAGGAGGACGACCACGATGACCATGTGTTCAAGTGGGCCAGTAAATGCAAATGGTTTACAAACGCGACAAAGTGTCGTAAACCTTTTATAAAAATTGGACTTGATGATAGGTATGTTAACCAATGTATTACAACAACAGTTTTAGCATCATAACAAAACATAAAACAATCACTTGAAATGGATCTATCACACTTTTGCACATGCATTTTTATTTTATGTATTGAATATGTGAACAATATCATTGAAATATATCAATTTCTATTCTGCAAATGTACTTGTTCATAGATAAACAAAACAAAAATGATGTTTAGCATTTGATTTTTTTAATTACGTTTATAAATACATGTGTATTCATTATAATGGAGAATATTGTCTATTTAATTGAAATTATTAATTTGTCATTGTATAACCTGACATTAATATGTGCAAATCAAATGATGCATATGACTACTAGAACAAAAACAATTAATTTGCTAATATTAACATTATATAAGATAGTGTTCCGGGTTTTTAGAGGGTAAAGTATTGACACTGCACATAGAGTTGAAAAAAACGTTACTCTTGTGCAGCTCTCCTCTGCTGTCCGACATAACATGTTACTGCTCACGCATAATATCGTGTGTGTGTATTCGTCAACCGTCAGGATTCGGATTCGTCTTTCATCTGAAACCTCATTTCGTTTGCATGTATGTGGAAAGGACTACTTTTAGCTGGACTATTTACTGATAAGTTCCAGCTATACTATGCCCCCAAATGTTGGTGTCTGGTAAACATGCAAAATCTCCAGATAATTGTTTCTACTACAGGTATTCAATTGAAACTTCGTATGGGGTCATTGTGTGAGGTCAGTGATCAAGTTCCATTAATTGGGCATGTAATGTAGCAGAATTGTGTTCCTTTGTACGAAGATAATTCAGGTAAAGATTTGCTTGTAACAGCTCATATCTCTTTCTCATTTGTATACATAACATGGAGTTGCATTTGTGGTCAATTCGGCGAAAGTCAAGATCACTTAAATGTTATATAAAGTTTGCGTTCTGTAAATTAAATTAGTATGAAGCTCTTGTGCTGATATGTTGAGTGTATATAAGTAACATGGGGGATCTAGCAAAAATTGTTTTGGCCGCCAGGGTCAATGTCACTGTTAACAAACACAAACGTAGTTTCCAGTCAATAATTTTAGTTTGGATATAAGTCGTTCTCTTTAATGTTGTGTGTAGGGAGCAGCTTACATACAGACCTTTGTTGTCCAATCAGTAAATTGATTCTGGATCAGATCATGTGTTATTGTGCTGTAATTCGAGTAAGCAGCTTTAATGCAGACCTAGATTGCAGAGTAAATTAAATTTAGCTTAATTAATTGAAGGACATTTCGAAATTTAACTTCCATGCATTTCTTGTTAATAACATTTGTTATCAATTAGTTTACATATTCCTCAAAGCAACTAAATATATTCAACTGCAAATCTTTCTTTTGGTCATTATATTATGCGACTGACATAGAACGTACATCATACTATCAAAATTGAATAATTTAATTTAAATCGAAGGAATAAAATATGACAATGGTCAATGTCAGTTTGTTCTTACGTGTTCAACATTTTTTTTTTTTAATCCCATTTCTACTTGTTTTACTAGCTTAAATGTAAAGGTGCATTTATATATGCATTTTATGTAGTTAGTATGTCACAATTTAAATAGTTCGTTTATGATGTGTTTAATTCTATTTCAATACAATGTGTTTTTAAATACCAAGTGTGTATTAAATTACTTAACAAAGAACAATTTTGTGTTTGGTTTTGAATATTGAATATGTGAAGACCACATGTACAGTATATAGCATGCCAATTTGTTTTTTAATTGGCCACACAACTGATTATTTTAAATAAAAGAACAGTTCTTGTTTCAAACATCAAATACCACTTATACGAATATTTTTGTCTGGCTCACTACCATTTTCATCGTCCGGAGTCTTCCGGTTGGGAGATGTTACTGCACATTTGATGAAGCTGAAGAATCTGTTTATAAAGAATTTAATTTTTCATTTGAACAAAGAAAAGACGTTTTAAGAAAATGCCTGTAAATAAATTGTCAATGTCCCAATATCCAAAATCGAAACCGAAAACAGTTATTTATAGATAGGATCTAAAAATAACAACAGCTATTAAGCGAGCAATACTTTTCGGTACTTTGAGATCAAAACATGATTTCATATTTGTGATTCCATGCAAAGCAAAGCAAACGCAGCTTTCACTTTGGGAATCATTGTTATAACATTTCTTCTCGTATTTCGAATCGAACGTAAATACATAAAAAACGACGTTCACTTTTCGAACGTCTGAAATTAAAACAATTCGAAGAATACCACGGAACGATGGGTATATTTTCCTTTGAAGGTAATAATTTCAATGTATATTTTGATCGTTACTGACACTATTAAAGCTCCTTAAGGTCTTCGAAAATAATTTCTTGCATGCAAAAATGGTATCAGTAAAGATGACAATTATTAGACTCAACTGAAAACGATTTCGTTCATAAGAAAAAGGTGACATTATATATTTGTTCGAAAGCGCGAATGGAATATAAACTGTATTGTTAGCATACTGCCAACGTAATGTACGTACTTGATTTACTCCATAAAACGCATACGCTATTACGTGAAAAGATACAATACACTAATAATTTACAAATCGGTTTAATTGACCGTTATCAATATGTTGTTTGTACATTTTTTGTTATTACATTCGTTGATATCAATTTCTTCAAATTTATTTTTTAAGTGTGAAGAAGGAGACATAGATCATCGATACTCTGAAAAAAAGGAATAACTATCTTTTTAGTAGAATTCGAAACATAAATTGACATTCAGATCACAGCGTGAATCAATTCAATGGCCACATATTTGTTTATTTCAATCGGTAAACCTAAATTGGCTTCTTTATTGAAACAACGGTTTATCTTACAGATTTTGCTTATAACATTACAATAATTAAGCAAAGTGTTTAATATTGAAATCTTGAACTTATTGTTGTATTTGGTTTTAGGGATCGGAAGGTTCCTAAACAGAAGTGGTGGTGGCGAGGGTGGCGGAGGCGGAGGTGGCGGCGGTGGTGGTGGTGGTGGCGGTGGTGTTGGAGGCGGCGGGGTGGTGGTGGCTGTCGGTGGTGGTGGTGTTGTGGTGGTGGCGGATGTAGTGGTGGTGGCGGAGGCGGCGGTGGTGGAGGCGGCGGCGGTGATCGTTGTTGGTGGTGGTGGTGCTGTAGTGTTGGCGGATGTAGTGGTGGTGGCGGAAGTGGTGGAGGCGGCGGAGGTGAAGGATGACACAGCAAAAATGTATCGACATTATACTGGACTCTTGTTGTTCATTGATTATTTTACATACAGCTTTTAAACATATGTGATACATTAACCATGTTTTCATGCTGTTTTGTCGTGGATTGATTTTTAAATGTCTTCGTTCAGCTGCACTTAATGAAATGTTATATTGTACGTTTTTCAGTTTGCATTTGTTTTTTAAATTGTTTGGATGCATACTCTAAGAATTACATTTTAAAATACTTAAGTCGGCGATATCGAGTTTTGAGTGACCACATCTCTGTACGAAACATAATCTTTCCAACGTCCTATTTTACAATACACTTAAGAAACAATTTCTAGTTCGAAACCAAACAGCAATATTATTCCTATTAAATGCATCATCAAATGAATTGTATAATCTACAACATGTTTTGTCTGCTTTTCTTTTCTAGTTGAAATATTGATTCGTTTTGAATTTCATAATCACTTAGAACTGAATAAGATATAACTAAGAAATGTCTACATGGTAAAACGATCAAACGGAGATTTCAGTACATGTGTACACATTTCTTTCCACATACAATGTGTATGTGAAATACTACAACACAATCCAGCGATATAGTTTAAATAAATAAAACATCAGATGTATACTGGCTTGTCTATTTATGTAGCCGAAAACTATAAAACATTGCAAACGTTTTCGACCTTTTATTTCATAACCATTTGGCACTGAAAGTGCCGAAATCGTGAAAGCTTTTTTGACGATGAACATGTATCAGGATTAATAACTGTGTGCATATCATGGCATGATAAATAATGTTTAAAAAAGCAAAATGAACACATTTAATACATCGAACATTTTTATGATTGCATTCTTTGGTATTTTCTTATCACTAAACTTTAAATAAGAAGCTTTTCTTCAAATCAAGTGACATTCATAAAAGTGAGATTAAAACATGAAAAGCTTCAATATTTGTACATTTAATGTCAAAGGACTGTGTTCCAAAATAACACGCGAGCAAGATTTTGCATGGTTAAAAGCAAAATCAATTGATATAGCAATGTTACAAGAACTGCATTATGATAATAAACAAGTAAATACTGACTGGGCTCAAGCATGGGGAGGGGACGTTTTTTGCAGTGGAAAAGTACAAACAGCTGAGGCATCGGAATTCTATTGAAACGCAATCAACAAATTCATATCATCGTCGACATTGCCCATCGTCTCGGAAAATATAATTAAATGTTGAACAAAAGTCAAAGCTGGCACATACTAGTATGTAAGGGTATCACGTTTAAACGTTTTAAGGGTCGCGTTTTGTGTTTTGCTCAAACACGTTTACAAAATCAGTGAACGTTTAAACGATAGTCAATATAAATATAATAATAATAAATATTGGGGTGCAAATAACGTAGCCGACTAGCCGTGCGCAGTTTATCGATGACGAACTGCTTAATCAGGGTACTTGCGGTATATCCGGGAACTACTGAATTCGGCAGTAATTTATTTCTGATTGGTAAAGCACTGCGGTAGCATATTGAACAGCAATATTTTAACCAAATAATATATTGATTACGTTTTTTCTAGTTAACTGGTTTTTCATTTTCTGCAGTCAAACGATATGCACATTGTATTTCATGTGCAAAAAACATGATACAGTATTTTCGGATACAGTATTTTTCGTCGATTTTACATTATTTTCGACGTTCTTTATATTGTTTTTATAGAATGACGAATACTCATGTGGTGATACGGATGATCTGCTTTATAATATTTTATGGTTTTAATATGACGTCATTGCGCGAATGGCATATGCACTGAATAAAACTTTCGGAAATAATTACTACTTTCAGTTTGGAAATGCGATGGTACTGATGCTTTTAAAACAGACATAGGGATACCGTTTAAACGGTAACGCTTCGTTTTATTCATTTCGTTTAAACGTTTAGAAAAATATGTAAACGTGATACCCTTACTAGTATGGCTAAAGCTCCAAATTATGCGAGGACGATTGAAACGTCTTGAAACGTCTTGAAGCGTACAAAACATGTATTAGACATGCAATGGCAGTCAAAGCGACCAAGAAAATATATAATGAGATAACATCGAAATAGTTTGATTTTTATTAATTGGGATTGAGCACGTTCGTTGTCGTTTAAACATAATTTGCTTAAAATAAACCAATACGATTCTTTAATAGCTCCCTATTTTTACCTTGCAAGTACGCGTTTCTATTCTTTATCGGCCCACCCCATACAAACCCCGCACGCCCAAGAATGCATACTCAAACGCACACACGTACGCTGTTCAAACCTTTTTTGGCCCCACCACCTCGACCATCTTTATGAACTGGTGGCCCGTCAGTTTCCCGCACCCAGTCACAATGACTGTATCCTTGGGATCGTCCATGTTCATCGTTTTGCAATCAGGTATGGGACCTGATCATACAATTAACAATTTTATGAGGTATATTATCAGATACTTTTTTAACTTCAATACCATAAATGAAACACAAATCTTGTAAAGTACATTTAAAGTTATACAATTTAAGCCAGTAACAAGTGGATGTTCGGAAATATATAGTCAGAATTCATATGTGATGCTTACTGAATAATATATATTTTGACCATAAGATAATGTTTTGTAAACAAAACATTTATCTAAACATGCTATCCTTAGGTTGGCATTTTTTTATATTTAATAGAAAATATACCGTCAGAAAATATTAGTTAACACTCAAACAACAAAAATAAAGTTAGAAGCAGGTAGTTAACGTGTCTTTCTTTGTAATTCTTGTGATTTTTATGATGGATGCTGAATTTACGGGGCTGTATTTGATGGAATTTTTGTAGAGTAGATTCGATGCTTGGGAAACAGTGGCACGGTCACATGGCGTCTGACCTAAGCAATAGTCTAAAGAGCAAAAATAAATTCAAGCGTTAGGAGAAAACGTAGTTTATATGTATTCATGTATTCAGGGAAATGACCATATAAGAATATTTTCTGAAAATAGTCTTCATGTTTGCCTTAGTGGCAGTAAAAGGGTATATTTCAAGCTAAATAAATAAATTCCCGTGGCTTGTTAAACATATTTCTTTCTGTTGGGTAGCACATAAATGTCAAACTATATTAAGCTGTATTATTCAATTTCTGGAGAGTGTGTTTCTTCAGTTTTAATAAAGGTGGGCACTATGTTCAGGTTTATAAGGGAAAAAATCCACTTTAAATTAATGTTGGTCTTTTATGTAGCAATAGTGAAAGGTACTTTAAGGACTACTTACTCAATGCGAAAATATTCGGTACTTGGTGCAGTTAATAGGTTGTCTTATGGCGCATTTATTTATAGTTACCAAGCCAGTTTATTAGGATAATTATTACTTCAAATGTAGTAAATCCCGACTGTTTTCGGTATTAACTTGTATCTTTATTGTTTAATTTATTACATACATGGAAACACGCAACCGAAAAAGGCGCCGTCTTTTGCGAGAAACACAGCAGCAGTCCAGCCAATAACTATGCCAGCTGCCTTCCTCCCAACAGCCCGGCCAGGTGCCTCAAACCGAACAGCCCGGCCAGGTGCCTTCCACTCCCAGCCATCAACCCGGCCAGCTGTCGCATAACCAACAGCCCGGCCAGTTACCCCCCAACCAGCAGACAGATCAATTCTCCACCGGCACAGGATCTGTCCGTGGATCCTATCTTCCCCAGCCGTCTTATCCCGTAGGTATGGATCGACGGCAATTGTTTTCCAGAAAGCAGAGTTTCTGATTGAAGTTGAGTCCTCAAACACTTAAACTGTGTAGAAATTATTTGTATTGGACATCTTACCAACCGACATACAGAACACGATTAGAAATTCTTGACATCAAAACGCTTTTGTAGTTTTTTTATCTTCAAAGAAAAATCAGTGAGCTATTAAAGAATCTGTTTACGTTAATTTCATCAAATTAAGTTGATACAACAACCAAAGTTTGTCAATCCCAAACGCAGGTATTTCCAATTCAAAACAAATCAGACTATGTTGATGTACAGGACATATATTACTGAATAAAAGAAAACTGTTATTGTACAATAACAATTTGTAGTGTAATAAATGTATCATAGTGTAAATACTTGAAAACCAACAAATTTGATGTTAGACTATGACAATTGTTTTACTAGTGAAATTGTTTTAGCTCCATCCTAAAGCTCCCTTGTTAATCAAATTGTGTTTAGAGCTGATCAAACACTTTCCAATATTTTACACCCATTTCGAGAATATAAGGCTTTAGCCTCATTATTCAAATTCAGTGTTTTAACATGCCTTCTTAAGACAAATTTTAATTTCCCGATTAATCAGGAATACTTTAGATCTTACTTGTATTATGTGTATATAAAGTATAGTCTATGGATATTGATTATCTTATTGTGTTTCTAAGTTTGTCATGTTAACAGTAAAAGTCTCTTGTAAATCTTTTTATATTTGCAATGTACTGTATTTTAAACTGTGTTGTGTATGTGATTACATGTATATACTGTGTACATTAATAAGACTATAATTAATAAATAAATATATATAATTATAGTGTGTCGTGTAAGATTTGATTTCAATTGCGTAGCATATTCTTTTGAACTTGAACGCGATTGTACATTTCAAGCGTCCTCTCATAATTTGGAGCTTTACCCACACTACCATGTACCAACTTCCTTTGCATTGAATTTTGTAATTTTACCATGTTTTATATTGTTTTTGGTGTACGGGAGGTTAATATTTTAAATAGCGAAACAAGAACTTTTGTCCCGACGTGTATATATTCGATTCAAATCACAACAAAACACCAAATGCCGTAAATCGCATGCCTCACGACAGCATTAAAATTAACTTGAGAATGTTTTTTTTTTTAAATTTATTGCATATTCATATACATGAAATCATTTCGTGATCTTAGAATGCAAATAGGATATGTTGAGCATTAAGTAGTGATATTTGTAGATCTACTTACTAATCGCTTACTTTATGTTTCAATTACTCTTAAATAAAGGTAATGCATAAAGCCTTTTCATAGACATGAACTCATATCACGAGCTTAAAGTGTACATTTGATGAGTCTAGTATTAGCTGGTGTAATTTTTAGTTCTACTGACTAATTGATGACTTTCTGTTTCTATATCTTGCCTATTCATAGACATATAATCATATCGTAATCTTAGAATGCAGATATGATATGTCGAGCATTATATAGTGTTATATTTAGTTTTACCGACTAATCGATGACTTTCTGTTTCGATTTCCTCTTAAATAAACCGTTTATATCTTGCCTATTAATAAACATATACTCATATCGTGATCTAAGAATGCAAATATGATGTGTCGAGCATTAGCTAGTGTTATTTTTAGTTCTACCGACCAATCGATGACTTTCTGTTACGATTCCTCTTAACTAAACGTTTTATATCTTGCCTATTCATATTCCCATATCTTTATCTAGACCAGTGCACATTCCCGTTATCAAGAACTGTACCAAATGCCTTGTTTAAAAGGATCGAAAACGAGATCGAAGATGTGAACGATGGGATTGTCTATTAATCGTTTAGGAGGCTAGAAACTAGGAGACATCCATTGGTAATAATCGGCATAAGTTCAAATATGTAATAAACGGTTAATAATCAACTCCGGGGATGTTTTTGTTCTCGGCCATCCTTGTTAAGTATATATGCTAAAAATATATTATGATATGAACACATACAGTCATATTGCAACCAAATCAAACTGTAGTTGTGATTGTTAATCGGGCTACGAAAGAAAACAATATAAGCTAACTTGCAATTGTAGTGCCATTTGTTGATATATGACACGTCTTCTCGCACAAAAATATTGATTATATGTCGGAAGTTAAAGTTCATAAACATTCCGAAGTCACAAACAAAACGATCTGTCCTATCAACGCAACTTTTTACAGCTTTTAGATACTTGACTTAACGTTTGCGTATTATTCTTTACTTGCTAAATTTTTGTAGGTCTAAAACATTGCTCAGTTCGTGCGCACTAGAACATGAGGGAGTCTTTATTTTATTAATTTGTGTAAATCTGCATTGTATTTGGGAATTATAATTTATGGGATCTCAATCTTCGTTAAGACTCCATTCTTACAAACGTCTGTTTAACCGAAACCATTGTAATTGAACAAACAAATCGTGCAGCGTTTGAAGTGTTATTATTCAAGTACATAATCTCAAAAGTGTGTATTTTTTACGACGCCTGTACCTTTTCAAAAGGGACTATCCAAAGTTATTGAAATGTTCTTTGATATACATGCATAGCTAATTGTTTCATGTTTTGCGCATTTCTTTCCGATAATGTAATAATAACATTAACGCAGTAGGTTTTTATTGACACTTAAAATGGTTGTAACAGTTTGACCTACATCTATAATTCTCTTTAATGCATACCTGTTTACTACTATTTATCGATATGTCTTGGCTAAATGGGGTCCACTGGCGAACTTCAAACGCATGTCTGCTAACTAATAAATGATTGTACAATTTGTATTATAATCACTGCTATGTTATGCTGTTGGAAATGCTACAACAACATGTATAATGGACAAGTTTACGACTCTTTCATCGAGCTCGTTGAACATGAACAAAATCGCATTCAAGAGAATCGATCGGCATTTAAAAAGTCTTTTTATTTTAAGTGATTATAATCCATTGATGAATGAATGAAAATANGCGGCGGCGGCGGCGGTGGTGGTGGCGGTGGTGGTGGTGGCGGAGGTGGTGGTGGCGGTAGTAGCGACTGGCGTTTTCGCGTAAAGGAAGATGACATCGAATTCACAGTCAACCACTACATGGTTCCGGGGGCGGAATTAGAATTCGATGAAACAACTCATGATGTCCTGAAGGTCACTTCCGGTTCAAACGAGGCTTCGACGATTACCTTATCACCGGTTTACATCGATTGACAACGTAAGAGGCGTGGCAATAGAATATACGCATATGTTGTAACGTATGTCTGTCGTTTTTGTTTTATAAATCCCGTTCTTTTTTATTTATTAACTGTTGTTTTCGTTTAAAGGGACTTGTTCACAGATTTAAGCATATTTTGAGGTTTCTCATTAAATGCTTTAAATTGATAAACGTAAACATCGGAACTAAATAGCTCCGGTATAAAACAAGAAGAAAATTTAAAGAAAGAAAAAGGGGGTAATCCAAACCGGGACTCAGACCACTGACCCTTGGATTAAAAGTCTAGCAACCCTCGTAATGTCACAAAATACAACGATAACAACAGAACTCTCAAAATTATTCAATCAGTTCACGTTTGTAACGTTTTATAATTTTCAGGTTTTAAAATCGATGTATAATGGATATTAAAGAGCATGGTAAATGTTAAGTATTACTGTTTCCTCGCAAATATCATAACTACAACGAAAATTTGCAGATCTGAAACAATTGGTTTCAATTTTGTCAATTAACCAAAACGTGAACAAGTCCCTTTAAAGCTAGTGCATTTCTTAACACCCCTCTTCAGCAAACATATCGTGTGCATTATATTCTAAAATATGTATTATATACAAAAGTCGGATGTGAATTATATCTTATAACGAAGTGAGTGTGACTTAACAAATTAAGAAGAAAATTTGTATTGTTTTTATAAACAAAGTAATTAATCATTTTAAACATGCTTTGCACATGCATTTGAAGAAGTCAACTTTTACTCTGTTAGTCAGAAATCTATTTTACGTTAAATCGCAGTTTAATATGTTCTGTGTTTTATTGTAGCTTATATTTTTTTAAATAATTATACTGTAAAAAAATAATAATTGTTTGTGTATTTGATATTTTTTATTATTATTAATGTGTGAATTGTTTTTTTTTTCTTTTTCAGCCCTTACGAATGGTCGCATTGACTTCCTTCATTCTAATTCCCAAAAGACGAAAACAAAACAAAGCACAGAGAAGATACAATGAATATGAACATTGTCTTAGAAATGTCTAGCATTATGTGCATCTCAATAGTATTCGTGCAATGTAAAATAAGTTCGATTTTTTTTTATTTGCATTTGTGTAATATGAAGTTATTTAGAATGTGTAAGAATTCTTTAAATAAAATAAAAGCTTCTCTAATATTTGATAGACTTGTTTTAGTTTTAATTTTTTTCCAACACCTCAGCCTAAATAATGTTGTTGATTTTGTATATATTATATAGAGAAAAAAACATAAATAATCCAAGCAACTGCATTAAGTAGCATCTGAAAAGGGCCCATATATTTCGTCGAAAAATCGAACTTCTAATGCGTTATAAATTAAATAACGCATAAAATGCTCTTTATAAAGAAATTCGCATGTAAATGAAACATACATAATACATAACACCGTAAGTATTGTAAGAAGAAACACGCAAACCATGTTTTTAATAGGCATAGGTATCTGAAAACCCATGAGATAAAAGATAACTGTTAGTTCTACTTGATAGATGGTTCACATATTATAAGGCTCGGATACAGGATTTAGGGTCATTATTTCTGATGTGTGTGCATTCGATTCGGAACACCGGTAGAAATGGCATGAATACCTCTATCAAAACGAAACAGATATTGAACGTAAAGTTTGTTTTGCCTTTTGTGGAATCAAAGATTTGAAATCATCTCGTTATCTCAATGCACCGTATAGTATTGGTGGGCCATTATATGTTGTTATTTTTAAGCAAACTTACGAATAGACGTCTTTCGCTTTCGCATTCGATTTCTATGTGAAAAACAATCCACGACATGAACACGTCGTTTGAATAAATAACATTTTAACTTGCTGCAGTATTAACATTACATAAACATACTCATAGAAAAATTACGTGAGTCTCAATTAAGTCGCTAATAGATGTTACAAAATATGTACATCTATTATTTGTTTGTTCGTATATCTTTTATTTCAATAAGTGGGGACAGTGGTCTAGTGATAGGATGCTAGTCTAGGGATCGATTTCGGTTACATGAAAAATACTAGTGTGTACTACATGGTAACGTGCGTATTGATAAAAAAAAACATAAGTGAGCTCATCAAATTTGAAAGTTTTATATTTACACTCTTATACAATTACAGCGATATCAATACTATTTAACAAGTACATTTGATACATGTGCTGGTAACTCAGGCAGAACATTCTGGCAAAGCGTTTAGTTCTAACAATGACGGTTGCATATCACGGCAGTTAAGATAGTATATGTTGGCAATTAAGTCGGTATATGCTTGCATTTTGTATACTAAATCCTGGTCATACACACAGTATAGACTGATATTTGAGTATGTTCTTTTGAGATCTTAAGTTGTATATGCTGGCAAATTAGGCAGCTTAGGTTGTAAATGAAGCCCATAAGGCCAATAATGCTTGTTTAAAAAAAAAATATGCCTGATGCAGTAAATGTTGAGAATTTGTGTGATACATATTGGCAATTAATGTAGGATATATGTTTTTGCTTTCAATTAGAAATAATATACTGGCAATTTGAAATATGTAAGCTGGCAATTAAGTCCGCGGAAGATATCAATTATGCAGTATGCGCTTGGATATCCGGTTACTTGAATTTCGCCAACTGGCACAGTCAGAGATTCATCTGCCCCTTGCGGTGCTCCATGGCAGAGAAATGTTTTCAAGAATGCTGAGTGACGACTTAATAATTGACATAATGAGTATAGCCAATTATCGTTGAAACATTCATGCGTTTAGCCCTCTCGCGATATTTAAAGCATGATGTCTTAACCGATGTTTCTATGTTAAACTGATTAATTACTGGGCATTATATTAATTTATTTAACACCCATTTCGATTTTCAGAAACAACGTGGCAAACATTATTATATATGCATTTCATACCAAAATATGAAATCCCGAATAATTCAAATTCGGTCTATACAATGTGTTTATGTCACATCTGCAACATAATGATTTATCTTGCAATGACATGAACACACTATATTAATTCCGGATACATGTTTGTCGTCTACACACTTTTACGCCGAATGACTATTGCGGTTCTTAAAAACTGTTTTCTAACAATGTATGATCGGTCTTTAACATTCCGCGGTTAAATTAACTCATTGGGGGAAAGAATAGGTACACAAGTATTCAGAATTTATCGCGATTGGCAAAAGATCTTACAATATCTGATGGTCATGAAAAAAGGTGGAAGAAATTGCAATTTAATAGCTTTCGGCTGGATAAATAGACTAGCAAGTCTAAAATTGGTGTTTTCCTGTTTTAGACTATATATATGGTTTTTGTCGTAATATTTTAAATGCATTTTGCTTTTAGAAAGGTATGTTAACAAATGTACTGTTCTCACCGTTTGATCGTTTAACCATGTAGACATTTCTTATCAATATATAATTCAATTCTAAATGATTGTGAACATACAAAGAACATGATTTACAACTGACAAGTCATTTTTATAGATTTTAAAATTCCGTTAACAATTTAACTATTCATAGAAATTACATTGATGTTTTCTTTCGAACCCGAAATTGTGTCTGAAGTGTCTTATCAACTTGGCATTTGGAAAAATTATGTTTCGTACAGGTTGTGCTAAATTATAACTCGATATCGCAGAGTTAAGTGATTCAAAATGTTATCTTTAAACTAGAATCCAATTGACTTAAACAAAAATGCTGAACGAAAAAACGATCAATATAACACTGTATTTAATGTTTATTTGTCAAAGACATGTTTGCAAATCAAGACGTCTTGCACTCAGCATGAATACATGTTCCATCAATCACAAATGTTTCAAAACTGTATGTAAAATAATAACAAAGGCAAAGCCTATATTGCAGTATAATGTCGATAAACGTATGCTGTGTAATACACCACCTCCGGAACCTTAATACCCGCCTCCACCGCCTCCACCGCCATCGCCTCCGCCACCTCAACCACCGCCACCGCCGCCACCACCACCACCACCACCACCGCCTCCGCCGCCGCCACCACCACCTCCTCCTCCTCCGCCACCACCACCANCATCATCATCATCATCATCATCATCATCATCATCATCATCATCATCATCATCATCATCATCATCATCATCATCATCATCATCATCATCATCATCATCATCATCATCATCATCATCATCATCATCATCATCATCATCATCATCATCATCATCATCATCATCATCATCATCATCATCATCATCATCATCATCATCATCATCATCATCATCATCATCATCATCATCATCATCATCATCATCATCATCATCATCATCATCATCATCATCATCATCATCATCATCATCATCATCATCATCATCATCATCATCATCATCATCATCATCATCATCATCATCATCATCATCATCATCATCATCATCATCATCATCATCATCATCATCATCATCATCATCATCATCATCATCATCATCATCATCATCATCATCATCATCATCATCATCATCATCATCATCATCATCATCATCATCATCATCATCATCATCATCATCATCATCATCATCATCATCATCATCATCATCATCATCATCATCATCATCATCATCATCATCATCATCATCATCATCATCATCATCATCATCATCATCATCATCATCATCATCATCATCATCATCATCATCATCATCATCATCATCATCATCATCATCATCATCATCATCATCATCATCATCATCATCATCATCATCATCATCATCATCATCATCATCATCATCATCATCATCATCATCATCATCATCATCATCATCATCATCATCATCATCATCATCATCATCATCATCATCATCATCATCATCATCATCATCATCATCATCATCATCATCATCATCATCATCATCATCATCATCATCATCATCATCATCATCATCATCATCATCATCATCATCATCATCATCATCATCATCATCATCATCATCATCATCATCATCATCATCATCATCATCATCATCATCATCATCATCATCATCATCATCATCATCATCATCATCATCATCATCATCATCATCATCATCATCATCATCATCATCATCATCATCATCATCATCATCATCATCATCATCATCATCATCATCATCATCATCATCATCATCATCATCATCATCATCATCATCATCATCATCATCATCATCATCATCATCATCATCATCATCATCATCATCATCATCATCATCATCATCATCATCATCATCATCATCATCATCATCATCATCATCATCATCATCATCATCATCATCATCATCATCATCATCATCATCATCATCATCATCATCATCATCATCATCATCATCATCATCATCATCATCATCATCATCATCATCATCATCATCATCATCATCATCATCATCATCATCATCATCATCATCATCATCATCATCATCATCATCATCATCATCATCATCATCATCATCATCATCATCATCATCATCATCATCATCATCATCATCATCATCATCATCATCATCATCATCATCATCATCATCATCATCATCATCATCATCATCATCATCATCATCATCATCATCATCATCATCATCATCATCATCATCATCATCATCATCATCATCATCATCATCATCATCATCATCATCATCATCATCATCATCATCATCATCATCATCATCATCATCATCATCATCATCATCATCATCATCATCATCATCATCATCATCATCATCATCATCATCATCATCATCATCATCATCATCATCATCATCATCATCATCATCATCATCATCATCATCATCATCATCATCATCATCATCATCATCATCATCATCATCATCATCATCATCATCATCATCATCATCATCATCATCATCATCATCATCATCATCATCATCATCATCATCATCATCATCATCATCATCATCATCATCATCATCATCATCATCATCATCATCATCATCATCATCATCATCATCATCATCATCATCATCATCATCATCATCATCATCATCATCATCATCATCATCATCATCATCATCATCATCATCATCATCATCATCATCATCATCATCATCATCATCATCATCATCATCATCATCATCATCATCATCATCATCATCATCATCATCATCATCATCATCATCATCATCATCATCATCATCATCATCATCATCATCATCATCATCATCATCATCATCATCATCATCATCATCATCATCATCATCATCATCATCATCATCATCATCATCATCATCATCATCATCATCATCATCATCATCATCATCATCATCATCATCATCATCATCATCATCATCATCATCATCATCATCATCATCATCATCATCATCATCATCATCATCATCATCATCATCATCATCATCATCATCATCATCATCATCATCATCATCATCATCATCATCATCATCATCATCATCATCATCATCATCATCATCATCATCATCATCATCATCATCATCATCATCATCATCATCATCATCATCATCATCATCATCATCATCATCATCATCATCATCATCATCATCATCATCATCATCATCATCATCATCATCATCATCATCATCATCATCATCATCATCATCATCATCATCATCATCATCATCATCATCATCATCATCATCATCATCATCATCATCATCATCATCATCATCATCATCATCA
Organism: Dreissena rostriformis; assembly: GCA_007657795.1. Lineage (NCBI taxonomy): Eukaryota > Metazoa > Mollusca > Bivalvia > Myida > Dreissenidae > Dreissena > Dreissena rostriformis. The sequence continues at coordinate 70,864 of VMBQ01000771.1, forward strand.
TCATCATCATCATCATCATCATCATCATCATCATCATCATCATCATCATCATCATCATCATCATCATCATCATCATCATCATCATCATCATCATCATCATCATCATCATCATCATCATCATCATCATCATCATCATCATCATCATCATCATCATCATCATCATCATCATCATCATCATCATCATCATCATCATCATCATCATCATCATCATCATCATCATCATCATCATCATCATCATCATCATCATCATCATCATCATCATCATCATCATCATCATCATCATCATCATCATCATCATCATCATCATCATCATCATCATCATCATCATCATCATCATCATCATCATCATCATCATCATCATCATCATCATCATCATCATCATCATCATCATCATCATCATCATCATCATCATCATCATCATCATCATCATCATCATCATCATCATCATCATCATCATCATCATCATCATCATCATCATCATCATCATCATCATCATCATCATCATCATCATCATCATCATCATCATCATCATCATCATCATCATCATCATCATCATCATCATCATCATCATCATCATCATCATCATCATCATCATCATCATCATCATCATCATCATCATCATCATCATCATCATCATCATCATCATCATCATCATCATCATCATCATCATCATCATCATCATCATCATCATCATCATCATCATCATCATCATCATCATCATCATCATCATCATCATCATCATCATCATCATCATCATCATCATCATCATCATCATCATCATCATCATCATCATCATCATCATCATCATCATCATCATCATCATCATCATCATCATCATCATCATCATCATCATCATCATCATCATCATCATCATCATCATCATCATCATCATCATCATCATCATCATCATCATCATCATCATCATCATCATCATCATCATCATCATCATCATCATCATCATCATCATCATCATCATCATCATCATCATCATCATCATCATCATCATCATCATCATCATCATCATCATCATCATCATCATCATCATCATCATCATCATCATCATCATCATCATCATCATCATCATCATCATCATCATCATCATCATCATCATCATCATCATCATCATCATCATCATCATCATCATCATCATCATCATCATCATCATCATCATCATCATCATCATCATCATCATCATCATCATCATCATCATCATCATCATCATCATCATCATCATCATCATCATCATCATCATCATCATCATCATCATCATCATCATCATCATCATCATCATCATCATCATCATCATCATCATCATCATCATCATCATCATCATCATCATCATCATCATCATCATCATCATCATCATCATCATCATCATCATCATCATCATCATCATCATCATCATCATCATCATCATCATCATCATCATCATCATCATCATCATCATCATCATCATCATCATCATCATCATCATCATCATCATCATCATCATCATCATCATCATCATCATCATCATCATCATCATCATCATCATCATCATCATCATCATCATCATCATCATCATCATCATCATCATCATCATCATCATCATCATCATCATCATCATCATCATCATCATCATCATCATCATCATCATCATCATCATCATCATCATCATCATCATCATCATCATCATCATCATCATCATCATCATCATCATCATCATCATCATCATCATCATCATCATCATCATCATCATCATCATCATCATCATCATCATCATCATCATCATCATCATCATCATCATCATCATCATCATCATCATCATCATCATCATCATCATCATCATCATCATCATCATCATCATCATCATCATCATCATCATCATCATCATCATCATCATCATCATCATCATCATCATCATCATCATCATCATCATCATCATCATCATCATCATCATCATCATCATCATCATCATCATCATCATCATCATCATCATCATCATCATCATCATCATCATCATCATCATCATCATCATCATCATCATCATCATCATCATCATCATCATCATCATCATCATCATCATCATCATCATCATCATCATCATCATCATCATCATCATCATCATCATCATCATCATCATCATCATCATCATCATCATCATCATCATCATCATCATCATCATCATCATCATCATCATCATCATCATCATCATCATCATCATCATCATCATCATCATCATCATCATCATCATCATCATCATCATCATCATCATCATCATCATCATCATCATCATCATCATCATCATCATCATCATCATCATCATCATCATCATCATCATCATCATCATCATCATCATCATCATCATCATCATCATCATCATCATCATCATCATCATCATCATCATCATCATCATCATCATCATCATCATCATCATCATCATCATCATCATCATCATCATCATCATCATCATCATCATCATCATCATCATCATCATCATCATCATCATCATCATCATCATCATCATCATCATCATCATCATCATCATCATCATCATCATCATCATCATCATCATCATCATCATCATCATCATCATCATCATCATCATCATCATCATCATCATCATCATCATCATCATCATCATCATCATCATCATCATCATCATCATCATCATCATCATCATCATCATCATCATCATCATCATCATCATCATCATCATCATCATCATCATCATCATCATCATCATCATCATCATCATCATCATCATCATCATCATCATCATCATCATCATCATCATCATCATCATCATCATCATCATCATCATCATCATCATCATCATCATCATCATCATCATCATCATCATCATCATCATCATCATCATCATCATCATCATCATCATCATCAACCTTCAGCATCATCATCATCATCAGCAGCAGCAGCATCATCATCATCATCAGCAACAACATCATCATCAGCATCAGCAGCAAAGGCTTCAAAACATCACCATCATCATCATCGTCAACATCGACAACAAAAACGAAACCACCATTGCACTATAATGTTTTTTATCATCACCAATACCATACTACCCTAACGGCCATCATCTCCATCGTCTTTGCCATCAAGGTTTTGTCGTCATTTTATCCAATAACGTTATCATAATATGACCATTTTAGTATCGTTATCAGCACAAAATGGATTGTTTTAAAGAAATAATTCATTAAACTGTAATGTGTATTTCTTATAGTTCCATATCAATTATAGGGATTTTGATGATGAAAATTAAGTCAAATTATCATAACGACGAAGATAATGATGACAACAACAATAACGATGAAACTGCTAAAAAAGTGCGTTTCACATCATTCATTCCAAACAACATGTATGCTAATGCTAGCACATATGAATTACATGCTAGAAGACGTAAGCAGTAAGAATCGCAAACACAAAATAGATTGAACTCTAATAATCCAGTACTAAATTCTTCAAATGTTAATTCAATCATCATTTCCAAATGCAATGGTCATATAAAATAATAAAAATAAAAGTATAATCGTTGACATGCAAACTATATGGTGTCCTATAAATATAGTCCATACCTTACACACATTGCTGGAAGGGCCAAACTTGTAATTGCATCTCCGAACTGTTTTACGTCAATGTCAAACATTTCTTTGTCTGTCTGTTTGTGCCCACCGATCAGTATAGCTCTCCATCCATGACCTGCATTATAAGTATTTTTATTGAATATTTAGAACGGCATTATGTTTCACAATGATACAAATTTACATTTGCATAAATCCAAGGGATGTCGGAAGCCAGGAGTGATGCAAGTAAAACTGGGTTTACGATCCAGGTGTTTGCTAAGGGATGCTTCGAAACACCCATTAAATATAGTTAGGTAAATATCAATACGAATTTGGAAATAGTTCTAGACAACGATGGTGATAAGCAAAGGCCATGCATGTATTAAAGTCTTACAATAAGCGGTGTTAACTCAACGTGAGAATCTACCTAAACTCGCTAGGACATACAAGCGTTTTGTATGGACTGAAAATAACTAAAACAATCTGACAATATTGATGACCACGCAAGACACAATAACAAAGAGGATCGAACCAACGTCTCGTATTGTTCCACCGACGTTATGCAGATGTTATGGAGATGTTATACATACCATAAGCAAATTATATTGAATTATCTTGAATTGTGGCCCGGTTTAATCGAAGGTATTCGTTATTTTTAATTGGATCTGCTTAAATAGTGCTGATAAAGAAATTCGACAAGATTTCAGACTAGGGAAATATATATTACTTACGATGAGTTGGATGGTTGTATTATGGTTTACACGGTTCAATCGCCTTTGAATGGATTGCTATGATAGTTATGTTTTTTTAATGTTGTGAATGCCGAATATAACAGGACACATAACAGCACATCAAACATAGAACAAATGATGGTGCGATATGACTATGCATGTGTTTCCTCAATTACATATAGATTAGAAAATACAAAAGACACTTCCATTGGACACTCGGAATGCACGTCCACTCTTTTAGGACGTATTGTTTTGTTTACATTGACTGTTACAAGTACATACCTATTATAGACTTAACGTCGTTACCACAATCGTAACATTTTACAGGATTGATGTAGGAGTTTCGCATACAGGCACAACACGTCTTTATACGGTGTGGACAACCGTCTTGTGCTTCTTGATCTGGAAAAATAACATTAACAACAAAGTAAGCATATTTATTTATAAGATTATAGGCATCCTCTATATATTGTATGTACAAATTGTTCATGTTTCAAGCCCATGTCTCATTGATCTTTGACCTGTTGACCTCAACATCAATAGGAAGCCCAAGCAACCAGCACACTAATTAGGATGGTCAAATCGTTCTTTATATAGTGTGCGAAAACCAATGACATGATAAGTCCCATATGACTTTGACCTTATCCCGATGACCGAAAACATAACAAGTGTGTTCTTTTAAACCATAATTAGCACTATACCTATTCGCAAAGTTTAATGTCAAATCGTCCTTAAGATATTGTTTGAAAAATAAGTTCCCATTAAAAGTCCCTGGGGATTGACTTGTTTATTTCCTGAACTCAGAATCGATAGCAATCTTCCTTTATGCCAATTTGTGTGATTGTAGGTCACAGCATAAAAAAGGTATCGCTTTGGAACGTATGGTTAACGATTCTACCTACCGACCTAAAAACCGACCGAATAACGGAGAGGTGAAAAAGGAATATGCCTCGCTAGGTAATAAAGTTCTATCTCATTTAAGTGTATGCTTATGCAAAGAAAACGTTTTATTTATCAACCAAAACTTAAAATTGTTGGTACGAGCTTGAAGATATTGGCTAAATCCCATGTAATAGTAATATCTTTGGCATCGTTTGGCCTATTGAAAGATCACCTGATATGTTTAAGACTCACACTTATAAGGTAAATGGATATACCTGAGTGTACTTCTGGAACTGATTCATTCACAACACATACATCACATCTGCTGTTTTCAACGCTTATCCACTTTGGTACAAGAGTCGGACTTCTCATCAACTTCTGTAATAAATACAGGAACAGTTCTAATAAAAAATGAGGATGTTGGTACCATGATATATTGATTTTTATACCTCAAATCTTAACAATATTGGAAAAGGAACTCGTAGCTGTATTGTTTATCTGATACTCATTATTCTTGATTTGTTTGGGTATGCTGTTTCTCTATTTTCGGAATATCATTAATAATGTTGTATTATTTATCCTACACATTCTCTTCTTAATTAAATATATTATTTTTTTATACTTTACAAATAACGTGTATTCAATAGTGAAATACGCATACGTCTAGCTTCAAATACAAATCATTTGATGTAAATGTTGTTTTCTCCTGATCATTTGTATCCTTCCCGTAAATACTTCTTAGGCATTCGTCAGAAATGTTGAAAACTTCTTGGGTAACTTCGTTGTCTTTCCATATTTTTTTCTAAAACATTCATAAGTAAATTATGATGGCATTGAATTGCAACTTGATAATAGTTAATACACTTAACTTGTAATCATAATTTATAGTGTTTCGAAGATTATTATTTGATACTATGGGCATCACATGAAAATATTTTAAGATAAATGACATAGACGTGTTCAGAGCAACATAAGATGTGTTCTCTTGAAATAAGATGTCTTCGCAAGATTTTACTAAGTCGATAAGCCATGATGCATATTTGACAACGTATACGGAAATTGTGCCTTGAGAGCCGATGCATTTATTGTTTAATATTCAATGACTTACGTTAAAAACCTATAAATGATATTTTCATAAACGTTTTAACGTGCTAAGAAGTAATCAGAAGGTATTTCTATGTAACCATTACAAATAAACATTTGAAGGAATCAGTAGAGAAACATCGATTAATATCCACGAGTCGTAGGGTTAATTGCATATACAACACTTGACAATCATCGACTCGGAAAGGTTCATACAAATCATCTGGCGTTTAAGCACTTCTAAGACACGTCAAACTTATTTGTTTACAAAAAAAAAAAATAACTAAATTGTAATCTCATAAAATTGAGATTCAAATCATTTCAATTTTTTAAACAAAACCATACTTTGGTTTGTATACACTCGCTTTAAATAACCAAAGTCACACACCTGTCAACTTGGGAAGAACAATATGTTAATATAGCAGCTTTTGCTGGCATACACGACGTTTACCCCACTTTTAAAGATAATAAAAGATTTATATTAAATACTGTATTACTAAACTAATAAACTATTACAACTGTCGCAATAAATACAAACATTTAAATGCAGGGGTTAGCATCATGATGGATAGTTAATAAAAGGTTTGACAATAAACGTGTTGCCAATTGTTTGGGGGACGTTTTAAAAAAAAAACATTGTAACAGTAAGGGTAAAAAAACATAATCGTCAGTGTAACATATTAGACCCGTTTAACAGAAACAAAAATTAATTAAATAAAATAATATTTGAAAGCGAACTTGCTTCCTACCGCAGCGGTAGGCAATATTGTAATAAAGTTAACGTCACTTTTTTAAACGCGAAAGTACACGAATGATTATGATTCTCAACCAATATTGAAATAAACAGAAAATATTCAGTTCTTAGTGTAAGATCGTGTTAATTTGTTTTTGACGTAAAATCATTTTCCTTCGTGATAATTTGTTTGATATAACCACCTTTTAGATAATAATATGATCATAAACTGATACAAAGTATGTACATGTTTAAATCTAAAGAACTTAAATATAAAGTTTAATATTTTATGTTCATGTGTTACTAGCTGGTAAACTTCATTAAGAAGTGTTTATGTTTTCAAAATGTCATTTATTGATGAATAATTGAATTAATCAATACACACATACAATACTGAATGACTGACTGACTGAACGAACGAATGAATGAATTAACGAATTAATGAATGAATGAACACAACTAAATAACGTCCGTCTTACCATTATAGCATATTTACCTGAATATGTTGTTTAACTACCAATCTGTGCCATTTTCGCAATTCTCTGTTTTACGGATCGCGTTCGTCCGGATCGAGGCCAGTTAATAATTCTCGCAAAAATAAATGGATTAGTATTAAGCATATAAAAATCTATGATATGCCAATCTTTTTTATTTACTTTATTTAAACAAAAATATACTGTATATATACTTTATATATACTTTAATTTATAAACAAAAAACAATATCAAAAATCTAGGCTCTCGATATGGCAGCTTACCAATAATAAGTATTTTATATTTCCATTTTTCGTTATTGCCTTTTAATTAAGTGAACACAACAAGTAGCGATATGTTGTTCCACGCATTAACGAGTACCGTTGGTAAAGCTTATTTCAAGTTTCGGGTTCAAATAGTATAACTTTTGTAAATGTATGATATCAAAATGGTTATGTAAAACCTTACCAACACCGAAATTGTGACAGTCGTGTTGCCGCGTCAGTCGTTTGTGTTCCACAGTTGGAAAATAGCCTTTGGTGCCATAAACAGTTGTCATTGTTTCCGAATATCCTTCCTTCAACTCGCGGGCAAGTCCAAAATCTATCAGCCTTGCGTTAAGTTGCGAGTCCAGTACTATGTTTCTTGATTTGATATCCATGTGCAGAATTGTTCCCCTGTTCAGAAATGGACGCATCAAAACATCTTGAAATTAAACATCATTTGAATAATGTTTACGTTAAGTGTTGTGTTGTTGTTTGAATTGTCATGTATAGTATAGGAAAGTTTTTTTCATGTCATTTTCGCTAAATAAAAGGCTCTATGATATAAAGACAAAATTATGTTTGGTAACTTTTGATATCATGTTATATCAGGCGAGACTGAAATGGCATAGGATCGACGAAGCTTGCCCCGGCTTTTCAATCGCCATATCGGACGAGTCTGATATCCTATGGTATCAAAAGTCGCCAACTATATAATATATTTATTATGCCGCTTTTTAAGTGTTTATATTCAGTTATGTACACCCCAACACTATGTACAAATGAGACAGTCGGATGACGTCAACATGGATCGATGTGTATCAAATATTTCACCCAAAATTGCATTTGCAGACGACAAGGTTTAGGTTCAAACTAGTTCAATGTAAAGACTTAAGAAACCACAAAAGTATGCAATCATTCGCATTCTAAATAATCACAACCAGTGGAATTCTTAATAAGTGAGTCTCTGATCGACGTTTTACACCATTAAATGAAATATTAACATTTAAATACTGACGATTACTTTAAAGAAAAGTGGGAAGAAACACAAATTGGTGGAAGCAACTATTCAAATGATTTAGGAGTTGCATTTTAAATTTGTCGCGTTTGTGATGCGGGTTTGGAGACAAACACGAACTTGAATAAAAAATAAACAATTACTTCATACAATAATTATTATTGTTTTGTGCCGCAATTGCGAAATCAATCAGTTGTATGACGTATTCTTTAGATATAAAAAATACGAATTGCGAAAGTTAATGGCTGCAATGAACATCGTAAAAACAATTATAAAGTCAAATAAGGTGTTTTACTCTGTTGCAAACACAACACAAATGCTATCTCAAAAATAATTTACACTATAATTAGCACAGTGGATTATTGAGGGCTGTGAATTTTAAGGCAATACTTTAAAATAATGAATCTAAACGTACGTTATCTTTAACAGTTTACTGGTCAGATGGCGATTGTTTTATTTATATTAATGTGGTATCTTTATGCTGGTGTCTAATTGTGTCACGTACTGTTTCAGGTATGTAATTTTTGTGTACTATTTTCGTGTTTTCTCGTGCCAACTGTTGCAATCATCACTCGTCCGCCAACGCCTTTTACTCATCTGACCCACATTGATTTGTTGTTTACTTCTTAAGGACATTCCTTTAGAAAATAGTTCTTAGTGAAATACTTTGTGAAGTACTAAGAAATGATTAAACATTAAAGATAAACATGCGTATTTGAAATATTTGCGGGCTTAAATTGTGTTATCGGTCAGGGATATGACAATTTTGAAAGTGGGCGGAGTTAATTACTGTTATCGGTGAGGGGTATAACATCATTTAAAATATTGGTTGAGCGTCTCCAATCCAATTGGGCACAAGTGGCATACTAAAGCTTAGAGAATACATTCAGCGTCATTCAACAACACTTTAACATGAGTAAAACTGGTGTCAGTGCCTTGGTCAAAGCATTAGGGGTTTAAGAATGTTTAACGTCATGCTTTTTCGAACACGTAGCCCAGAATAATCGCTTCAAAGAGATATCCAAAATCGTTTAAATATACCATTTCATTTTTTTTTATACTAAAAAGTACATTCAAACATTCATAATCTTAAATCTATCAAGCTTAAAAAATACCTGAAGGAATTTGCAGAGTGCATATAGTAGAGAGCACACGCAACTTGATACATTACTCTCAACCGGCTATTCATGTCCAGTCGAATACTAGTATCATTGCCCACAGCATTTCTGTCATATTTGATTACCTCGTATAAATCACCGTTCACGAAGTGCGGTGAAATATAATAATACTTCCTACAATATTAAAATATATAATACATGTACATACTGCACTGTTTAGGTAGCTAACTGCAAAGACATCCACAAGAAAATTATTAATTATAGAACAATGCAAAAATATCGTTTAAAAGGTGCTTGCATCAAGAGTCCCGGGTCCTTTTCATTAAATGAAACACGAGGTGTGAGTTGATAGATAGGTAAATAACTTTCTGGCGGTGAATGAAAACTGATAAAAATTTATTTCAAAATGAAAAAACTCCCCCAACGGGGAAGCGGACAATTACAACGAGCGAGGCCTGGTATAGGGGAAATAACCCTGGGTTAGGGTTAGGCTAAGGGCTAGGGTAAGGGGTCGGGTTAGGGTTAGGGTTTGGTTTAGGCTAACCCAAACCCTAACCCGACCCCTAACACTAACCCTAACCCTAACCCTAACCCTAACCCTAACCCTAACCCTCTTACCCCCCTTGCGCCATACCAGGCCTCGCTCGTTCTAGTTATCACTTTCCCACTCCAACGTTATTCAATTTGAAATTATATGCGTTTCGTTAAAACGAACGTTCAAATTAAAAATAAAGTGAAACTGCAATATATTAACTAATGCAATTATGTCCACACAAAACAATGGAATCACTGCTTTAATATTAACATTAAGCATAATTTTGTTACAATATAAGGGATTGGGATAATGGCACTCATTTAATTTTTAACATTAGAAAACTAAAACCATTAGCTTGGGAGAGCGTTGAGCGTGTATTGTCTTTACTAAGAAACGTTATTGTTGTCATTGTAATAAACTCAGTTAAGCACGCGGGATATTATTCTGTGAAATAGTCATTATCAATGTGATTAAACGATTAAAGAATCAAATAATCAAAAGTTACAAGTGTGAGTATTTCAAAGTTTATGAAGTCCTTCCGCGCCTGAGGATTCGTTGAGTGAGAAACCGGAGTTTGTTCGTGCACTCCAACTTATAAATTTAATATAAAGGCTCACGAAAGTTATAACTGTATATAGCTGCAATTTCAATTTGCAATTGTTACATATAAAAGAGCCATATAATTTAAAATTATTCAAGTATCTGGCAGATAATCCACATCACATATAAACATCACTCTAACGTGTAACATTGCATTTAGAATGTACAATTAGCAACATTAACCACGAACTTCATATATGATATAGTTTTGAATATTCAAACAACGGTTAACTGTTATAAAACATTATATGTAAAACATAACTCACCCATTTTTATGGTCATCATGATACGCCAAAAGTGGAACAATGCCAAAGTGCATGAGGCGCGAGGCTAGCTTCTCCTTTCACAAATAAGTTATACACATTTCAAAATGTGGACATAAGAACGCAGATGCCTTATATACGCCATATAGATAGTAAAAAATAAAACAAGATGGTCAGGATGACCATAGATCGCCCACCTGTGTTATTAGTTGTGACCAGTTTAACCCCAATGGCAAGATCTGAACCATCTTTGTAGATGACAACACTATGATGCCCCATAACAAAAATCAAAACTATGTGTTTTTAATCATTATGCTACATAAGACAATATGAAACGTTTCCCTTCCATGAATTAATAAACTGTTTGAACACACTTAGTGGAAGACCACTATTCATGTTACATACCATATAATACACTTATTGGCCTTGTTGATAAACAATAATTTCACTATATAAGTTAATTAAAATTATGTGACCCTGGTGCGTGTGTAGTTTGGCGTCAGGGACATCATCGCATCAAATTGTGTACAATACCATTACATGAAGTTACATACAAATTATCATACCTCTGTTTCAGTTAAAATTTTCCATTTATACACTATAAGTCTTTGTAAATCATGTGACCCGTGGGAAACGGTCAGTTTTTACCATAGGGTCAAGATTCGAATAAACGTGTTACAGGACTAAAAGCTGATGTTGCATACTCAATATCACAGCTTTGGGACTTGTTGATTTTTACCAAACTCTGTAGAGGGCCACTTTATAATACAATCTTATACACCAACTATGATACCTATATCCGCTGCGGCTTCAGAAGAGAAGATTTGTACAACACAAGTTGTAATAATCATGCGACCCCTGGTGCATGGCCAGTTTTGACTACAGGAGAATGATTTAAACAAACTTTTACTGCGCCGCTATTTGCACTTTCTGATGTGATTTACCAAAATTAATAGATCTTTCAGTTTCTTATCTTTCAGCTCATAACAATTATTTTACTTCTCGGGTGAGGTCGGTGTCGATCCCAGAGAATAATTATAACAAAATTAGTAGAAGACCACTAAACGATGTTACATACAAAATATTAGACCCTTGCGGTTTGAGAGAAGAAGATTTCAGAAGTTTGTTTTTACAATATAATTTTTAGCTCAGGTAACCTACATATGCAGCGGCCCAGAAAGTTCTGGGCATCTTTAAAAGAGGGCCAGTCGATGATAACTGCTGTGGATTAGTGTTCATAACTGCCAAGTGGTTGAGCAGGGGCTACGGATAAAAGGTTAACAGACGACGGACGATACCAGACACACACGGCACGACGCACAAAAGGCGCTCCTAAAAGCTCAAGCTGTGCAATCACAGTTTTACTAAATAGGATAATTTTGATACGAATGTTATGCATTATGTAAAGTAAAATAATACCGAATGAATATTGAATGAAAGTTGATTCTTACGCTTGTAACAGATCCGAGAAGTTGAGACTTCTTTTCTGGATTCCCAACATCAATCTCCTTAACAACTATTTGCGTCTTAAATTCAGGTACTGCGGACCGTGCTAAATGTAAATATGAAGTTGATGAAAACAAATTTAAATATGAAACGTTTGCTACATATAACATTTGTTTGTATAAAATGCACATTCTATTTTCTTTTCTGTAGTTTAATTCATTTTGTGTATATGCTTACTCGTGATATTCATACGTGTAATGTATAATCTTGGTTTTTGATCACTTGCCTCAAATAACCGTGCTGAAGTTATTATTGCGGACCAGCTTAAGTTCCACTATATTTAGATCTTATCTAAGTATTTTGTTATACGCGTTCAAATTGTATCAACCTACTTATAAACACCTTTCCAAAGCCACAGTGGCTAATTGGATTTGTGTCACTAAGACAACTTATCAGATGAGAAATGTATTTTCCGCTGAGTTTAACAAGTCTGCCGTCATGAACGTATTTTTCAATATTGCCGGCTTCTTTTCCCTCTCGACAATACACACATTTCTGGTTACTTCCATCTAAAAGCAAGACACAATCAAGTTTTATTAAAAGCTGTATTCATTTAGCTTGTTGATATTGTCTAATGCTACTTTATCTGTAAGATCATCCTAACACTGAATGGTGCTCGTGATTTTTTATTTGCCCTAATATCGCGTATTACAATTTAAAGTAGAGTTATTATGAGTTTTTAGCACACTTTAGTTTTTCAATTAGCAGCTTAAGTCAGATCTTTAAAGCATATACGTCGCTAAGTACGTCTTAGTTTCACGTTATTACGAGTTTAAATTACTAAATTTTATTTACGCTATTAAGTGCAGCATATACAAACCAAATTAATCCATTTTCAAGGATTAAGATAAGCGTTCCCACAAATGCTGAAACCTTTGACGAAGTATCCGATACATATGTTCCTTCTCATAATATTATCTCTCTAATAAAGATTTAGAAACATGATAAAGAAACGAAACTGTCAGTCTACAACCCTCCCTTACGACAATATAAACATTATTTGAAATTTGTATCATATTCATTAAATAAATCGAGAAGGCAGACCGGAAAGTCTTTTTTATGTTAATGTTTGCGTATACATTTAACTTGAGACTAAAGAATTCTCATAGACAAGCATTTACATAGATAGTTTTCTTTTGTTTGACAAATTTAAATTTAGAAATGTAAGGGCCGAAAAAATAAACTCGCAATAAATAGATAAAAGGTGTAACTAACCACTACATTAATCAGTTAGGTTCATGAAAAGTAACTTAATAACAACTGTTGAGTGCCTTTAAAAGGACGAATTAAAAATACGTTACGTAAATGTAATTTGTTTGAAAGAGCATGCTAAGCAACGTTGTTTTTTAGGAGGTGACTGCAAATGCGTTCTATTTCAATCTGATTTGTCTTATATTTTTAGTCTTTGTTATGCTCACTTTTTACCAACTCATATTAAAATAATAGTTTTATTGATACAACATTAAAAAAAGTTTTGCTTTTTATCTGCAAAACTGCGTTTATATATAAGTTTATCAGAAACTTTCAAATGATGTTATTACTTTGAACATTATTTTAGATTATATTCTTACCTTGCTTTTCCATCCGCAAGTCCTTTTCGTGCTGCATGAATTCTTTTTGATAACCTTGTACACCTCTTCCATTACTTAAAACCTAAAGTAGAAACAGTGCTAAAAACCGTTGAAAGTTTACCTAAACCAACTCTTTATGTACAAACAGGGCATAATTCTATTAATTATTTGTATGAGTTATCGAACTTAGTAAGTGCCCTCACTAAATTACCAATAACACGCGTGAAGTTTTAATTTAATACCTGTAGTAATAAACGTGATATGGTAATAATGATGCACGTTTACCTTAACCAGTGACTTAAATCAGACGGTAATACAGACGCTGACACCGACATTTGGGTGAGTAGTATAGCTTAGACAATTTAGTGAAACGTCGAGCTTAAACATGCCAAAATTAATCGTGTCTTCCTTTGACTCGAATAGCGCGTATTAGAGCGCCATAATCAAATGTGGTGACACATATTGTGGGCATATTATCTCGACCAAGTTCGACAACTGGCAAGATCGCCCGAAGCACTTCTTAATTGTTGTTGTTGAATCATTTAAGGCTATTTATAAAATTTGCTTACGTTTGTTATTGTATTCATTTGAACATGCATGATTTACTCCTTATAATACGAATGTGTTTACTTATTTTACATAAACACTTACTTCATTTGTGCTTTTTTCCATGTGGAATTTCTAAAACTTGATAATGGCAATTATTTTACTTGTTTATTTATAGCAGGAAGCATAAGGGGGCGATTTGTCACTTCACTTAGGTTATGGACATGAGGCTAAGCGTTTTGTGCATTACAGTTTTAACAGTTAAGAATTAAAATATACCGTTATGGATGTTTATTACTCTACATCAAAACAGTTAATCATAAAGAATAAAGTAAAAAACGTGCTAGTTCAAAGATAGATTATTTTGATTCCTTCCAATGAAAACTTAACATGTAAGTTTCGGCTATCGCTACTTGTAATTACACCGTTTAGTGATAAAAATTCAAAGTGAACACTACTATCGATTAAACTTGGAAACAGATAGAATCGTAGAATTGTTTTGCTACTGTTATGGGTAGTTTTCAACGACAATTTGTTCTTAGTTTATGGAACAATATCGA
This sequence comes from Dreissena rostriformis, assembly GCA_007657795.1. Taxonomy (NCBI): domain Eukaryota; kingdom Metazoa; phylum Mollusca; class Bivalvia; order Myida; family Dreissenidae; genus Dreissena; species Dreissena rostriformis. The sequence goes on from VMBQ01000771.1 coordinate 86,312, forward strand.
TATGCCATGCAATAATAGTATTTTGAAAATAACTATGCATTTTCCAAATTCTTAAACCGTAACCAAGGTTCAAAAGGAATGTTAAAAGCAGCCTTGGGTAAATTTATAATAAATGTTATGGTTTATGAAACAGATATTTCAGAACAGATTCATTATTGCCTCATTTGTAGAATATACTATGTACAGGCACTTGCCCCAAAAAATAATTTTGTAATAATGTACGTATACAACTCTGGGGTGATATATTAGTATTGTTATAAACTATCATGCACACCATACTAACACTGTTTTGCACGTCGTTGAAGGCTTTACATTCAAACTTATGATTTAAGTTAAATCCACTATTTCTTTTCTATTCATAGTACTGTTTCACTTTACAATTTTTAAAGATGAATACACTTAACTTTGTAAACACATGTTATTCAAGATGCAAAATTACTGTTTACATTATACCATTTAGAAGCCAGACACGTGTAAGAGTAAAGTGGAAAGGAAAAGGACTAGTGTAGGTTTAGCAAATTAGCCTTTTAGAGGAAGAAATTGTTTCAAGCGCATCTCTGCCTTGATAACAAACGCCATGTATAAAAATAAGCTGTTCCATACCACCGTGAATTGAGAACACAGTAGACAGAACCTGATGAATAGGATAAATGTACACAAACGCATATGCAAATGTTATTTTCTAGACACAATTATGTACACCACTCGTCAAAGCATGCGGTTATGGCCACTGTTATACGCATGGTTGCAGCGCAGTTACAAGTGCAAGTCGCTTATTTTGTTATCGATCAGTAACTTCATACAGCATATTGCCAAGTTTGAGTTAAATTTTGCTGTCGAAAAGTCCACGTTTACTGGAACTTTGCAAGTTGCAATTCAGACTAATATTGCAACTGCAACTGCAACTGCATTGCAACCATAGATTAAACAGCTCCAAGATTGTCTTACTCATGCTGAAATAACGTCTCTGCATTCAAGACTAACAATATATTCTCTACGTAAAAATTCAGAAGTAAACTTACATCTTCATCTAGCACAGAAATACCGTCTGTCTGACTGCCAGAATACTTAGACACGTCGGGGTTTTGATTGGTTTCCGTTGTTACAATGTTATCAACAATAACCTCATGATTGTCAGCTCCTGTCAGCAAAACAGTCTGGACATTAAGAATTCTGATCATATTCAAGTATCGCAAATATCTTATTCCATAAACGGCCAGCGTAGCTCCAGCCCAGACCGCAGAATCGCGCAATCTGGTCATTAGCTAGGCTGTCCATTATGAAGTCAGTCAAGATTTCGTAGTCTCTTTATCGGACAAGCTATCTCTTGACAAGTCTGTGCCATTGTTCAGGCCCGTCTGAAGCTACTCTGGCCTCATTTACGTAAGTATGTGCACTAAGCACTGGTCAGTTATGCTAAGATATGTTTATTTACCGTAATAGTAGGAAGAGTAAGGTTAGATTGCTGCTCTAATAACACCATAATATTATTAAAATCAGAGTATTTAATAACTAAAAGTGGATTCACATCAAATTTAAGTTTACTTCCCGAAATGTAAGATTTGTGTAAGGAACAAAACAATTAAAACACAGCAGCTTGGATTTTGCCAACTGCGTACAATAGTACAGTTTTGCATATAAAATCGTTTCAGGAATTTTCAATCACTTATTATTTAATCATAACATTGTTACAACTATCACTATTGTAAATACTTACTGTGTAACCCAGGCAGCTGAATCATGAATGCCTGGCTCTCATTGGAATGGGCCTGAAGGGACTCTTGGTCTGCAATACCATCCAGAATGGCAATATGAACTCAAGACAAAAAGATTGCCACAGGCCTAAAGGCGCCTACCAGAAACCATTGCAACGCGGAAAAAATCGCAATTGAAGGCTTGATTGTCAGATGTTTTGAGGTGTTAAGGACATACATAAAGAGTTTGAAGTTCTACTATCCATTTAACTTATATCCTTGTGTATAGAATTATCAAATTGGCCTGAATATATTCTTAAGACTCGTCTCCAGCTTTTCTGGACTTACTGACGTAAGAATGTGCAGTAAGCACTGGTAACGTATTCTAGGATATGTTAAGCTTCCTCAGGAGTTAGGTGCTTTTGCTCATGTAATAACATTAAAATATTCTTAAAACAAGGGTATTAAACAACTAAACGTGGATGAACATGAACACTGCTTCAGCTCATCTGATTTTTCTTTACTGTGTATATGTTCAAGCATGCTGAGTGGTGCCTTGCTGTCAAAGTCGAATGTTTCCCAGTTTGGGCTGAGCAGGTGATCGGTCTGCGTTTCGTTTGTGAGCCGCCCAATCGACTCTTGGCCCCAAGGAGAAGGGAGGGGAGTATCACCCCATATGCCATATTCGCGTCTTGGCCTTGTTTGTGTCTTGGCCTTGTACCATTTAACTGCAATACCATGCATAGTATCATTATGAACATCATATAAAAAGTATGTCACAGGCCCTAGGGCGCTTACCTGATACCCCAAGAAACTTAAATGTTTTGAGCGGATAGTGTTTAAAAGATCTCCAACGCGTTATTAGGTTGATTTAACAGCAGTTATTCGAGCATTATTTTAATAGCAAAAAGGAGGCAATAGAGCTGTAAAGAGTAATAAAAAGTTTGAAGTTGTAATATCATTTTTAATGATACATTTGTTTAAAAAAAAATGTTTTATGTATTGATTCTCAATAATTGTTCAAAACATATCAATCGAGCACGTTTACCTCTTTGTGGTAAATCGACGTAAAAATACAAATATCACGGGTATATGTCATATTGACGAAATTGTAAGAAAATCAGGTTAAACAATAGCCTTAACAGGATAACTGTCACATCACATTGTTTTCGTGTTTTTAAAACAATTAACAATCAAACATTTTATAGCAAGTTTCCAGATGAGTGAGTTAAAATCTGAACTACAGAGTCTCCGAACGTAAGCCCCATAATGACAACTGCTCCGCTTCATGGGGCAAAGTTTGTCAATAGACATGAACCATCTCTAAGTCGTTTGATAAATATTTATAACAAATAGTCTGTGCAAGTGTTGTGAAGATTGCGAAAATAAACGTGACTTCATTGTGTTCACAACCTTTTTCTTTTCGTTAACCTAGTGATCTATGTTTTTGTCGCAACATGACCCCGCTTCGAACTTTTCTGAGATATTATTGAGACATATGTTCCGACCAAATTTCATTAAGATTATGACTCTAATGTGTTAACTTCTTTCTTTATTTTAACCTTTTGTCCTAGTTTGTTGACCCCACAGAGACCCAGTTTCAAACTCGCCCAAGATATCATTGGGAAAAATCATCATCCAAGTTTCGTACCGATTGAACAATTAGTGTGGCCTCAAGAGCGTTTGCAACTTTTTTCCATTGAAACGACATAGTGACCTCGTTTTTAAACCCTTGTGACCCAGTTTCGAATCCGTCAAAGATATCATTGGGGCAAATGTTTTTGCCAATTTAAAAAAAAAGAGTTGGTGAAAATGTGGCCTCAGGAGTGGTTCGAAACGTTTTCATAAAATTAGTAATAGTTACATAAATTGTTATCCCAAGTAACCCAGTTTCAAATTCAGCACGGATCCAATTAAGAAATCAGTCGAGATTAGGTTCAGATTAAGTTTCATCAAGATCTGGCAATAAATGAGACTTATTGCGTGTTAACACGGCGCTTTCTACTATTTAACCTTGTGACCTTGTTGTGTTGCCTTCGTCACGCAGTTAGGAATATGGTTGAGATATTAATACGACAAATCCTCTGATCATTTTTCATCAAAGTTTGGCATTAATTGTGACTACTCGAGTTCTAAAAAACTGTTTCTTTAATTTGATATAGTGACCGAGGTTATGACCCAGTGTGATCCAGTTTCGAACTCGGCTAAGATACCATTTGGACAAATGCTATGAGTAAGTTTCGTTAAGATTAGACAATTAATATGGCCTCTATAGTGTTCAAAGCCTTTTTTCTGTTTGACCTAGTTAGCTAGTTTTTGACCGTAATGTTTTCAGTTGCGAACTCAGACAACATTTTTTTGCGGATAAAATTTCTCAACAGATATTCATGAAAGTATAAATGATAGACTAAGAGTATATGTACTTGTTGTTTTATTTGACCTAGTGACCTATTTTCTGACACCACGTGACATAGTTTTGAACGCGATCGAGTCTAAAATGGGCATGTTACTAGGCGCATGTTTGCATATAATAAAAACATAACATAGATCAATAATTAAAACTAGGGTCACCACCATCGAACGGTCAATGCAACCAACTAGGTTTATAGCTAGACTATTAACCAATATCGACCATTTTCCTAGCACGAAAACTCGTGGAAATCCAATCATAATAGTTTAAACAAATTTGTTTTGTGCACACTTCCACACGGTTTTAAAGCATATCGTTCGCCTTTCTGTCAAAATGCTGCCTCTCTGTTCATTCTTCGCTGACTCTCTGTCATTAAGAAGAAAAATGGATGCTTGGAATTCACAAAACAGGTAAGAAAATCTAAAATTAAAACCCGTAACAAATTCTATCGAAAATGGAATGATGACGAGGGTGGTGGAACAATCGTGCATACATGCCACTTTGATGACTTTTTAACATAGCTTTTCCGTAATATGTCAAATATCTAGTGTCATTGATATCATCTTTATGATCAAATCTTTACGTTCAATGTACGCTATATAGTAATTTTCATCAATTTTACTTAAACAATGCCTACTTTCGCTTTCGTTGTGGCACGGAAAGCCTCTCGATCGGCTCACATTTCTGGCACGGAAGGCCTAGTCGTCGATTGACACTGGCATGGGAATACTCTCCATTACATTTCTTGTTAATAAACGTCCATGAATGAACAATTATTGCAAATTAAATCAAACAAAACCGCTTGATATATCAAAGTTCTCTTCTCGAGTGGATATGACTTATTATAGGCTATACTTTTACAAAATTGAATCTTGTATTTGTGCCCTTTTTTAGCTGTAAATATTTCATTTTTAAATATTTCTGCCTACAATTTTGTGCTTTTGGCTATTGGCGAAAATTGAAAGATAAAAATTGCTTTTAAATGAATAAATTTTAATACCAGGGCTCAGTGACCAAAGAAGCAACTAGTCCGAGTCAATGGACAGGGACGGCATGAAACTTATTGACTGGTTCATCCACTTGTAAAACGCCGTTTAAAAAGGACCAAATATATAATAGGCCTTTTTAAAAATCTGAGCCTTGCCGGCGACAAGTTACTTGACTTGCACGAGAAAATCCATAAACTCGTGGCAGTTTACCGAATCTTTGGTTTTTGCATTAAGTACTGTAAACACATTGTCACCAATATGTGTTCATTATTTCTGCAATTCATCACTGCGATCTTCATTACTTATCGATTTATAAGTGTACATTAAGATACTTCAAATATGTAGCCGATAGCGTTAGTTATACGTTAAAAGTCCCCTTTCGCCTTTGATATTGACATCCAATATTCTGACATTTTAAATGTTTACTATCAATACTTTAAACTAGTGTTAAACTCATTTTATTGAGAAAAATAAAAATGTAAAATATCGACTAAAAACACACGAAAAATGGTATGGTCAGTTCTTATATTTAGAACTACCGAATGGCGTAAGACTTTCCTAATTACTCCCCTTTGATTGTATTACGGCACTTGTAGTTAATGTTGAACGTTAGAAACGGCGGTACCGCTGATTTTCACAAGTAGATCTAGAGTTACTTAGGTACATTATTTATTAAAAAATATATATATATAAGAACTATATACCACTGTTTGTTCCGGGAATTTCGTGTGATAAAGTATTTGTTTGTGAAACGCGTAAAAGCATGACTTTAAAAAATGTATTTAAGTATCTGCAACTGCCATACTCCATTCACAATAACAATAATCTAAGGTAATGAAACAGTTAGCCTTTTAGTCAAAATCCTTAACACCTTGCATATTTCTTTAAACTATTGTGAAACTGACCAGTCTGGTGTCAAAATATTGAAATCAGTTTTTATGACAGTTTTAATAAATTCATTTCATGATAAAGTTTTAAAGCCACACACCTTGAAATGAAATACATATTAATCAATACATATATATGCAATTTGAAAGTGTGCACAATTGTCATTAAATTTCTATAACTAAGTTAGCAAATAATTTATTATTTTTCAAACGGTACCGCTTTTAAAACCGAAAGTAGGATTTCTATACGTATACGTCCATTTCGACAAAAAAAAGCGATTATTTTTAAGTTTTAAAGCGCAAACAAGACGGATTTCTACCTTGTAACCACCAGATATATATCTAATTGGCATAGATAAAATTAAATCTATAGCCTAGTAAGCAAGTAATTTATTATTTTTAAAACGATACCGCTTTTCAAACCGAAAGTAGGATTTCTATACTTATACGTCCATTTCGCAAAAAAAGCGATTATTTCTAAGTTTTAAAGCTAAAAAAAGACGGATTTCTACCTTGTTACCACCAGATATATTCAAATTGGCATAGATAAAATTAATTATATAGCCTAGTTAGCAAGTTATTAATTATTTTTCAAACGGTACCGCTTTTCAAACCGAAAGAAGAATTTCTAGACGTGTACGTCCATTTCGTCAAACGCGATAATTTTTAAGTTAAAATCGCAAAAAAGACGGATTTCTAGCTTGTATCAACCAGATATTTTCTAATGGCATAGATACAATATTTTTCTTATTTATACTTAAATTTACATGCCAAATAAGGTGTGTGGCTTTCATAATTGTATCATTGCGATCCTTTAAATACACCATTCCCATTGTTGCGAGGAACGGCTATACGGCCTAAAATGTAATGGAAAGTGGTCCAATGCCAGTGTCAATCGACGACTAGGCTTCCCGTGCCAGAAAAGTGAGCCGATCGAGAGGCTTTCCGTGCCACAACAAAAGCGAAAGTAGGCATTTGTTAAGTAAAATTAATGAAAATTACTATATAGCGTACATTGAACGTAAAGATTTGATCATACAGATGATATCAATGACTATAGATATTTGACATATAACGGAAAAGCTATGTTTAAAAGTCATCAAAGTGGCATGTATGCACGATTGTTCCACCACCCTCGTCATCATTCCATCTTCGATAGAGTGTGATAAGTGTTTGGACCTGCGGAATACTGTGAACCTGTAGCTGGATATATGCTTCAACTCATGGACCACCTCTTTTTATGCACAAATGTGTTTACGGGTTTTAATTTTAGATTTTCTTTGCTTTTTTTGTGAATTCCGAGCATCCATTTTTGACAAAGTGGCAGCGAAGAATGAACAGATAGGCAGCATTTTGACAGAAAGGCGATCGATATGCTTCTACACCGTTTTCCAAGACAGGAAGCAGAGAACGTCTGTATTATGCATGTGCATGTCTTTGCTTCGTATTTATGCTTTCATGTCTAATACATTTGTTTAGTATCTTCACTATTTGGCAATTGGTTCCTAGAATTAAATGAAGGATTAAACGCGATGAAAGGTTATTTCTCCTGATGGTGCAGCTGAACTTGTATGTTGTTTATTTTTGTGCAAACTAAACAGGCATACAAACGTCAATTTAATTATATGTATACGTACATCGACCATGATAAATGTAAGTTATTGTAACGATTGACTAAGCAAAAAGCTGTATAACGACAGTAAGTTCTAATCTTAAGATAAATCAAGGACCATAACTTTTCCGTTTTAAGGTGTTGAGATTGCCCTGGATATTATGCCCATATATTTTGCGATTATAAGATGACAATATATTGTTTGCTAAAGGATGAACACAAATCAAATTATTATATACAGATATATATGACTTTTGATAAATATAACATTTGAAAGTACTGTCTGGCGGTATCTGGCTGTTTAACAACTGTGGCTTAGATGTATAGTATGCGTGCTTATATTTTGGTTTGTGAACATATTGTGATAATTGCTTAACTTAGATAGCAGAAACGTGTTGTCTACCGGAAACATAATTAATATCCACTCTCTTTGATCAAGCTGAGGGAATTGAAGGAAGAAGGGCAGACTATGATTAAGATGTAAATATTGCTTTAGATAGGTACACATTGGCAAAAATGTGGCCACTCCCATAAGTACAGAATACTGCATTTTATAAAAATCACATACGTATAGTACATGATGTGAACGCTCTGTGAATTATACCACTTCATCAATTACACATTCCTTAATAATAAATACGTATAAATAAAGACACTTATGTGACAAAGTTTTCTAAAACAGCTTACCTAATGAGGTTTGATTTCCCATTATAAATGCAATTTGATTTACGCACGCAACTGCATCTGCAAAAACAAATCGATAATATAAGGCACAAAAAGGCCAGTTTGAATGCCAATTTGAATCATACATACTTTATTACTTAAAACACACAAACATTTAAGTCATTAAATGTAAGTGTCTATTCATATTTATGTAAAATACGAGTCTGGTTGATAGTGTTATAT
>VMBQ01000771.1:96260-120771 GCA_007657795.1 Dreissena rostriformis
GAGAAGGCTAACCTGCTAGGGGGGTCCGGGGGCATGACCCCCCCCTTAGATTTTTTTTAATAAAGGTGCCAAATTGTGGCTTTTGAGCGATTTGGGCACATAATTTAGCATCCTGCACTGTGTGTTTCATGACTGTCTTTTTCTGAAATAATTCAGTTTATAAAGATTATGTGCCTCAACTTTATTCAATTGATCAAGGTACACTGATAGGGGACGTAATTCTTGACTACTTTGTTACCTTTTTCTGAACATCTAAGTGTGTTTGTTCCAAAACAAAACCTCTGAAGGAATGTATATTAACTTCCTGTTTTTCAAATAAAAACTCGTATGTGGCCGTGAAGGGAATGCGCGTTTTGTTATGTGTGTTATGCTAGTTCAGATTGAATTATTCAGATTGCGTGACAAGATCTCTATCCTGTGAAGCGTTGCAATAGACACATCGAAAACTTCCTGCTTTTTGGTGTTTGTTAAATCATGATAACTATATATAACTTGGCTGTATTTGTATTTGGTTTTTAAGACAAAATAACTTCCCTGAATGGTTGTTTACTAGATAGCTATCAGAGTAGCACATCACATTAACCATTGTGTGAGTTACAAAGTAATACAGAGCTGAATGCCTTGCCATAGTTTATAATGTCTGATTTGAATAAAAGGTAAAACAAGATCACAGAATAACTCGTCCTTGAGGTGAACAGGGTAACAATACACTTTTGTAATAACAAACTCTTGGTTCAAAGCCGGGACTCAGTTGGTGCAGACTTGTAGAACCATATCTAATAAATCTATTTGTCAAACAACTGTTTCTTTCTCAGCTTATTTTCATGGAAAACTAATGGATTATCAACACCTTCTGAATTATTGTATAATCCAGCAGATTCGCCCTTCAGGCAAACACATATTTATCCATAGCCCTTTTTAGGGTATCCATTCCTTAAATGTATAACACTTCAGATAATCACAGTTACAGTCCAATATAAAATTACTAAGATTATTAATTTGTCAATTTGTTGACTTATGTTTATAAGTTTTTAAATGAGGACATATTACAAGGTCACTTTTAGTGTCTTTTTGAACATAACAACCAGGTTTTGTTTTCCCACTTTTTGGGAAGATAGCCCATGGCTTTGCAATTGGGAATTTTATCGGCATTTTCAAGAAATTTGGAAAATTCAGGTTTGAATTTTTTTTCGCGCAAAAAGTCTACTGAATTGGGGAAAACTAATTTGATATAAGTCTTATACTAATTCAAATTAACAGAATAACATCATATAAATCCTTATTGTATACTTTGTTTGATATAATTGAGATAAAATAATCATAAGACACTTCTTAAAAAAAAAAAAAAAAAAAAAAAAATTGGGGGAAATTGGGATTTTATTCACAAATTTTGGGAAAAAAGTATACTTTTTGCCATTGGGAACAAAGCCGTTATTCGGCTATAAAATCTGGCCAAAAAAACCCTGGTCTGTTGACTTGAAAATAAAATTTATATTACCTTGGGCAATTTTATTTAAAAAAAATCGGGCATAGGTTGCCCCTGCTGAGGCAATCTTACGATAAAAATATTTTGCTGAGGAAGCTTCTTTGGGCCAATTTTTTTCCAATACAAATTTGGACATAGCTAAACATTGCAGTGCCAATTCAAGATATTTAGCATTTAAGGCATTGTGCCTCAACCAAGGCCGAACATAATTAAGAAAAAATCAGGAGAGTTTGTGGCTCGAGAGTTTCATTCACCCTAATGAAAGACTCACCCTCATGTTAAAGGTGGTAACAAAAAAATCCACTTGCCGTTCGGAGGTTAAAATCTCTGAGGAGAAACCAAACATCGCAACCAAACATTGGGTCCGAGCAACAGCAAAGAAATTTGTCGAAAAAAAAAACGAAAGGTAACAGGAAAATGCCTTTATCCGGAGGTGCCGATAAAGGCGATAAATGATAAACGTTAACAAAACTGGAACAAAACAACTTCAACAGCGAACTATCGTTCTTACTCAAAACACAAAGGAAAAAGTACGTTTATTTTCGTTGTTTAAACATATTTGACTTTGTCACAGTTTGTGACCTTGAATCAATGTCGTACACTCCCGTTACCCGCTCCGCGATTGGACAATTATATCGATACGACCAATGAGAAAGCAGTTAACATAAATCGGTTAAGGTTGTTTACTTCCGCTTCAGATAGTATATAAACGAATATTAAATGACTCGTCATCGTCGTGAAAATTTGCCGATTTTGTTTTTCATTTTCTTTCCAAATTTGAGCCGGCCTAAATAACATTTGAGGCGGTCAAATTGGCCGCCGGCCGCCTCCTAATGACAACCCTATTTAATATATATGTCAAATACTCACCATAGCTTGTGCAAAACACATATCATGTAAAACTCGTTGCACACGACGTATGTTGTTTTATTTCAATCAATTTAATGCAATACATTAACAAAACAATGTGATTACACACCTTTTAATTGCCAAGTTCCATAACATATACACCGGTTAACGAATATTCTGTCAGTTTGCGGTTGCGTTTTACAATTTCTCCATTCTTTTTAAACAGATTCCTATTAATAAGTACCAATCATTCGTATTGAAACACACAACGACAACACAGAAACTGACTGTTGACTGATTAATACAGTAGAGGAAGACGGTATTTCGACATTATGAATATTCATTATATTTAAATGAGGCGCTTGGAAAAACACAGCGCTTCGATGAGGTAGACTTGGCTACAGCCCACTAAAAGTTTGAAAGAGATTTGACTGGTTCCGAGCATAGACTTGGCTACACCCCACTGAAAGATAAAGAGATTTGACTGGTTCCGACCAAAGCTTAGGCCGAATAGCCTTTGGAACTTGGATAAACCGCAGCAAATGTGTAAGATTAAACAAACTAAGCCTTTTTTAAATGCTACTATCAAAAGTGTGATGCATTTCATAAACATGTCTAAACAAATTCGGCTGACATTAACGAAATAGTTGTGTAAGAAACGAGTATTACATTGGCAATACAATTTTGCTGTCATTTATCTTTGTCTTTCTCCAAACACAATATATGCTTCTATTACAATAAACAAGTCTGTCGCGCACCATCTTTATATTCGACATCCGGTATTTGGCCATGTGCCAAGCATGTTATACTCAATGTGACATAGTCTCTTGTCATCCGCGCGCCACCTTTATACGGGAAATCCGGTATTTGGACATGTGACTTAAATGTTATACTCAATGTTTCATAGTCACTGTCAGCCACGCACCATTTTTATACGGGATATCCGATATTTGGACATGTGCCTAGCATGTTATAGTCAACGTATCATGGCCCGTTGTCAGCCGATCACCATCGTTTACAGGACATCCGGTATTTGAACATGTACGTTACATGTTATAGTCGATGTAACATGCCCCCCCCCTGTCAGCTGCTCACCATCTTTATACAGGACATCCGGTATTTGGACATATGCCCAGCATGTTAAAGATAATGTGACATAGTCCCTTGTCAACAACGCGCCATCTTTATATGGGACATCCAGTATTTGGACATTTGCCTCACATCTTATACTCTGGTCGAACAACATGTGATCGGATTCCCGTTATACAAGGAACGCAGTTTGTGTTGAAACTTGAAACAGATACGCCTTTTCGATTCGCGCTTTATATATATGATCAATTTATTTCCTTTTGTCAAATTAATCTACGGCATTAATATTCTGATCTGACGAAAACATTGCAAATTTGAAGCGCTTTGTTCTTCCTAATGCAATAAATATTTCACACAGTATACGATCCGGCAACACGGTGTCAATTCGCATACAGCTTTTGGCATCACCAGTTGTGTATGACAATTTAATTGTCATCACCATACACATGGTAGGAGTAACCATTTTGAATATAATAATGCGATGGAACTATAAAACTGATTTCATCTGAAAACAACTGGATAATGAAGGGGAACAGATCCAACTGTCAAAAAAGGAATACCATGTACTGAAAACGGTGAGAGGTCTATATGTTTGATATATCTTTTTGTAAATAGATATGCAGACATTAAACAACACGTGCATTTGTTCGGTCCTACTAACAACACTCAAATTAAGCGTGACAATTGTATTTAACGTTTATTGCTTTAAACGTTTACCGGATTTACATGTTTTAATAAGGAAAAGCATGAAATTGAGCCTCGCTCTGGGAAAACCGGGCCTTATGCATGTTGGTAAAATGTCGTCCCAGAAAAAACTGTGCGCTTTTATGGAAATTTGGTTTTCAGGAAGTCTCTTCTTACGTACGGGCATAAAGCCCGGTTTTCCAAAAGCGCGGCTCAGGTGAAAATAGCACAGTAAACAATCAGTTTATATCACAAGTATAATCTTATTTATAAAGAAGGCAATACAATAAAACACCAGGAGTAACAGAACAGAACAGAAAGTGTATTCATATAACTTGAACAAGTCCAGTTCATCGTTATTCATACACAACTGACAGTATATAAACAATAAGCACATGCATAGTAATGCGAAAGTGTCCAAAATGGTATTTAACAATGTGTCAAAAATACACTAAGGACATTATATGACTCAACATTTGCAGTCAATGCCTCAGTTCTCTTTTTAAAAATATTTTTACAATACATCGCGAGTTTAGTTAGAAGTTTAGTGTTAGTTTTTAATAACAAAAGTTTATGCTGTTTTTGAGCCTTTTTGAAGTATTTATTTCCGTAATTATTTAAAAACAGTGAAAATCGGTCCACCATTTCATCCGTATCTTAATCATTTTCTTTGCATTGCTATAGGTCATGGCATAACCGATTAACTCCTGCAGTTACATCCCTTAAACACTGATTGCTATAGTTATTATCCCATTTAACATACTAGCTTTCAGCGTTTATATCATAAACATATATTTTTGTATTCGTTTTTAAATCAAATGTTAGTGGTGCGTGATTTAAAAATTCAGTACATCTTGAACGCAGAAATTCTGTATATGTTCATAACATGCTAACAAATAATCAACAACGCGTTGCGTGAAACACGTGAATTTACCAACACTCGCATCGCTCCCTTTTCGACCGTAAATTATTAAAATTTATTTTCCGTTAGGAATTTTGTGAATACCAGGCCAGAAAGTTGAACTTGGGATGAGGGTGATACTCCATGGTAGCATATTTAACTAGTGATTATACGGAGCTTGCAAACCATATGCTAATATCTATATCTCCCACGACTATAATAAACAGTCAAACGCATCGACAATAATTCAAAATAATCTGCCCTAAATGGTAATAAAGCGATTTATTTCACTTGCGGCTGTTCAACCTCCGAGATATGGCTGGTTCACGTGCAACAAAAGACGAGAGGTTATTGGATTATCTAAAATATTATATAATATTTATTGCAATTGCAAAGTATATCGTTACTCGAAATAGACTGAAAGATGCATGTTTATAGGAAGCGATATACATTGCCTACACAATAGCCGTGTTTTATACTTACAAACGGATTATTAATTGAGGTTTTAAATGCTAGTTCGACGACGCAACAAAGTGTTGTTTTTTTTTGGAATGATTGATTTCCAAGGACATCCATATGACATTTGTCTGTGCCATTCCCGACATAATAAGTAATTGCATGTTGTCATCCAATGCTTCCATTGTTCCAAGATACATTTTGTCGAGTTTGAATCAACTGTATGGCTCTTTATAAATTACTCTGCTATAATGTAGTTGTTACATGCGTGCATGTGGCTTAAATGATAAAATATTATACTACATCCGATTCAGTTCAAATATGTTTAGAATTGCGTCTTAGAAACGATTTAAGTAAATGCGTGTGCTTTGTTCCACTATCACGAATAATGTTTATGGCGCAAGAAATAAACAATTTTATGCCCGGAAGCAGGTGTTTTCTCCAAAACAGTGTTTTAATAACTCCTGGGTAAAAAACAAATAATCATTTTAATACCAAACAATTCAAATAGTTAAGACCCCAAGACTTTTCGTTACAGAAATAAAACATACACGATGGTTCGTCTGTAAAATGCATTTGATGGAATAGTGTAAGGTACTAGGGGCAAAGTTTTTAATAATCAAGAAATATAGACTCTGGAAAATATTAGCCAATCCTTTATCTGTTTTGTGCAATTAAATGTGTAATGATGTACATATGCATTTATTCATGTGATGACATCAAATTGTCTTGAAGAGTGCACGTATATTTTCTAGAAATGCGCTTGTAATGGGGAAGAACTCATTTATTATAAAACAACTGTAAAGCAGGTTTCTTAAAGGATTGTTTTAAAAACACTTTCAAGTCAGGCTATACATGTTTTTCGAACGTTTGCTGTGCGATGCCCATGGACATTACAGTCGTTCTACATATCGGTGATTGGAATACACCATTAGAATTAATTGGTAGTAAATGTCAATAAATTCTCTTCTAAATGACAGAAGCAGCAAATAGTATGCGCGTGTCAAATCCAATGGGATATTCATTAGTAATTATACTTAAAATAATAAAAAACAATCTGGTCTCTTGCTTCTTTTAGCTCAGCGGCATTGGCATCATACAATTGGTGAAGAAGCTAGGAAGGATTCCGCTTTACTGATAACATCATATATATTACCTTGCATACTAACTTTTTTTTATAATTTATAATATGGCTTCAAAATTGGCTTTATTTACTCCTTATTAATAAAAGCAATCATTTCTACAAACAAATGTGCGTACGACAAGAACTTATTTCATAATACTAACTGTGAACAAAATATAACATTATAACGTTCAAAGTGCTCCATAATGAAGGCTGTACACATGGTTTTCTTGTATTTATTTTGGAAACATAAAATGTGTTCGGCAAATATTTGTATTCTCTCTGTTTTAGTATTATATATATTTATACACAATATTGTAAAGAAATGTATCTTGTCCATGATTGATAATTGTTCAATAGGTCATTCTGGTTGGTTGATATTTTGTAGGGTAACCACCTTATGAACCTTCGATTTATTCTAATTCTAAAATTATTTGGCGAAAATATATTAGTTTCTATTTTTATTTCCTCTAAGAAGCTTTGTTTTATGTCAAATTTACATACTCGATGACAAAGTACTTGAAACACAGATTCTTGGTCGGAGATTTGGCTTCATGGTAATGAACCTATTCTCTTTATGAGCCACGCTTATTTAGGACTTTGGTAAATGTATAATGCCTAACTGCAAACTGTCCGTCAATTACATTGTATTGTGTGATCCACATGTCCAAAACCAATTAAATAGTGTTATGCAAATTGTCCTTAATGTTGAGACAATGCAGCAAATATGCAAATATTAGAAAGACCCTGTAATTACTTCAGCGGCCTATTTTAATGACTTAATCTTAATGAAACAAGAATCTGTCTCTTTAAAACATCTATACCTAGTTCGAATCTGGATTAATCAGGGTCAGTCACTTTATCACATGGTAAATTCGTGGAAGAAAGCACTTTTACGACACTATAAACCAAAGTTATCAATTAATTTTGTTGCAACTTGGTCACAATGTTGATCTTGACAATTCATAATTATGACCAAACAAAATCTGGATCGAATTAGATAAAATATCAGATCACCAGGTCGATCCTAAACACCTTGTTACCGGTCTAGAAACCCGATTTATATTTAAATTTCAATATAATTTGCTAATAATGTTTATTTTGACAACATCTAGGCCATGTTTCTAATGTGAATGGGGTCGAAAACTATGTCACCCGGTAAAATTTGAGAAAACATTTTTCCAACTCTAGAGGCCATGTTTGTGATTAAATGATGAAAATTGGTAAATATTTATCGTGACAAAGTCTTGCCATAGTTTAAGTCTGCGTCAAGTCAGTTATAATATATGAACATTAGTCCGATTGTGTGTTGACACTTTAAATACGATGAGTTTAAAACAAGGTGACAATTGAAGGCAAAAGCAAGTCGACCACCGTCTAATCCTCAAAAATGGTTATACCTGATACACAGGTGAGCGCTTAAATGCGATCATGCCTCGCGTCGTTGTTTTTAGATATTGTGGTCGAATTAAAACAATTAGGTACGTAGAAAAGCATATGCGGAGATTGTTATCCTTATTTTGCAAGTATAAGTGAAACTTTGTGAACACTACCTGCTCAGAACAGTATATTTAGCACATTTGGCCTTTCAAAAAGTGATTCCAGTCCGTTGACAATATGGCCACTGGGGGTCGGGGCAGTTTTCTAAATTGCGCGCAATAACCAACCTCTCTGTTCAAGGTCAATGCCATAATATGAGTTCAAGTGTCAAACTGAATGTGTAATAGAACTTGGTTATGTAATGATTTGCGTCTAATTTGTAATAGCCCTTAGTTCGCAGCTGTGGCATGTGGAATCAAAATTATGCGCTAAAGTCAAATTGAAGCTTGTTTATACAGCCCAGATGCCACATTTTTTTCAACATTAAACTTTGTCAGAGCATGTGTTCTGATGATGTATTGGCTGTATTTAAATATGCTTCATGGCCACCAGTGGGCGACGCATCTTAAGATAATATGAAGCATGAAATTAGGATGATGATGAAAAGGAATGTGATAATTGTGTATATTAACGTAAAATATATGATTGTCAGTCACATGCACAGACTTTAGGGGTCATATGAGAAATCGATAGAACACCTTGAATATATCGTAAATTATCCGTAGCAGACGATCATGAAAATCAGGAAATAAAGGGAAAACACAATAATACCAAAACGCTAAAAGAATCTGGCTTAAGTAATGGAGAGGAAAAATGTTCTAATCGACTGCGTACTTTGATCGCAAGGTACACGTCCATAAATACAAGGTTCAGTGGAGAAGACTTTCTTAATCTTGTAAAATATAAAACATTCCACCATCAAATGAGAGAAAAAGGTCGATAGTTCAATCAACAATATAAAAAGCTTTATAATGTATAGGATACATTGAAAGTCGATAATTCTTTCGAACTGGATTACTAACCTTTTAGTGTTGTCATTTGTTTCTTTCTGGTGCCTTTTTACAGCATCGCGTTTTCAAACGAACCTTTTTATTTACGTTATAAGTAGTAAGGTTGTACATTATTTTACATAGGGTAAAGCTATAAAGCTTTGATTTTTATACCGAAACCAATGGAATTTCAGCTGAACGATAATTGGTCGGTCAATATTTCAACAAATGCTGCCAAAGTGCCTTTATTCCATACTAGTATATTATGAAGCATTTGCAATTCACATGTTTCATGATTTTAATATGATTTGTCGTTTTTGTCGTAGTTTATGCAAATGTAATATTGCATGGTATCAGCTAATTAGGTAGATTTTAGACTAGTCATTTTTAAATTAATTGTTTTATTTATTGTTTTTCCGTGTCAATGGACGCCTTAATACAATCGAGTGTATACGCTCATGGTCAAGTGATAGAAAAAGGACCAGTACATTAAACGGCAACTGTGTATGAAGGTGTTCGCATTCATGGAAGCCCTGTCTGTAAGTATACTCGTATAATTGTGAATACGTATACAGTAAACTATCCATAGCGCGTATAGTGTGCGTTTCCGGCATTCTGTGTATTCATTGATTTCCGAGTCCAATCTCAATTCTTGTACTTTGATGTCCCCGAAAACTGGTTTAACACATGCCCTACTTAATATTTTGGCGTTGAGCAATATGGATCCCCGATGACTCAGTTCCAACACTACCAGTAGGTTGTCCCCTGTCCTGTTGCAATTCAGGTGTCTTGCAACACGAGTTTGTTGTCTTACAATTGTAAGTCAGTTTTACGGATCTTAAATTCAGCTGATTGGCATATAAATTTAGTTGTCGGCTACTAAGCCTCAATTATTTGCACCCAAGACATTTGTCTGGCACTGAGAGTCAGTTCAGCCACATTACAACAGTTCTTAGCAGCTGAGAGTTAGTTCAGCCACATTGCAACAGTTCTTAGCAACTGAGAGTTAGTTCAGCCACATTGCAATAGTTCTTAGCAGCTGAGAGTTAGTTCAGCCACATTGCAACAGTTCTTAGCAACTGAGAGTTAGTTAAGCCACATGACAACAGTTCTTAGCAACTGAGAGTCAGTTCAGCCACATTGCAACAGTTCTCAGCAAACTGAGAGATAGTTCAGCCACATTACAACAGTTCTTAGCAGCTGAGAGTTAGTTCAGCCACATTGCAACAGTTCTTTGCAGTTGAGAGTTAGTTCAGCTACATTACAACAGTTTTTAGCAACTGAGAGTTAGTTCAGCCACATTGCCACAGTTCTTAGCAGTTGAGAGTTAGTTCAACCACATTGCAACTGTTCTTAGCAGTTGAGAGTCAGTTCAGCCACATTACAACAGTTCTTAGCAGTTTAGAGTTAGTTCAGCCACATTACAACAGTTCTTAGCAACTGAGAGTTAGTTCAACCACATTACAACAGTTCTTAGCAACTGAGAGTTAGTTCAGCCACATAACAACAGTTCTTAGCAACTGAGAGTTAGTTCAGCCACATTACAACAGTTCTTAGCAACTGAGAGTTAGTTCAGCCTCATTACAACAGTTCTTAGCAACTGAGAGTCAGTTCAGCCACATTACAACAGTTCTTAGCAACTGAGAGTTAGTTGCCTCACACTGAACGGCATAATTATGTTCTCCAAAGATCAATCTTAACGAGACATGTACCTTTAAGACTAGGAAAGTAGGTAATTATTTAAACTTGTGAAACCGAATACTAGTATTTCATATCAGTTAGTTATATTGATTGGTGTCCATGTCTCATCTTTCCAATTTACTTGTTTGTGCTAATATATGTGCATATTTAAGAACATAATTGCTTTGCAATGAAAGGTTTAACAAAAATATAACACGTTTAAAACAAAATGCTGCTTTGAAAATGAAAACTATTTTTATTATTTACGACACAATAAGGAAACCAAAAATTGGATTTGACAATGTTTATTTGTATAAATAATATATTTGTATGTACACAATAAATTAATAATTCAGAAATAGTATTTTGACTGAGCATGTTGTAATGTTTCTAAATATCATCATATATCCTGCAAATTTTACATGAAACTAAAATGGAAATGTTAAAACAATAGCTTCAATAATATATTGTACACTGAGCATCAACGTTTAGGTTGTCTCACACCAAATCTTTACAAATTCTGAAACAAAAATGGAAACATTAGTAGATGAGTAAAACTACTCAACACTTTATAGCATTAAAGAACTGAATGTACAAGACGAGTCATTGTTAAAACAAATGTCAAAGTGATGTTAGATTCAGGGCTTAGCCGAAACCGGGCGGTATACTTGACTTCACGTGTACCCGAGGTGACGTCATTCACAAGGGGAACGCAATATGTCATTAAGGAGACGGCCGGGTGATAGAGAACAAGAGCTATGGTTTTATCTGGATTTAAACTGAACACAGTAAGGGTTTAAAGTGATAATGAATCGACTAGCGCCTATGTCACAAGTAAAGTAGTTTCATTGAGGTTAAATGAAGAAGAGGAAAATGTATGCCGCTATCGCTTTAATATTTGACTTATATAAGTAAGGGCAACTGAATAGCAGAGATCGTGCTATACTTAAAAACCTTTTATTAACCGATCCTTTAAAAGTACGTCATATTCCGTATATTAAAGTAGCTTATGAAGGGAATCACATGTATTAAATACGTGTCTGTGAAAAGTCAGTTTATCAATAGTTTTTGACATGAAGATTTTAATAAAATCATAGTCTATAAAATGACGCCGTCATATAATGTCATCCACAGGTTTTGATACGGTCTTGATACGTTTGAGCGATTGTATTGAAAATAAGAGAATTCATGCCATTCAATTATTTTGACATATGAATTTGTGATATTAAGTAAGAACACCATCGGTTGTATTTAAAGTAAAAAAAAACACATGACCGTTAACTGTTTTTGTTAATCCAAATGTTTATAACTAATAAGACCTTTGTTCCAAAAATAATGTGTCATGCATTTTCATTTGACCTTCATAGTTTATTTTGCCGTCCCCGTCTATGTCCGTTTGTCTCATCATATCGTCCAGTTCCTTGTCCGTGAGTGCCTCTCCAAGGTTCTTCATCGCTATTCTGTTGACGAAAGTAACAGAGACAGACCGAATGAGTCCTCGCTTTTCTGTTGACAATAGCAGCAGAAACGGACCTAAGGGGTTATCGCTATTCTATTGACAATAGTAACATAAACAGACCATATGAGTAAGAATTGTTGTGACTTCAATGATAAGTGCGTCTGAGCAATATTACTATGATATTCGAAATGGGGGTAATGGGTCCCCCCCCCAATATAGCGGTCAATTTTTATTATCATATTCCGCTGTCCAAAAGGGTTTTGCACGCAATTCACATATTACACATTTCTTTGAAATTATTCTGAAAATGTAATAGTTTATGTAATCCGAAAAAATGCACCAATACATAATGATGTTCTTTTTTTTTAAACAATTCGTAACCACTTGAAAAATTGGGTAGATATTCAACTATAGGAATAATGACAGTCCAGTAACCTGACTATGCATGAGATTGTTGAAATCATCTGTCTGTCTTATATTTAAGAACGAAAAAATTATTTCCGTAAACATGTTTTGAAGTTCAGCAGTTTCTTACAAAAACAGGAACAGCAATCAATGCATGGTGAGTTTTCATGTTACCTTCATAGTTTAGTTTGGCATTTCCATCTAGGTCTGTTTAAAAGGATCAAGAAAATGAAATAATGAGCTGAAACTTTGTTTTACTTTTTGTGAGCATCCAGTGAGAAACATGTTAAGCAATTGGGTTTAACATGATGGCATCGACCCTTATGGGTCTAAAGAGAATGCCATTCATTAAGTTATCTTAAGAGAAAGAATTTCGAACCTTTGTCATTCTTGGGCAGTTAAGAATATATAGTCCCTGAAATGTTGCGTATTTTGTTAACTCCAATTTAATAGCTGGGTTGATTGAATTATATAATAAACTTCTTGTGACTAGCCAGTATCTTTTTGTCATTGGAGCGAACGCTTCATGAGAACGCTTACAATATAATGAGAAATCAATACATAGACCGACCAGGCTGATATTTATCCACTACATTATATTAACATTTCAATTTGTGTTGCCAGCCTGTTCAGTTAGGCTTCTAATATACATCTTGTGACGCTGTTCTTTAAAATTAGTTCTCACACTTACCTCAATTCGTTCTCATCAATGTAGTCATTACCATCTTTGTCAAATGTGCGGAATGCTGATCGTACAGTGTCGCCGGTGTTTGCGAATGAACTGTCATCTAAAACATGGCCAAAGGTATTTGAAAAAAGTCGTTGACGACAATGTTACTGAACGTTATGATCATAAAATATTTTAAACGCTGAAGCATTTTATATACAAGCGCTACTAATGCGGTTTCACGTACGAAAATATTTATTTTCTTTTTTCTTTACTCCGTGTTTTTAAATTGACTGCTTTCAAAGACTTCCCTATGAAGAATAGGCTATTCATTACATCTTTGCATGTATTCAAAAGATACAATCATCTTTATGGGGACTCATAAAGCGGGAATGTAAAAGTCGATTCAGGGATAGAATTAGAATGTCTGAATATTGTAACTTACTGACTTTAGCCATTTCTTTTTGCATGAAGGCGTGAAACTCTCGGAACTCTATTCTTCCGCTGCCTGAACGTGTGCATAACAGAGACATTAAAAGTATGATCAATTTAAAAAAAAATAAATGCCGAGAGAAAAATCTTTTGAAATTCCAAGGTACTTTATTTAAGGCACGTGATCAATTGTTAATATTTGTACAATACTGTACGATTCATACTACATTACACAAATCATATACACGATTTAGACTATAGTTAAATATGCCTAACATTTAGGGATAAACCTTTTGTAAGGCATGTCTAACCTTTTCCAGAGCAGTCAGTTTAAAAGCAAGGACTTAGAATGGGTCTTCAGCTACACCTGATGTATTATTGTATGTGTAAGATACGAGTAATAAATGCAAACTCCTGACCATCAACGTCCAGTATTTTCATGGCATCGGCGACCTGTTGTTGTGTAGGAGTCATACCCAGGAATCGCATGGCCTTACCGAGCTCCTGAATGGAGATGGAGCGGTCATTGTTCGTGTCGAACAGACGGAACAACTCGCGGATTTCTGGTGAAGTAACAAATAAGCTTTTATGTTCATAATATATGCAATGGTTTGACGCACACATGTGCAGAACGGTATAATGTTAACGTAGTTTCTATAGATTTTAAATGTCTATGAAAAATAATTAAATCAACGTTTGAATATAGAAATTATAAATTGTAAAAGCGTCATGGAATAAGTTGCATTCAGTACAAGTTCGATATATAAACACATTAAATTAAGTTTGTTGTATCTGACAAAATGAACTATTTCTGGGAAGGCCCAACTATGCCTATTGTTTCTTATATACATGTATACTACATGGCAAAGGTCAGATTGTGCTATGCCAATAACTTGACAGACGATGGAAATGTTAAGTCTAAAGTATGCATGTCTCCAAGACACAAGATACAGATGTATAGCGTGAAAATGTCAACAAGGGAATTGGAAGAATATTCAGATTTGTCATGAAAGAGTTTAATGTGCTGTCGTATTATTATAATCGCATATGAATTTCTCTGTAAAGAACATACATTTAATCCAAATATGTATATAAGTAAATAGTAAAGAAGTTTAATCAGTTCGTTACAGCAAGTAATAACATTCAGAGCCAAATCAAAGAACAATCGCGAATTCACATAATCTTTTGTCAAGATTTATTGACCATTTAAAAAAAAAAAAAAATCATAAAAGCTATGTGAAGTATTTTGGATAATCTCGTATTAATATATATTCAACCATTGTTCCATCGTTCATAATTAAACGATCGGCTAAGCATGACTTTAATCAGCATTTTATACCGGTGTAATAAAATGAGTTAAAACGTTAAGTAACATATATTAAACATGCGTTTAGAATTAAGTTTGATACATTCAATGCATCGAAAATACGTTAAAAAGTGTGTATTGTTCTAAGGCACAATAGGCTAAATATATTAATATGTTTAAACAATATGTGTGTTGTTTGTAATAGGCCTCAACATAATCATTGTAGAAAATGTATTATTGAAATCAAGTATCTTGACATGCAAACAGACATGTACGGAGTGAGAATGCATAGCACAGCACCACTTATAACTTGCCTGATTCATTACTTTTGTCCGAGGCATCTCCAGAAATATGGCTTACTTTTCAGAAGCATTGTAAAAAGCGATAACACATGTTTTATTGCAAACTATATCAAACAATTATATATTGAATATTTGTATTACATTATTTAATATTCAATAGTCCTTTTAAATAACTTAATGCATTAATAAATATTAAAACTGTAAACCGTGATCTTTTCATGTCGTACGGATTATTTAAGTACGATTGGTTCTTCTTAGATATATACGTTTTTGTTTTTCTTTTGGATCGACACATATTGAGTCTCGAGTGCGGTAACAATTAGTAACATGAAAATGTGCTCTTTCCATACCGTACGCTTTATTTAAGTACGATTTGTTCTTCTTAAATATATACGTTTTTGTTTTTCTTGTGTATCGACACATATTGAAAATATATACATACATTTCTCGATTGTTGTAACAATAAGTTATTATTTAACGAGGAATCCAGGAATCGTGGAACTATTGGAAAAGCCAATTAGCAAAACATCCGACTGACTTATTCATTAAAGTTCTTTGTTTGAGAACGACTCTTACAGGTTTGCAACACACATATCAGTTGGTAGGTTTTATTATAAAATGGTCATTGTTTCAACACAACAATTGGTCTGACGTTTTGGAGGACAGTTTACTATATATTACATACCATTTTTTAATGCAAGCTCGTCTTTGCGCGAGTTCTTACTTGTAGCCTGAAACATTAAATAACAATCAATTTCACATGTACATACATTTAAACAAGTTTGACCTCCAACGTACTAAATGCTAACAATATGTACACATCTTTATTTTTTTGTTTTTGTGGCTGACAGTGAAACACATTATAAGTGTCTTTTTCGCTTAAACTGCCTTTTTTAAAATTACGTTATGAATTCGCAATTTTATTAAAGGTAAAAAAATACGTATATTCACTTTAAATGAACATTTCGTGACTTCAACTAGCTACAAAATTGTCACAAAAATATTAAAACACAATACCCAAAGGCTCTTAAAACATATGTTTGCACCTTTTCAGGTGAACACTTCTAGACATTTAACTACGCTAATAGTCGTAGCAACCATTATCAAAATAACACTAGCACATTTGCGGATGCGAAGATTAGGATAGACACATTTAATCATAAAAGTAGCTTTACAATAAAGTAGTTGAAATAATAGTTGTGACAGTTACACAATCGTATTCAAATCACATCTTCTGAAACCAATGATTAATAGGACATTTCCATTAGTAACACAGATATATTGCCGACAGTGAGGTAATAATTGTTACTTTGAAATATTATGTATTTATCATTCCAATAAACAAAGTTCAATTCAAACTGTTGAATTTTGCATTGTTATGGTAAGCTTTTAATTGTCGGACAGCACAGACCGAAACACAGGTGTAGCAACATGGAGTAACGATTGATGCAATGAATGTAGGTTTTAAACAGTCTAGAGCGGAACCGGGCTCTGTTGGTAACACACTTGTGCCAGAACTCAGGGATTATTTGCGGTCCTCTGCGCAAAACAATTCTACGCGTGCTGTCGTTTGCATGATTGGCTCAATGTATGTGAAATGTTATATGTGCTTCACATGGGGATCTAAAAGACCATGGGTAGTGGCTGGAAATGACGTTACTTGATCTCCCACTAACCCCCGTTATCCAACTTACGAGTCACCGGTGGCAATAAATATATGGAGTGATTATTAGGTAAGCCTAATAAAAATATAAACACCCCAAACTTCACACCTAGCCAATATAAGGATTCTAATTTTAAAACGCACACATTCATATTTCAATAGAATTACGTCAAAAACACTCAACCAGTGTCTAACCATTGATTTCGTAAGCGGGTTGATGTTAATTGCATAGCATAATCCTTTCTTAATCATTTTTCAGTTATATGATGCTCATGCAGCCGGACTAGAAGAAGCATTAGGTCAGCTTATTTTTATTTTATAGATAATTATAAACGAATGTCCCCATTGGATTTGACTGACGCATATACGTTCTGCTACTGCCATTTTAAATTGAAATTATTGACCTTGACTACCAGTTAATTCAAATGGTGTTTTCCAAAAACCGATATGTAGTACGACTTAAATGCCCATGGGCATCGGACAGCAGACATTCGAAATAAGATTAATAGCCTTATTGGGAATTCATATTTCGTTTGAAAAAAAACTGCTTTTAATTGTTGTTTGCAATTACATAAGTGCGTCTTGTGCTTACATAAGACGATTGACGTATTCAAGCCAAGTTGAATATTACAATGCCTGTTATATGCAATAGGTTTGCTACATTTAATTCGCTTAATGCACTTAAAAAAAAAACAAGCACTAAAAAAAATGTTGCTTCGCCGAAGGATGTTAAGCTACCTTTTAATATACATTTGCAACTATAGCGAACGGTTCATATTTATGTTTGTCATATTCACAACGGATTCACATGAAATCTCATTTTCTTATCTGAGTCGTTCCAACACTTTAAATAAAGGTTTGCAGCAAGAAGTCAAGATAGGACCAACGTTTGAAAACATATATCAAGGGCGATGTCGACACACGAACATATGCATATGTGTACAATTAAACTTGAAATTACCAAAATAGATATAGGATATACTAAGATTAACATAGTACGCATTTCGTGATTATACATAACTTTGCCCTGAGTACCTAACGCTTTTACAATCAAATACATGTCCCCTAAGACCCATCCTTTATGTTTTATATCTGTAACCAAACCTCTTGGTAACTAACGAAGAACGTTGTATTGTGTGGTGTTAAATTGCTTTTACATGCTTTTTTGTTTTTGCCCAAGACTTGTGAAACAAAATAATCACAGTTTTGGAGTTGGCATTTAACAGAACACACTCGTTTTTTTTAATTCGTTCCTAAGACGCAATTTAACACATAGTAGAACTCAATCGGATTTATTAGTATACCCACGCATCATTAAAGACATATGCATGCACGTTACAACTATATTATAGTATAGAAGTTTATATCTCGGCACACTCATGAATAATACTCGATCATTATTCACACTGGTTCGTTTCCAAGGTAACAAATTGTATCTGTGCACAAGTGAAGGATTGGATGCCAATATGCGAATACTCTGTCGAAAACGAGAGACAGATATCATATGGATGTCCGTGTAAATCATTCCAAATGAAACATTGTATAGCATCGTCATACTAGCATTTAAAAAAGCATTTAAAAGTACACAACACGGTTATTTTGTAGGCAGGTTTATTGTTTCGAACAAGCATCGTTCCGACTACTACGAGATGAAGTAACCGAGCCGACTCACTCTGCAGGTACAATAAATAATATATACTTTTTAGATCATCCAATCAGCTGTCCTCAGTTGTATCACTATTATTTACATTAATGACGTAATTATAAAGTCCAATTTGTATATCCCATTAATTTGGAAACAGATTTTCCACTGTGAAATACGGAATTTGAATCTGGTTTCCTATATCTGATATATATCGAATCGTACATGTAATCAATTAAATATATCATTTTAAATAGATTATATTATAGTCACCATAACACACGAACGTTCTGTATAATATATACAAAATATTTATAATTAATCAAAATAAACAATCCTACGACATACAACGCTCATTGACAAACCAACGATACCAAAGACAGTTGTCCAACTCCTCGCAGTGGGTACAGAATTATACATGTTTATGGTAGAAACTGTATTCACCAGTAAAATCGAACTAGACTGATTTTATTATTTTTACGTTTTATTTTATGCAAATAAGAGTTTTAACATAATTGAACTTTTTAAATATCGTTTGCTTTCAAACATTTAAACTGAAACCACTCTTTAAATTATATAAAATAATGATAATATTTTAAGTAGTATTATTTGACTCGACCATCGTCATGTGATTTGTAATGATGTTAGAGATTTCATAGAGCTTGCCATATCTTGGATTTTGGACAGCTGCAAGTGAATTAACTCGCTTCATTACCATTTAAGGCAGATAATTGTGAATTATTGTCGGTGAGTTGGACTGTTATAATAGTCGTGGGAGATAAAGATATTCGCTTATGGTTTACAGCCCCCTGATTTTCACCCATGAGACCCATAACGGATGTGCATATTCAACTTTCGTGGCTGGTTTTCACATACTCCTAACGGAAAGTTTAAATTAAAGTTTAACCTAAGTTACACATTCTGAAAACAATTATTTTTATAAGCAAGCCAATTTTATTTCCTAGATATAAATATTAATTTGTTCAAACTGAGTTAATGTAAACAGGTTTCGATCACCACGGAATAGTTAGTAACTTCTAAGAATGTATTGAATTTACGGCTATTTTAACGACCCAGAGCTCACTCAGGTTACTGTATGCACGAACGCAAATGAGGCTTAGTTAGTTTTAGATAGATAATAGCTACAAATACAAACCTTGAAGTGAAATGCATAAATGTCGTTTCATTCAAATTCACACAAGTTACGGCAGATCGAAAAAATGCATACTGATATATCAAACATATCATTATTGTCATTGAAATTCAACTTTAATTTAATTGCGGATGATCCTTATTGTACATCATCCAACACATGCTCCAACATAGATGTTTAGCAAAATTTATTTGTTTGAATATAGTGCATACATTCGTCTTTAATATATGACATTGGTTTGAAAAATGTTATTTCGCCTAACGGTGTACAAGTCTCTTGAAACGCACCGATCTGGTTGCATCAGCTTTCTTTAGTGTGTAATGTTTGACTATCAATATTACCCACATGGTATTTTATTAAACAATTCCGGGGCAACGCCAATTCGTTATCATTTGTGCAATCCTTCTACATTGTTTTATTATACAAATGAACTAATGTTGCATGCATGCTACGTATAGTATCATGTATCATACATGCCCTATTTGAAATTTTATTATTTCCATATCTAGTTATTCTTTAATACGCATGTCATTCGTAGGATGCTACAAAAGTCCGTTATCAAGTATTCCTAATTCTTAAGAATAGATAATACATTTAGACACCAGAAAATTAAATGCTTGCATATATACAGATTACAAAAACGGTTAAAGTTCGAAAAGACAAATGTAAAGTAAAAGAAGAGGGTGAATCATTTGAGTGAACGTATTTCGCAAGTTGGCAAATAGAAAATTAAAAAAAAAATGTCAAAGCTTCAAAAAATATAATGTATACATTATATCCAAACAAGCAAATAAGCACTTCTGACTTAGTAAAATGTCAACAATATCGGTTCCTTGATCGACATTTATCATTCCAAAGCAGAGAAAATAGCTTGTTACTAACACATAATGACGAGGACCAATAAACAAACAGTTCACTCAATATATCATTGTAAGTGATCAATCAGAAATGCGCAAATGGCATTTTGAAAAATATCACCTAAGAGAACGAATATGTTCATTTAAATAATGTAAAGACAAATAAGTAATACCTTAAGCTAAAAGCAGTTTCATGGGTGATCAGTTTTTGTGGAATGACATCAACGAAACCACATAGGAATGTCTGACCTTAATATCAATAGCTTCATATTCATCTTTACAAAATGTTACATCGGATATAAGACAGCAACAAAACATACGTGAAACAAAATAAAGATCAAGTAGCATTCAATGAAGTGACAATTTATCTCGATTTAAAGCGTGCATGTTTCTTTTTAATGTATTTTTATTTTAAATACGCAACGAATAGAAATACCACGAGAAAGTAATCGAATTTAAACAGATATATTCCCTAACTATTATTGCAAAACAATTATATTAAAGTAATAAATACTTCATTGGCAAACCTCATAACAACACCAATCTAATGTAATGAAATTAAAGTTGACTATTTAGAACGAGAAATGCGAAACATTGGATCATCCAACCGGTTTACGGGTATCGTACATTAAGGGATCCACTCAACGCAGGTTCTTGATGTTTAGGTATAAATCCTTAAGCTTGGGTTCCATACATTATTTCTATCAGCATTTGTATCAGCTTTTTGCATGTGTTGTATCAATAAGATAGAAGGCATCGTTATTAAATCTTGATAATAATTATATAGATAACTGAGTGATATAATTAATAGTTACACTGTCAGGTATAACACATCATAAAAAGTATACAGCGCAGTCGGGTTTAACATTTGGAGGAGCCCTTGCTCTTAAACTATGTGTATTTGAAACAGAAAATTGCGTCATGTAAACTCATGGCGTGGTCCTCACCTTTCGCCTGGACTTGATGTTTGTTTGGACACTTCCTTTAAACAAAATATTCCATTAAAGCGGAAGGTGTTGTCCCTGTTTAGACTGTGCGGACTTCACATGCTAATCTTGGATGATACTTAACTCACATGCATAAATGCATTCATCCTAGTGTTCATAATACTTGGCTCATATTTAAGCCGAATACAATTGCAAGTAAATGGATGACTTCTACTTTTATTTAACATGGCCTTCTCAATTGCTGAATTTAAACTTGAATATCAAAAATGCAACTTTTCTTAATACAGGAAAATCTATATTCTTTTACATTATCACAAATGTATAACTATTAAAAGACAAAAACGTATTCATTTAAACGTATTGCACAATGCATAAACACAATATAGATGATAACGATTATATTGAAAATAAAAACATTTTTTTTTTAAACTGATTGATTGAACTTAAATATGTCTTGTTTAAAAACGTTTCACTCTGTAAATAAAAAAAATATTAACAAACTTTGCTAAAAAGTATTTACAAAATAGTACATGAATTAGAAAAAGAACTCCTTGTCAGTCAGGTATGAAGAACTGTCTTATAAGAATCCAAATTATTTATTTTTATTTTGTTTTTTAGAAATCAATTGTTATTCTTGTATTTATTTATTTAAATAAAGATAATTCTTTTTTAATCCGGTTATATAAAATCACATTCTTTACGTCGGCGCGTGATACCGTTATTCAGTTCTTTACGACATGCCTGTGTGTATCAGAACGCCAATAAACAGTCAAAAGATGAGAAAATAACGTCCATTGGGAATACGGGTCAAATGTATTGAAATTCAGAGATTGGTTTAAACACTATTTATTCAGATCGTAGAAAGTACATAATAAGCAATACAATACAACCATACATACTATTTTCGGACAATATACTAGGCAGGTAGAAATTGCAGTATTGCTTAACATAAAGGCTGTAGAATACAATTTGACAGAATTGAGAAGAAAGCTTGAGGCTTATGCTAAGTCTCTCTTCTGTCAGTAAGAAGCGCTGCTGTTATGGTGTAAACAACCAAATGTATAACAACAGTTTATAAAAATAACAACATTACGAACAATATAGTACAGTGATAGGTATTTGAATACCGTTTAGAAATGGAAAAAAATATACGTTGTAATACAAATAGTATAGCAGAGTAGTGTAGATAGCAAAAAAGCTAATATTTTGAGAAGGAAAGGGAGAGAAGTAAAAAAATAGAGTTTCAGAATAAGAGAAGTTGCTGTAGGAAAAGAAGAAGATTCGGGACGGGGCATCGTTAGCAGGATATGGTTTGTTCCTGAAATGGAGTAGAGTTAGAATCCATGACTATCTCGGATGAAAGACTGAACATATTTGAATATTAATGAATTTACTTCGTATGATCCGTCTTTAACACCAAAAAGGTTATGGGTTGGAGACTGGACAGATTGTTGAAAAGGATAACTCTTTTTACAGTATAAATGGGGTAATTGAATAAAAAATGATATGTATCTTCAATCTCACCACATTGACAATATGGACTTTGTACAATTTTTTTCGCATACAAATGTTCATTTAAGCTGCTACAGTGCATTCGTAGACGTGCATGTAGAACATTCAACTGCCGCTCTCCATCGTAGTAATGCTGGGGAATTACTTTTTAATCTTTGTTTAAATTTGCTTTGAAAGCTGAGAGAGAAGGAGCTGTTCTTACAGATTCCGGTAAATTGTTCCATAAGTTTATTGTTGATGGTAGGACAGATCGTGAAAAAAGTTGTGATTTACATTGAATGCTGCGAATATTGTTAGAAATACGAAGTGGATAAGCCGATCTTTCACCAACGCTAGAGGGGATCAGTAAACACAAATAGGGGGTGATATTGAATTATACATTTTATAGAAATTGGTAAGTTTATGTTTTGTTCTTCTATTTTTTAATTGTTCGAGAGCCGTTTCATTATATAGATTCTGCAAAGATGCTAAACGTGTTCCCCCGCTAATTATTCTTGCTGCGTCCTGTTGAATCTTTTCAAGTTCTATTTCATCTTGTGAAGTAATGTTGTCCCAGACTACATCATCATATTCGAGAATCGGTCTGATGAATGTTGTGTATATCAATAGAAGGGACTTTCTGTCGAGCGTAAACTTAAACGTTCGCATTTAAATGATTCTCTGCCATTCTTTCGTCTTGATTGATTCAATGTGGTCATACCAGGAACATGAATCAGAAAAATTTAAGCCGAGATGTTTATGAGACGAAACTTCAGTGATTTGGCAGTCGTTGAATAAAAGAGGGGGATGGATTGGGCGGTTGACCTTTCTAGATATTTCTAAGGATTCGGTTTTTGATGGCTTGAAGGTAACCAACCACTTATCAGCCCAGGAATGGATTTTTGCAAGATCAGAATTAAGATGATTTGCTGCATCAATCGGGTTGTCGACGATTATATATAGAGCAGTATCGTCTGCAAATAGGCGAATAGGACAGTGAATATCTCGTACAATGTCGTTAATGTATATAAGAAAGAGGAGGGGCCCTAAGATAGACCCTTGAGGAACACCAGCATTTATGGGTATTGGGTCAGATTGACAGCCGGAGATTACAACACACTGGGTCCTCTCATGTTGGTAGTCTTTTAACCAAGATAGAAGATTGCCCGAGATACCACTTAGTTGGAGCTTGTGAATAAGTCATTCATGCCATACTCTATCGAATGCCTTAGAAATGTCACAAAATACGGCTCTAACCTCTTTACCTTCGTCAAGGGCTTTAATAAAAGAGTGATATACCGAGATTAATTGGTTGACAGTTGAATCTTTTGGTATGAAACCTGATTGAAATGGGGTTATAAAATCGGTAGCCCTTAAATGGTTAAAACTATATTTCTGGAGAATTCTCTCCAGACATTTACTTAAAACGCTTAAAAGGGAGATCGGTCTATAATTTCCAACATCCTGAGGATCAGACTTTTTGTGAATTGCACAAACAATTGCTTCTTTCCAGCTCCGTGGGACCCTACCAGAGCTGATGGAACAATTGC
>VMBQ01000771.1:121198-137570 GCA_007657795.1 Dreissena rostriformis
ACAAAGAGATCAGATTTTATGTATACTAGAATTCCTCCATGGGGATCGTTACGTCTATCCCGTCTAAACGGCGTATGATAAGAAGGGAAAAGTAGGTCGGCAGTGTCAACTGTTGAACTGAGCCAAGTTTCAGTAAAGAATATAATGTCAAAATTATTAAGGTCGGCATAAAGAATGTCTTTCTTGGCGAGGAAGCTCTGGACGTTGTAATGGACAAGTTTAAGATTATGTGCAAATGCATCAGATATTGAAGATGAAAAAGATGTACCCATAGATGAGGAAGACATGTCAAGAGAGTTGTCGGGTCCAGGATTTTGATGGACATCGCAGAGATTGATATGGTTCACTGTGGTTAAACGTGGATTTGAATGTAAGCACCAGTTTAATTGTTTCAAATAAATAAAATGCTAAGAGGCAGTTAAACATTTTATATAATAATTTTGCCAAAATATAATTTCTCATAATCTGAAAAAGCATTTACCCCTTAAATATCCGTACCAGATTACCTACATGCATCAGTTAGATTAAAAAATATGCAGTTATCAGTTTATACGACACGTAAAACGATCCCGAACACTTTAAACAATTGTTATATTATTCAACCTCTTTTGTTTATGGGTCCGTTTTTTATTCTGATGATGTAAATACAGAAACAAATCTGCAATACTTATTGATATTTAAACTAAGTCCCAAACCAGTTGTCGCTGAGAAACCACTTGCCATATGAATTTCAAACACGAATCTAAAATGCGTGATTAAATATAACAATGTCCTCAGTATGATGGCGTATTCATTCAAAATATTTTTGCCCGAGAGACGCATCATATCGGTCTTTTTTCTTTTATAACTTCACAAACAACTTATCGTCATGAAACCAATGTGCACCAGATCTTTGTTTGGTGTAAACTTGATTTAAGTGTTAAAAATGTCATAAATGTAAGTATTTTAATTTTTAATGTGCATCTTATTTATTGCAATGCATATGATGCTTTAAGTCAAAGCAAATTAAAACAATGACAATGACAACGACGGTCATAAGAAAACTCAATTGAGTCGTTTAAATATCCGCAAAGAAATGACAAGAACAAGCGATGGAAACAAACCAATTGTTGTCACTAAAGTCAGTTAATATGTATGTAAACATTCGAAACTTATATAATTATTTAAAAGTTTATCAAAATACCGTTGTTTTGATATAAATGTTGTCGACAGAACACCATGTAACACATTTTAAAACATAATATTTTCAGGACATAACACCAACTGCGAGGTGAATACGTTTCATTTTTTCAGTTATTTGGATCACGAACTAAATAAAAAAATAAAATAATTAATTAATTCATTTAATAATTGCAAATGACAAAAATAACTGCATATTTACCAATGTTTCCAAACAAATCCCACTACGGAGATAATAGAAATAAACTTACCATATTTGATTCCAATATGTCAACGACAATACTTATGTAATCTATATCTTGATTAGATAAATTTCGTTTCAAAAAAGCATCAGTCACGATCACAGTTTAACCAGTAAATGATAAATTAACACGTTTTAATGAATCTATCTACTGTTCTTGAAAACTGTCTCAATATATCCGTTTTGATTTGTGTTTCAGACATGTAATTGTTCTCAGATATACATTTCACTAACGTCCATCAATAAACGGGTCGGTCTTCGCTTCACGACACGCTCTATTCACAGAGCGTATTTACACTACTTCAGTGCAGGAACAACAATACAGTTCACGTGGAACTGTTACAGATAGGTTGAAGAAGGGGAATTGAAATGCGAAAGTAACAATATACTTTACCGACACGATAAAACAAAAACATGGTGAGTTTGGGTTTTACATATAATTAGAAGAATCAACACCTCTGTAATTAAAACGTTACAACTGAACTTTGTAATTGCGATTTCGGCATGTCTTTAGTTGTATTGTATTATCCGATTTTTTTTAAAAATAAACATAGGTTTTGAAATATCGGTGTGTATTTACGTCAGAAAAAAAAGTTTCTTAATAAGACAAACATCGATATTGTAAAATTGTGTGTACGTATTTGAATGGATGTTTTTTTTTTCAAAATAAAAATTTGAATTTCAGCTCTGAAAAATCACGATACATAAAATAATAAAGACGCATATGAGTCATAGCACATTTAATAGAAAACACATTACCAATATGTGATTTTTATTACTTCATTTATGTCCTTGTGTTTAGAGAACATTTTAACATTCAACTTTGTTCAATGAAGCTTCTAATGCTTTTAAATGTGTGGACCAAAATTGTGGATAGCTGTTCGTATCAATTAGAAGCATTTTCTAATTTCTTTACGGAATATTTTGTATAAAAAATGGAATATCCTCTAGCATGCAAACTCGTTTGCAGAACAATAGTCAAATTATTTATTATAAAATATAATTCATTATCAATTTTAGAACAGCTGCTTTTCGATACATTCGTTAAATTTGGCTGCATGACCGCCAATACATAACCTAACAAAAGTATGAACAGCTTAATAACAAACAGGTTACATTGGTAAACAGTGAATGCCATGCATAAATAGCAGCACCATGGGTCCTAAATACTATAAATTAAATTAATGTCAAGTATTACTTTAAGCACTATGTTGGAACGACAAAGTATATCACGTTCTATATGAAGAGACTAAGATAAATAGAAACCACGGTTCTGGATTATAAATAACTGTACCACTTCAACAAAGCGTTTTTTTTCAATAAAACATATTTCAAAAGAGACACACAATATGTTATTTTAAGTATTTTATAACATCGTTATTTTTTTAAAATCACTGTATGAGTTCTCGCAAATGAATATTGTAGTGCAAAAGAACATGTATGTGCCCTTCATTAAGTCCTATGTTTCGTCTATCAAAGCAATAATAAATTTACATTGATGGAGCTTATTATTGTAAGTATTTGACATTCATCATGGTTCTTTAACGTAGTCTATGGTATTGATTAGTTTTGTTAATATAAATATGTTTAATACGGCATAGATAACATAAAGAAGTCCGCATAGAACATCGTTCGGCTTGGCGGAGGTTTTTTATTGAGTAGTGTATCGGTTGTCTAAGAGACGGTTCGGATTCGATTTTTTTAATAGCGGATTTCTTTCTATATTTTAAACAAGTTTTTTAAATAATTGTATATAACAAATGAAATGAACTACTGAAGAAAATCAGTTTTGACAAAAACAATTTTTTTTTAATCGAACGCAGCAATACTGAGACGGATTCGACACAAATAATCAAAAAGAGCATTCTGATTGTGCTAATACATAATTTTTTTTTGTTTTTATTATTGACCGTTCTTTATAAAAACACCACATGGAAAAAAAAAGATCACATCACATTTATCCTAAGATAAATCTTATGGAAATAATAGGGGATCTTAAATATTATTTTTACCTAATTAAACACTGTTATAATACATTGACCAATCGATAAGTTTATATATATTAACACTCAATTGATTTTAAGTTTGAAAACACCAAATATATCATAGTATTCACACTACAAGCACGACTTAAAGGGACTGTCCACTAGATTTTGGCATGTATTGAAGCATGTCATTAAATGCTCTATATTGATAAATTCAAACATTTGACCTAAAAATCTGCAGTTAAAAAACAAGAATACAATTTAAAAAGGGAAAAAAAAGTAAACCTCATCAGGGCTCGAACCAGTGACCATCGGGGTCCTGGAGTAAAAACCAATTAGACCGCTCGGCCATCCTGACAAGTATGTACGATAGCCGTATTTTATACCATATATAAGCAATCCTCGTAGTTTTACAAAATATAGCGACAATAACAGAACTTTCCAAATTATTCAATCGTTTCGCGTCGAACGACGCTTTATGATTTTGAGGTTTTCAAATCGTCAAAAGATGCATATAATGGATATTTAAGAGCATTGTAAATGGTCAGTATTACTATTTCCTCAAAAATATCATAACAAACGCGAAAATGTGCGAATATGAAACAACTTTTTTTAATTTTGTCAATTTACCAATCTGTTGGACGGCCCCTTTAAGGTTTGATCTAGCATGTATCTTTTCTTTAGATTATGTGATCCCAAATTCAATGTGTATTGTTTGAAAACAGCTCAATGTTGTAAAGAAATATAGTTGCAACATAACTAAACCTACAAATGTCAATACACTATATAAAATATCGCCTATTAAACAAGTATGCAATTATTTTAAGAAGCATCCAAAATAATGGATGAGGTAAAATCGTTTGTGCATGAAATGCTTTTACGTCCATTAAAACTTTTCATTTCAGATTGAATATATCACAAAGTCGCATATTTCTCTATTGGAGCAGGTTCGCATCATTCAAAGCCTTGCCGCATGTTGTGTTTACATATCGTCCCAGACCAACAATTGACCGTCAACTCTTGAGAAAATAACGTCAAATAACGTCCATAGGGAATACAAGGCGGATTGATAAAGGTATATTGATGATGTTTACATGCCTTAAACATGGCTTTAAGTATAAACAAGGCGACGGAAACGTTGTTATCAAACATCGATTGATCAGTTAATCCCTTTGTGTTTCATTATATTTTCAAGCAAGCTGAAACTCCGTAGTTAGTCCACCCTTCCATAATTTCAGTTATTCGTTCGTCCATACCTCATCCGTTTCGATTAGTTTTTTTTGTTTCCTATGGTTAACATTGTTTTTCCAGTTATAAACTTGTAAAAGGCAGTCAATTCAGATTCTTTAGAAGATCACCCTCAATCAGATAAACAAAAGCTATAAAGTTCAATAAAGCATCGTAATTAATGCGTTATCGATTCTATCTGCGTTAAAAAAAAATACAGACTTAATGACAATAATATGTTTAGGATTCAGTCATCTGACTTTGTTTAAATTATAAGAAGATCACCTTTCTATTAATTGTTTCAATTCCACACACGCAATTTGGTCAATCATCATCTACAGGTTGAGAATGGTGCATTGATCAGCCTCTATATATCAATTAAGTGTTCTTTTAATGTACCAAGTCAAATATATTTACTGCATTATTATTAATCATGTTCGTTGTGTATCCGACCCACTGAACCCTTTGCAATTATAACTGAATCTTAATTTTAAACCACTTTGAACCTTTAAAACCCAAAGCACACATCCCGATATTCCGAGCGAGTAAGTTTTTTACGGCGATTACACGTATTTGCCACTCACGAACACGTTGCTGCGAGTTATTAAGTACGAATGAATTCAAATGGTTAAAGACAATTACCGACACGGAAACGCGAGACGGTTGTTCTTTTCGTATATCCAAAACATGGGTGAAAATACCTTTCGTTATTGTAGTGTGCAAATGATTTAATTGAAGAGATGAAAACATACACATGTCTTAACAAGAACAACTACTAATTTAACTAAAAAAAAGAGACTTTGGCAATATTATTTGTCACCAAACTTTCGTATTTAATGAATTTTGAAATTTCCCTGAATAACAATTTTCTAACAATAAAGAAATACATTCCTTTCGTCTTATTTAAAAACTGTCGGTATTATGCAACTTCATATGTCTCTAGCTTGGTTGCGTTTTCCCTTCTATTCAGAACACGAATATACATCACAGATGATGTTTTACGAATGAAATTTTGCTAAAACCCTAAAAAGTTACCACAGAGAAATCAAACAAAATAACACATTGTTTGTTTAACGATTACTGTGAGCTAAGTTAAATGAGTTTTCCTCCAAAATCTTTCCCTTGAGACACTGTACATTTCTTGTATCAATGCATAATGGATCTCGAAAATACCTTATTGTCATGAAACAGTTCAAATGTGAACTATGTCTTCGTTTGATGTATAATGTACTGTTTTAAATTAACAAGGACCTAGTTGAAGATATATATAGTAATTTGTATGGTTTGTTCCGCGGGAGAAAGTCGATAAAATATAAATAATATTTTGATAGATCGCGTGTACAAGAGTTATTTAATTATTTTTTGAGACATCGGCAAAGAAACCATAATAACAAAAGCTTCTTACAAATCAACTTAAAATTCTAAAAATTGAAATATCAAGATAGATATAAAAATATATTTTACATATTAAAAAAGTAAATCACCATTGCCGTGGTTTGAAACACACACACGTATCGTCATGCAACAGATCATCATCTATGTACCCGATCTGTAGTTCGTTTTTCTTCTTATTTATCAAAGCAGGAATGAATTTCCTACTATTTTATTTTCTTTTTTCCTCCTGTGTAGTGGGTAGGCTTTTTATAGTTTACAACTACATAGAAAGCCTATATTCCGCAAACAACGTATATTCGACGCCGAGTTGTTAAAATCGAAATTAATTCGGCAGTTAAACGGACAGTGCGGGTTCGAATTTCGCAGCGGAATAATTTTAAACTTATATCTCATATAGTCATTATCATTCAGCGCATCGGAAAACCTACGAGTGCTCGCAATTAAGCATAACATGCCGTTATTTATACACAGAAAAGAGCGACGAAACAAATAAAAACTCCCAGTGGTCTTTAATTGTTTGTGACATCGACTATATAAAGCTTTATTTCACATAATAATTTAAAACCGGTTGAATAAATCGAAATATTTCTGTTTGTCATTTGGGTACAGGTGGAGCATTGAAAGGGCCTATAACTAACATCAAACACACTGACCAGCCGTTGAGATTTTCTGTTTCTGTCAGATCCGGTTCTTATGCAATGTGAAATGTGACCTGTTAAAAACGGCCCTAATGTGTTAGGGATAGGCATATTTTGTGTATTGTAAAAAGTTCGACCGACTAATCTACCCTATTTTGTGCAGTTTTTGTGGAAACAAACTTCCTTTTTTCACACAATGTATTATATGATTTTTTGGATTTCGCAAAACAAAGGAATAATAAATGTCTTCCATCGACAGTTTATGATAATGCGCTTTATAATATAATTACATAAGCTTCAATAACCTCGTTTTAAGCAATATGTATTGTTTATACTGTGCTTGATTGTTGTTGCCGCGTATAGTATTAATACATCACAAATTGTTTTGCGCAATCGAACTTCGAACGTAAAAATAAAATGCGGAAGGCTAGTTTAGAAATTTAATTTAAATCGTGTTAAATGAATCGGCAACAAAATTATTATTTTGTGCAAATCAAATGTGTTAAATGTATTAACGTAATCATACAGTTCGCAGAGCTGGGTCGGCTGTCTGTTATTAACACTAAACGTGTAATCTTAATTGGGGCATTAACATATATTTAGAATAAAATCGTTAAGAACATAACGTTGCTTTCAACTGATCTAGCAAAATAAACATACCATTGTTGGAAAACGTGGATCCCACAATAATCTGTATATTGGTTGTATAATCACTTCACGGCCACAAACACGTTTAGTTTACGATAAAATGTGTTACTCCGCTATATCGAAAAGTAATTTTATTACACTGTCTTGTAAAATATCCGTAATATGCACCTTTTCAAGTTAACGTGTGTTACTCAATATGTTTCTCCATTTAAAAGCACGTCTTCTACATTATCCGATTAGAGCGCGGTTTCAGGTACGCACTCGTTACTCTTTAGTATAAATGCATTTCTTTTTCAATTTGTGTTATATCGTCAATCAATA
The DNA here is from genome assembly GCA_007657795.1 of Dreissena rostriformis. Classification (NCBI taxonomy): domain Eukaryota; kingdom Metazoa; phylum Mollusca; class Bivalvia; order Myida; family Dreissenidae; genus Dreissena; species Dreissena rostriformis. Next base: position 128,833 of record VMBQ01000771.1, read on the forward strand.
GTCCCTACGTTGACTTACATCCAATCTCGTATTGTTCAGTACGCGTCTTTTGGCGATATGTCCACTACGTGCGTTTCAACATGCTCTTTGATCAGTGCATTACGCGCTCCTAAAGTGGGGGAAATAAACAATGAACTCAAAAGAGAATGTAGTCAATCGGAAATAATATTGTTTGGTGCTTGGAGACTGGTGAGAAGTACAGTTAAACATTGTTGCGCCATCACAGTAAGAATGTCAATCAATTCATGATTTATTACGTTTTTCGTTTAAAAGTAAGGTTACCGTTAAATCAATCGTTTATCTGTTATGAGATTTTGGGTTTCTTTTGTAGTATTGTTTATGTCTAAATCTTTTTATTCGTATGTATGCCCGTTTAAAGCCGTGCAATGAATACGTACGTATTCGACTGTATAATATTACATGCATTACACGCATAAAACATCAAGTCATTTACTAGCAACGCTTAATGTTATAATGGCAGTGTTTGTTGTGTATATTATACTTTCAAATTTTCATAAACTCAAAATCAAGATTTAATGGTAGGCAAATATCTTGGTTAATGCACGCTTACTGATCGTTCCTAATATACAGTACAGCCCACGCGGAACAAGCATATTTCGCGTTCCGCGGCGGAATGGAGCATCGAGTCGATGCCGAGTCGGCCGTCAAAGCCGCGTCAGTTCGCGGCGGCACGCGGCATTTCGCCGCGTACTTCGCATCTGTCCGCCGCGACATGCCGAGGCAAGCCGCGCAGTCCGCGATTTGACGCCGAGTCGATGCGCATCATAAAATAAAAATCTTTGAAAAATGATTAGTTATTCAATACATTTTAAAAGAACAATTAAAATTATATTTAAAATCATAATTAATTTAATGTGAGCGGATTCAAAATAGATTAAATAGTTAATAAAAAAGCATGTTGTTGTTTTGTTTTTAGTGATAGCATTCCCGTTTCTAAAGAAAATGCTGTAATCCTGATAGCAATAATTATTATTTTTAAAGAATGCAAATTAAAAAAAAAAAAAACGGAAATAAAAATATGTTAATACACTGTAACAAATAAACGCTACATCGTGTATAGAAGCGATAACCACGGAATACGGACATACACGTAACCCTTCCCGGACAAAACCCTCCCGTCATTGTCATAGGGGGCGGACAAAAAGCCTCCCATTAAAAAACACAGTGTTGCATTCATTAATCCGAAAAATTTACCCATTGTGTGTATTATTNCGTGCCGCTGTTGAAGAGGCTTGATTTAAATACGATACATTTCAAAGAATGATATACAAAAAGAATTGTCAAAAATATATATTGGAAACTTTAATAATAAACAATCATAAAATTGAAGTATATATTTAACATTACATTTGAATGATACGTGTGCCAGTGTCTTTGTAGTAAAAATACAGTCATGCGAATTGAAACAAAATCCATCATCTTTTTCCGATTTGCGTACTACTCGAAGACAGGCCATACGGCATTCAGAACGAACAAATGTCATACATTCCTTAAATAAAGACACACATCCACAAACAGATCAGTCTCACTGTATGTAAAAAAAACGCTGGAATAAGTTATGCATTTCAACGTTTATAGTATAAAGAATCGATAAAAGAGTTTCACAAATGTAATTGTAAACAAATCATATCATATGACAATTATAAATGTTCGACAAAACAAAGAAATAGGTAACAACTCACACTTGCTTTATTAACAAATGCCGATGGCCGTAGAGGAACTGAAAATAGTTTCGCAGATTGTCTTGTCTTAAACAGGAACGATTGCGTTTTCTGACAAACAAACACAAATAAACCGAGTCATGCAAAAATGACGCGGCTTATATTATGTTTAATGATGAACATATGTGTCAGGTATCAGCGGTTCGTTACTGAGGTGTTTTACAATGACGTATGTGAAAATAACGTTGGTTATATCGCATCGTTGTTATATCGCCAGTTAATGCGTGTTGTTGTGCTTCCACAAGTCCTACATGTTCTCGGAGACCATACATTAAAGTTTGTTAAAATACATATTTTTTTTGCGCATTTAAAAAGGTGGGTTTTAATAACGTCCAGAAAAACAACATATAACTGTCAAACAAGTGTCAATTATCATACATGCACGCTATGTTGCACATCACATTGGTGTCCACACCACTTGAGCGTTCAACACAAAGTTGCGTAACGCACTATGGTGCTGAACACCGAAGTGCGTAACCCGGGGAAAGCACATAAGTAAACTGCAGAAATAGAGTCAAAAATCACATGGCAAAGAATGTGACCGCCCCCTCCAAACTCTTTTTTTTAATATCCGAATAAGTAGCTACACGTTGAGGCACAACAACCAACTTACATTATCCAATATTATAATGTTATAATATGAACTGTTCGTCTTGGGATCGATTTCGCAAAAAAAAGGAAAATACATGATCATCGAAAGTTAACGATAGTGCGCTTAATAAAATATTTACATAAGCCTTCATAACCTCGTTCTATGCAATATGTATTGTTTATACTGTTTTTGATTGCCGTTGTCGCTTATTCCTAGAGTATAAAGAAATCAAAATGTGTATTTCGCAATCATACCTTGTCAAAATCAAATTGGGGAAAGCTGCGTTGCAATTTTATCAAAATCGTGTTTAATAAATTGTCAACCAAATTGTTATTCTGTGCGAAGGATATATATTACATGTACAAACGAAAGAATAAATTCTGCAGAGCAGGGTTGAGTGTCTATTATCAAGTCTAGCCATATAACCTCTATAAGGCCATAAACATAATATTGGAAAAACAATCGTTAAGGACATAATTATGCTATCAACGGAACTAGCAAATTAAACATAACATTTGTATGAAAAAAAGCAGATGCCACAATAATAATTGGTTGGTTCTTAAATCACTTCCCGGCCACAGTCAAGTTAATTTTTTAAAATATGTTAATCCGCTATCTCGAAAAGTAATTTTAATACAATTTCACATGTTATATCCAAAAAGTCGCCGTTTCAAGTAAACGTGTGTTACTCAAAATGTTTCAGTAGGTATTAGAACGTCTTGTAAAACGTCCGATAAGAGTGAAGTTTCATGTACGCAATCGTTACTCAGTATACCTCTTTTTCCATATTTTAATCACGTAAATCAATATTCCCTACGTCGATCATCCAATCTCTTATTGTTCAGTACGCCTCTTATAGCGATTTGTCCTCTACGTGCTTTACAACATGCTCTGTACACAGTGCGTTAGGCGTCCCTAATGCGGGGAAAATAAACAATTAACTGGAGAGAGAATGAAGTCAATCGCGAATAAGATTGTTTGTTGTTTGGAAACTGTGGAGAAGTTCAGTTAAACATTGTAGCGACATCACTTTAAGATTTGACAATATATGTTTAATTAGTAGATTAGACATAAGCAAAGAAAACACAATAACAAACGCTTGTAACAAGTAAATTTAAAATTATGAAAGTAGAAATATCAGAATACATTTAAAAACATATATATTTTAAATATTAAACAAGTAAATCACCGTTGCCGTGGTTTGAAACACAAACAACTATCGTCATGCAAAAAAACATATGATCTGGAGTTCATTTTTTTTCTCATCTATCAAAGCAGGAGTATGTTCACGGTTATGGAATGAATATTCTGACTATTTTATCCAAATTGTCCTCGTGGGTATTGGGTAGCCTTTAAATAGTATAAAATCTTCATAGAAAGCCTATATTCCTCATGAAACGTATACATGTATATTCGACGCCGAGTTTTTTTAATCGAAGTTATATCGACGGTAAAACGGACTTTGCTGGTTAGAATTTCGGAGTGGAATTCTTTTTTACCGACGAATATTCGAAATGAAGAATCAGATGACGTAATAAATAAACATAAAATATTGTCGAAAACATCAATGTTCACCGGGGTATTTAAGATTTTGTGACACCGACTATACTGTGCTTTATTTCACCTAATTATTAAAAACGTTCGAATAAATCGAAATATGTATTTTTGCCACTATGATACAGGTGGAGAAATTAAACGGTCTATGAATAACATCAAGCACACTGGCCAGCCATTGAGATTTCTGTTTCTGTCAGATTTGGTTCTTATGTAATTGAACTATTACATGTTAAAAACGGTCCTATTATGTTATGATAACGCAATAAAAGAGTATGGATTTCTACATATTACTGGTTCTGTACTTCTATTGTAAAACGTAATTGATTTTAATAAGCTATTGAGGTAAACTCTGCTTTTATCCCGTTTCGTTCAGTCATACATGCATGTTTTATTGTCCTTCGGATTGTTCTGACCTAAAACACAGGCAGCAGTATCATAAATTTGCCCCCCCGGACCCCCCCCCCCCGANAAAAATACCCCTCGTATAGGTATTATATATACACAAGGTATGAAACGCACTATATGCCTATTGCTGAAAGATTGTGGAACACGGGACGTGACCGTTTTCATCGAGAACACACATGTTTCCATGCAGTTGCCGAACTAATGCAACTGGATTCGTTAAAAGACATTAAAAGCAACGTGATTACACAACTTACCGATCTCCTGTTCGGGTTTACATAGTGAACTGGGACTTTGTTTCTCACTGAACATCTTAATTAGGGTGGGAAATATTAATGCGTATAGTAAAAAGTTGACAAAAAAACTTCGAAGAACTTACCGAAACTATTTTGTGAAGATTTTGTGGAAACAAACTACTTATTTATTGCCTAATGTCTTAACTGATATGTTCGTTTTCGGATCGATTTTGCAAAAAAGGAATATTAAATGTATTCAATCGACGGTACACGATAATGCGCATTATAACTTAAATACATGAGATACAGAAACCTCGTTTATGCAATCTGTATTGTTTATACTGGGTATGATTCCGTTGTCGCTTCGTCCTAGGTTGAAATAAATTACAATTTTTATTGCGCGATCGAACTTTGTAAAAATGAAAAAGCCAAAGACTAGTTTGGAAATTAAATTTAAATCGTGTGAAATTAATCAGCAATACATTTATTATTTTGTGCGAAGGATATGTTTGCAGAGCTGGATAGGGCAGCTATTATCAACAATAGCCGTATACCCCTTGGGCCATTGACATATCATTAGAACAATTTCGTTAAGGACGTACTCAAGCTATCAAATGAAAAGGCAAAATACACATACCATGTTTCGAGAAAGTGGATGCCTCAGTAATCTGTATATTGGTTCTGTAATCACTTCTCTGCCGATGAAAATGAGTATCTTATCATTGCGTTATTACTGCATCAATAACTAGTCATACAGGAATAACACAATACTGTGGAGTTATACTAAACGCATTAATTGTACACCTACGGCAATGGTTTCAGTCACTGTTTAAAACAAAGGTGTACGTTGATATTGCAACAATCCATATCGAATTCATTTAATCAGGTTTTCAAGTTCTATTTAATGAAACGTGCATTTTTTATTGAACCGACGACTTAAACATATCCACTTTATAAACTCTTCAAACCATGACTAAGTTGTTGAAGTGAATAATTTGTCTGATTAATTCCCCCTTTGAAAACACGAATTATCGTGTCGCTGTTGAAGAGGTGAGATTTAAATGCGACACATTTCAAAGAAGGTTATTTTACGGTTAAAGAATGATATTAAAAAAAAAGAAACGTCAAAAGTGTATTGGAAACTTTTATAACAATTTATGAAATTGAAATAAATATAAAATTACATTGTTAATGGTAAGTTTGCAAGTTTCTTTGCAGTAACAATACAGTCATGTGAATGGAAACAAAGTCCGATACCTTTTTTCCGATTTGCGTACTAAACAATACTTAAAACCTACCATTTCGGATGGTCAAGCATTTTACTCCCCCCCCCATTTTTTCTATATTCAAATGCAATTAGTATAACTATAACATTATTATTTCTTTAAAAAAATAATTAAAGAATTGAACATCGCTCCTAGAACTTAGCATCGCCAGCATAATGTATTTACACATTATAATAGAAAGATACATAGAAATCTCTAAAATAATGTAACGTTAAACAACTTACCATTGCAAGAATTATTCCCCTATATGTTAACGAAACGAATTGTACTACACTGTCTTAGTATACAGATCTTATACACAGATCATCACAAATATACTAAATAATTACAAATGCAAACAAATCCCATGCGCTTTGAACATTGGCTCGGATTCTGCATACGCCGGGAACCAGTCGCTGTCTCAAATGAAATGTACAACCCCGCCGGGAACCAGTCGTGCTCTCAAATGAAATGCAAACAAATCTAAATTATGTTGAATCAAACGCTTATCTCACTCAATCGGTTTTTAACTGGAGTGCTCGTTATTATTATTTATACGACACAACGTGGGTTATATCTTTTATAGTCAAATGACAAGGACCGCCGTGTTGTACTATAAACAGAATCTGCCTTAAAGGGGGATTGGGATAATAAAAGCAATACAGTGGATATGTTCAGCCTACTTAGAAAATTAGGCGTAGAAGATGCAAACACTGCCCCCCCCCCTGACCAACCGGCACACACTGAACAAAACAAATATGAAGCCATTTGTTTAATTTGTTTCATGGAATGTTTGAGAGAAACATTTGAGCGACTCTTTATGAAACGTGAATAGTTGCTTGTTCTATAATTTATGTTTTTGAGATAATCATCATCCATAAAAGTCCAAACTTAAAATATTTTATTTGTTTGTGTTTACGGTTTCACACATATATTTCATGCATGAACAATGCAAGTATAAATATATATATAGAACTGCTACACCATTAATTGTCCAGAACTATTACACCTCTATTTCTCGAGTGCGTTAATAAAAATTTGTATGAGGTTCCTGTGATTCGAAATGCATCACATGACGTTCGTGTACCAGCATCAACGCAACATGCACTTGGGGTGACGGTTGAATGGCATGTTAAAATTAGGTTTTAATTTAATTACAGAAATGTCAATAACATATTTAAACTTTCTTTAGACGGAGAAACTGCTAGTTACATATTCGACACGAACATTCGAACAAACGTTAACTACTTCATATCAATGCGAATGACGACAAAATAATTTCACAATTAATGTCCAGGCGCAGAGCAAATTATATTGAATTACAATCGGTAGAGGCAATAACAGATTACAGTCCAGTTGTTTGTAATGAATCAATGAGTCTTAGAACATAATTACAGGGAGGCGTGTAATTCTATAGTTTTAGCAATTATGCGCATTTTGCAACCAGATTTGGATGTGTTTTCTTTTAACATATTCTAATTAAGGCTCAGCCTTTCTTATTTGTAAAGTAAGTTTTTCGGAGTGTCGATAAACAGGCGCATTGAACGAAAGAAGATATTTCCCTTTAACATTAATTTAAACCGTACATAAATCAACAGAACATTGACTCTCTACAGAATGTGTATATTTACATTGCAATTCTACACACTAGATGAATATTTAATATATAGAAGTGCCATTTATTATATATGTGCTCCTATTTTAAAATAAATATATTCTCTAATTTCAAATAAAAGATGGATCCCATGAATTGCGCAGATATTGCAAACATATTTGGACGTCAATATATATTGAAATATGCATATCAGCGATACAATCTACTATGAATTATCTAAAACATGTTTTAATTTAAGAATATTACTTTCTAAATATTAAACCGAACAAAACGGACATCTCACGACTTAAGTTACGATATTTACCGACATGAGCTGATTTCAAACGATCTTCAAAAAAAGCGCGGGAATGATTACAATGGCCCAACCTTAAGTGGGCTCAAAAAGGAAATAATAAGGTCAGAAAAAAAGAAAAGCTTGTGAACACTCTCCGGGCCATATGTAGACCAAATCATGAAACTCGGTGAGAATATTTGCCCCAATGTTCTCTCGAAAGTAGGTAACGTATGATCAAAATGAAAGAAAAAGCCTGTAAATACTCTACAGGCAACATTTTTTGCTCATTCTATATGATAAACATTTAGCGGCAAGGTTGATGCCACGCAGAACTGTATTTCCATAAGTGAAGCGATTAAGGCAAGCGTTGTAGGGACAGTTTTCAAAGATATATGTTGATGTGAAAACGGCAGTGATTTCTTTAAATCTACATGTTACATGTTATACATCACCCAAGGCTTATGATGTTTTTCTTCGAAAGATGAACATTGTCTTAAAAACATTAAACCTTATAGATGTCGAACCGAAAAAAGAAACATATAACAAATATGCAGACACTGCTCAGGAACTACATCTATATATTAAAATGTTTATAGCTTGTTTAATGGATACGATTCGCAAATAAACCTTTCGAATTTGGGCACCAAACATTAAACGAACACCATATGTAATACCATTGCATACGAAATACAGATTATAGAGCAAACCGGTTGACATTCGCACACCTAATTACTTTAAGTGATCGCATAAGTGTCTACACAATGACTGTTGGATGAAATCATTTAAGAACACACTTAATAACACGTACACATTAATACTTAATGTTGAGGTATTTCGTCATTTTAAGGATTACTTGGCGATGTTTCATGACCACTACCCGGACGGACGCAACAGAACATCTGACATACTACATGTGGTGTACAGGAACTGCGTTCCAAACCAATAACGGGGAGGAAATCCTAATACATGTTTTAACTTAATCAGGTTTGATATTTTCAGTTTTTTCACTTTAGTGTATATCAGTTATTTTGCTGATTATATTTTAAATATATATA
>VMBQ01000771.1:138123-190502 GCA_007657795.1 Dreissena rostriformis
TTTTTTAATTCATCCATGGTGAGCCAATACACATCAATTTAACATCAAGAACGAGATTCTAATCACTGATTTGATATTACACGTTTAAAACAATATTTTCTGGAATCTATGTAGAAAAATAAGCGATAATGTGCACATAGTATCACATTTTTTACTGATAAGTAATATGCATCTGACTCCAAATCTATATCAGAAATGTATATGTATATCAATATCAAAAGTATTAATACACTTAAACCATCATGTAAATTAGAATGTACACATGAATACGTATATTCTTACATTTAATAAAAACAAATATCTATATTTTGAGTGCACATGATAATAAATATATTATTACAATCAATCAACAATCAATTTAGTTGAGTATCTATGTAGCAAAGTACGCGATAGGGTAAGACCTGTTTTCATATTCTACTTACTAGTAACATGAATTTAACCTTATATTGTAGCTTTGAACTTGTCAATAAATAGAGTATATTTGTTGGATTCGGTGAAATATTGATTTTATTTCACGAGTGATCATAGAAAATATATTGTGTCTATGATTACGAATAAATTAAAATCGGTATCCGTCGAAACCAACAAATTTTCTTTTTATTTTATACTTTTGTCACCGTTTATTTACAATGTAAAAGAGTTTAACTGGAGATTTTCGCTGAAATAATGACGTCATTGAGTAAAAAAATGACTTCATTTCACAGTAAAAAAGTGAAACATATCGATATTTTTTTTACTTTTATTTTTCAATGTTTGAAACAGTGAAATATCAGTTTAAATTCACTGATATTTCTCTAAAAACGACCGGATAGCATAAAAATAAAAGTTTTAATTGAATTCACACCAATATGTATATTTGAAATATACATATGAAAATGTATTAATGACACTTGAACCAATATGCATATACAAAATGTACATGTAAACAGTATCATAACATTATTTCATATAAGTGCTGACATAGTTTTTTATATTATATTTAAAGAAGTGTTGCTGATTTTTTTTCCATCTAATACATTTTGTTCGAAATCTATATTCAAGTACTTCATACAAATACTATATGAAAAAATGAAATACAAACATAGGGTCACCGGCCTTGTTTTGATTTTATTCACCATTATATAACATGTACTTTTTCATTTAAACTGAAAAATCTCTAATTGCATAAAAATGATTAATAACCTATGAAATTGGCAACATGTAGATATTATACAAGCTAAGATACATCATATACCATTTAATTAAACCACAAACTACCAAACAAATGGAGAACACAAGTTAAATTTTAAGAAATTTAATTTTTATCATTTTAAGGCACCCAAACATACGTTTTTTTGTTACTATTTTAACCACAAAAATGGAATAAAAAAAAGTTTTATCTAATAACTTTCTGCAAAACTGCTCAAATATGTTCATCTACGTATAGTCGTCATAAAACAAAAATAAAAAAGGGGGTCACCTCACTTTTAACAGAGACTATTTTGTTTAAGAATCCCTACCGTCTATGTCAAATTTCATAAAATACAGCAATTAGGCAAAACCCAAATACCGGTCCATAGATTGTTAGAGAAATGCATAAACATTAGATTTTTTTTTACAATCTTAACTGTGATCATAACTGCTTACAAAAAAAACAACATTAATACAATATTTAATCCCAAACATAAGACCACACAGTATCAAACTCGACCTTAATCATCAATAACAGGGACTTGTTCACAGATTGCGGCATGTTTTAAAGTTTGTGAATAAATGCTTTAAATTGATAAATGTAAGCAACAGGACTAAAGAGCTCCAGTAAAAAACAAGAATGAAATAAAAGAAAGAAAAAAAAGGAGAAGTTAAAAAAGTTAGCCGCACCTGGGATCGAACCACTGATCTGTGTGCCTATTATGAACCAACTCGGTCATTTGTGATGATTCTGATAACAAAAATATTTGGTTGTGATAATAGCATCAGGTGTTGCTATAAAAAAATTCCTCGCTTAAAAAAACTGCCGCAACACCACCTAATTTATAACATACCTTGCAAATACGATTTAACAATACCTTATATTGACCGAGTTGTACAATCATAATACACACATAGACTACGTTTGTTATCACGCATTACTTTTAATAACATTATAGCAAGTTATGGAATTACAAATGTAATGAACTTCTGATGCCAAACCTATACTTTTGTTTTTCGAATGTAGATCGGCAACACATCAGAAATCAGTGTATTACTCTTTTTCAGATCAGAATATACATCTTTTTCAAGTATTAAAGACCGATCCGTTAACGACTGTCGAATAGTCTCGTATTGATAAAAGCAAATACTTAAGGGAAAGGCATACTTTGACAACAATGGTACTATAACTGTTGTATACGTATATTTGAACTATTATAATGTCTTCTACACTATATCGATTTTATAAGTTTGCCTGAATCTATATTTTATAGTATGAATGCGTTTATTACACTTAGTGGATAGTATCTAAATGGCCCAACTTTATGAATATGTAAATTTGCAAAAGGGCTAAATAACAAAGACAAATTATATTAAAATGTTCAAATGGGTAGAAGGAAAGAAATATAATGTATAACTTCTACAAGACATGTATATAATTTCCAATATATGACTTCAGCAGAACCACATCTGTACATGGTATCGTTCAGGTCGAGTTTGATACTGTATGGTCTTTTTGAGTTGGATTAAATAAGGTATAATTGGTTTATTTGGTAAGCTTTTATGATACTTTTTAAGATTAAAACAATTGTTATGTGTACGCGTGTGTATAGCAATCTATATACTTGGGTCTGCAAAAATGCTTGTGAAATTTGACATAGACGGTAGTGATCGATTAAAATAAATGGCTCTGTTAAAAGTGCGGTTACCTACACTTGTAATTTTTCTGTATGATGACAACACGTTGATGAACACATTTAGCAGCTTCGCAGAATTCTATTATACAGAACATTTTACAATTCTAATTATGTGGTGAAAACAGTAAATATTTTGTCCCGTTTTTTGTGAATGATATTATTCAATTTCTTAAAATTCAACTTTTTTACTCCATTGTGTTAGTAGTGTGTGCTTTCATTAAATGTTAAATGGTTTATCTAAGCTTATATAATATATAAATGTTGCCAATTTCATAGTTTATTTATTATTGTATACATAGTCTTTGTATGTATTCATTTAAAAATGAACTTTGAATATAACTATCATTGGGAAAACAAGCACCATACTTTAAGTTATTCTCTGAATTACTCTTTAAATAATATAAATCTAACTGTCCTACAAAAACAAGGTATTATATCACTTATCCCAAAATCAGGAAAAAATCTAGAATTCGTATCAAATATGCGTGTAAGCTTATTAAACAACGACTACAACATTGCAACAAAAAGTTTAGCGAATAGAATAAACACAATATTACCCTCAACTATTACAAGTTCACAAACCGGATTTATAAAAGGCCGCCTTAACCGAAAATGCGCGATTGATACAAGAATGCATTAATTATCTCAATAGCACAAATAAATACGGTCTTATATTCACGCTTGACTTTGTAAAACAATATACTCACTCGATCATTCCTTTATGTTCTCGTGTTAAGAATAAAAATGAACTTTGGAGAAAATATTATAAAATGGGTGAAACTGTTTTATAGTGACATAATTAGTCTTATTTGAACAACTGATTATTTTCTTACAGTTTTAAGATCCACAGAGATGGAAGACAGGGGGGTCCAGTCTAATCGTCGTTATTTATTATCTGTTTATAATTCATATCACATTATATACAATAAATAATATATGGTATGGTTGTTAGACCAGACGAGAAATCAAACAGTCATTATTGGCGGAGGAAGCAACATTTTTGTGTAATAATAATCATGGCTCCTTAAAGAATGTTATATAATTACTAAGCCTGTTTGGAAATACATCGGGTCTTACACTTATCAATTTACAAGCACTGTGCATTAAACGGGTAATTATAGGCACACCAGCATATATCTTTAAACGCAAATTAACGTCCATTGGACATAAAATGAAGCCACAATGTTAGTCATAACATTTACAAACCATGAACATTTAACAATGTTGAAGTACATATTTCCTAAAGAACATTATTTTTAAAAAATGTCTTAAATCATGGCAACACCGAAGACTTATCTTAGTCGGAAAAAACACTGTATTAAACACGTTTGCACTACCAAAATCAATCTTCTATCCGTTATCCCAAACCCAGAAAATAGAATCATTGATGACATACATGGCTAGCAAACGAATACATCTTTTCAAGTATATCTGGTTTTATCGTGCATGATTTTAAGGAATTTAGCGATCACGCCCCGTTACGTTTTTCGCTATTATATAATAATGTCCCGTCCGATTACCAGTCATTCACCGATGTCAAGTATAAATGGCAGGATGCATTACGTGGGCAATTTCGCTCACCAATTATTTCGATGTTACGTACTTTTAACTCTTGTAAAACAGATCTAAATAGAGAACGTTTATGTACAAGTAAAAGATATTAAAAGGATTTAATTCGTAAGAAGAAAGCCTGTTGTTATAGGAAACAAATGTTAGAGATTGAAATTTAAGAAAACACAAACCAAGGAACTTCTGGCGATTTTTCAAATCGAAACGGTTTTGAATAATACGGGGAATTTTAAATTAAACCAGGAACATTTGGTTGGTAAGGCCCTTAAGGCTATTAATACATTATTTTTTAAATGCAATGATTTTGACATAAAACCATAAATATTTTGTCAGTTGTTCGACTCTTTTGTTGGCTCCATATTAAGTTATGCTTCAGAAGTATGGGGATTCACAAAGTCAAATGATATCGAACGCATACATTTAAAACTTTGTAAACGAGTGTTACAGGTTAAAATAAATACATGTAATGTAGCTGTGTATTGAGAATTAGGTAGATATTCATTGTATGTAAACAGGTTCGTTAAAATAATAAAATTCTGGTTTAAAATTATTAACAATAAAAATATCATAATGTAAATAGTTTACAAACAAGCTTTAAACGATTGTAATAGAGGTAATACAAATTGGGTCTCAAATGTCAAGAATTTTGGATTTGTTTGTGTATTTGAAAATCCAAACGTTGTACACGTTCATAGTGTTATTAGCGAGTTCAAATGAAGACTTGTAGATAACTTTAAACTGGAGTGGTATGGTAAAATGAATAACAGTTCTGTATTAGATATGTATAAAGTTTTTAAAACCTCTTTGGTATATGAAGAATATTTAGACTTACTCCCTAGACGTCTGCGCTTATTTTGTGTAAGATTACGAGTGTATGCACACCCGTTGAGGATCCAAACTGGCAGATACGCTCAGAATAACACACCACGGAATGAAAGTTATTGTTTATGTTGTAATGAATTTGATTTAGAAGATGAATACCATTTTATATGTATATGCCGCTGTTTCACTGATTTAAGAATAATATATATTAGCCGTATATTTTATATCAACCCATCTGTGTATACATTCCACTATTTGTTAGTTTCATGTAACAAAACAGTAATTTCTAATTTATGTAAATATGTCAACGAAGCTTTTGTTATACGAAAAACGATTCTTTATTATACTGTTTAATAAATTTCAGTACCGCTTTGTCAGAACCTATGTGTGCTTGCAATTGATTGAGTTTATTTGTATTTGTACTCTTACATGACTATTTTTATGTTATGTAATGTTTTGTTGTTAAACCTATTCACGTGACAGAAATAAATGTGTATATGTAAGTATGAAGAAATTGTACTTTTTATAAGTCTGAATAAATTGTCTGTCTGTTTGTCTGTCTTTCTGTCTGTCTGTCATAAACACGACTATTTTTGACTTGTTATGGAATAGCATAGCCGACAAATTAAAACACAATGAATATACCCTGTAGAGATATCATTTATCAAACCCATATATATTCGTCCATTAATTCATTCAAATGCAGTCAAGTCAAACGTATATGAGATACCAAAAAGCAGATTAAATGGAAATTGTTTTGTCAGAAAAAACTTTAAAATATGGTTGCTCTTTAATTGGTGAATTAACATTTAGTGATTTTAATACTGGATGTAGCAAAAGAAAATATGTTTATATCTAATATATTTGCAGCATGGAGTCACTTCACGAATAGGATAAAAACAACAACAGTAAAACAATTCTATGGAATAATAAAAACATAACCACAAATACTAGCACATTTTTAATAAAGACTTGTATTAAACAAAGCATACAATATGTCGATCAACTGTTTTATCACGGATTCATTTTGTTTATTTCTTCGATTACTTATGCCACTTGATATCATAGTTTAAACTACCTGATGTATTACACATTAATAAAAAGTAAACTAGTATCGTATACAAAATCTAATATAAACAGAAATAACACGCCAACCATTTGAAGAAACGTTCTGCAAATAATCATAACAAACAAAACCCAAACAAACTATTATACAGAATACAAGTAAAAATAATATCGAACCATCCAAATTCCAAATGAAATGAAAAAAAATATATTCCAAGAGCATGAACTTAATTAGAAGATATTTTTTATGTCTTACAAAACAACAATCGACATCACACTAAGGAACTTTCAGAACTTCCAGTAAAAATACATAAATCGAATAAACGCGACAAATAAATATAGTTTAAATGCAAATCTAACGTATCTGACATGTGCGGTGAAAATTTCGGATCTTTAGAACATCCATATACGGAGTGCAAAACAAATCCAGCGTATCTGGAATCAGTTGATATCATTTCTTGCACAACACAAACTAAACGTTAAACTATCCTTCTGTAATGTTACTTTGGAAAAAACTCACTGAAACTCAACAGACGGTGATAATATTGTGAATATTATTGTTGTCTTAATGAAATGTTTATAGTAAACATGAAATTCTGGACAAAACTACCTAAGTTTTATTGTTTGATACATGGCCAGAAACTAAACATTCAGATTAATAAAGACAAAGCTTTAGTAATACTACACTACATATTTTTGAACAACCATGGATTCGAAATAAAGTTTCTTTATATATAGCAGAACACATTGCTATTAATTATATAAATGTTACAAACCAAGGTAAAAAATGATTGCAAGGCATATTCTTGTAACCCTACATACGCATACAAATGGTGAAAGCTGAGGTTACCTAAATTGGAAGATTTTCATAGTCAAAAACAATATTACTGAGTGCAAAATAATTTCCATTAAGCAATGAGTTCGAGAGAGAGAGAGAACGAAGAATTCTTCTTCAAATTCTGATTATTAGGTCATCTTAAACTATTTGTTATTTTGAACGTTAATGTGAGAATTGCAAAGCCGTCTAAATTGTGTATCCTAGAAGTATAATTGAGATAATAGTGTACCAAACTTGTTCGTTTACAGATTAAGGCTTCCAATTCACAGCAACAAATCATATATGTTGAAGTGTGATATGATGTCTGCCATGAATAACTTTAACAGTTTTAAAATGTGAAAGTAGTTTGTATGGCCGCATATAGAACATATTATGTAGTAGTTAAACTATGAAATCTTAACTATTCAAGTATTAACTATCGAGGTTAAAACTCGAATGTAAAGTGCCTGGCAACTTATAAGAAAATTTTAAATGAAAATATGTGTTTTTGTTTAACATAACCTATGTTTTATAACTAAACTGGTTATAAGATAAGTATTTGTTATTCAATTTCTCGTATTGGTTTTTAACAGCCCATCGAAATAAAAACGTTTCACTGACAACACTGACGGAATTAATCGATGTAAAAAACAACATTTAAATCACTGAAACAAGAACAACACAATTAATTCTCTAGAGACTGCACTTGTTCTTACTAAACACCGGCAGCCGATTGTATTTAGTTCTTCAATGCAGGAGGAAGACCGATGTAACATAATGGTTAACATACTCTACATATATTTTTGATTTTTTGATGCAACAATTTAGTCCAAAATTATAGTTCAATTTCTTTTTACCTATAAATTCACCACATGAACGAACCATATTTGTAATGTTTGAAATATGTCAATAATTTCGCCAAAGTTTTTCTCTTTTAAAGAGGTCAAAATCCTTTCCGTTAAAATTAATAACAAGGAAAACAAGGAAAACAACATAGTAATGCAGAACACCAATGGCGCCTCAAAAAACCGCGTAAAAGAAGAAAATGAACCTTGAATCAAATAAAGTAAAAATGTATGATGAAGAAAACAAATTGAATACACTAGTAATTGGTAGTTTTCATAACGATTATTAAAATCTAATACATATCTTATATCAGTTTTGTTTTATTATTTCCAATAGAACATTATGTCATTACAGTTATCAAATTTAACGGACTTTTGAAATGTTCATAATGAATTCTTGAACGATATGATTTGCATATGAAAAACCTATCAACAATAGCTTTTTTACTAGCGAGTTGCAATCCAAGCAAATATAAACATTGATGTATATCAACACCATAACTAGGGGCATTTCAATATATAAGCTATATGTTAATATAAGATCCTTCCACTAAAACCCATTGTTTTAAAGTCATTCATAATGTTCTTTATATACTTGAACGTTTTTATAAATACAAATATTATCAATCATGTAGTCAGAAGATATGTATTTGGAACAATTGTTTCACAATCATTATCGTACTGTTATTAAAAAAATGTCACTAACAGCTACACTTATTACATTGTAGTAAAGGTAATTATACATAACTTTATATCTAAAGCCACCAAATGTGCTATGACCAAAGGCTCTAGTGTGTATATATAATTACGGTCAATCGATACAACATAAGATTCTTATCACATGGTTTACCATCCTACCCGTCTCTATTGGTTCAGTTCTCATCTGGACCTTCAAGCCGTTTAAGCTCAAAATACGCCAATGTTACAGAGTTGTCGGCGAAAAGGTTAATGAATTCAATTTCCATTCTTTGTGTTGTATCCTAAAGAAAGAAAGAAAGACAAAAGGCTGTGTTGTATCCTAAAGAAAGAGAGAAATAAAAAGCAATGTCAAACCAGCAATATTAAGAAAGCAGTCAGTAAAACTATGTTATCAATAAGTTATATTGTCGTCACTGTAAGGAATCATTACATGAACTTGGCAGTGTTCCCCGGTATGTATATATGTAAAATACCTTGCACGGTGTTTGATCCAGCATTGCTTGAACCTCAACAATAAAGGCGATCACAGCTTTTGACATCTCGTCATTTTTGTTTGATTCCAAAGTTTCCAAGGTGTTAATAATGTGTCTTAATTCGCATAGATGAAATATTTTCTGGAAAACAAAAATATTATCGAATTCTCAATGGTTAAACTCTTTACCTTTACATAAAATTCCTTGGAAAGCCTCGCGGTTATAATATTTAACATCTCACAGGATATATTCGCACAAAACACGAGAATAACCTGAAACTCTATCTTCTAAAGCAACACCCCTACTAATAATTGAAAAATTAAAAGAGAACAAATTAAGTCAGTGTTTATATTACCTTTCCGTTACAGATTGTATACACCGTTTCACCGACACGTTTTCCCTCCTTGAGGAAAAGTCCGACAGGTTTGCCTTTATTAATTCGCGTGCTCATCCTAGGTATACATCGTAGTATTCGTTTCGAGTTCCAAGCCAGCATGAGCTTTTCCATGTTTTCTATCTCATCTACACGTCTTGAGGCCAAATCGATCTCGATGGAAAGGACGTTTGCGAACTTTGCAAGGTTTGATACGTTTGCACTTGACTGGCATCCAAAATGCTTGCCAAGAAGAGCTTATGAAAAAAAAAAGTTACGCTGATCAAAACTGATAAACAGTCGATTGGTGTATAACGGATGGCTGAGGACTTCGAGTCTCATTTCAACGTAAAAACCACGCATTCGGTAATTCAACCATTAAACCTCGAAAGACAAATATCTTTTTAATTGAAACATACCAGCGATTTTAAATTTCTGACAAGAAATATTGGTTTACACCGCGAATTTCATGGTACACTGATTCAATCATTACCGGATCGCATAGGTCTTTATCGGATTACATGTGTATCGTTTTATTTCCTAACTTTTGACCAAGCATTTGTAGAAAATATTGAACGCTATGTACATTTCCAGAAAGGAAATTCATATCTGCGTTCAATAAGACCAGGTTCATGGAAATCGCTGCACAATTGATGAAGAAATGGCTGTTCAAAGCGATGCACCCTGTATTCGGGTTATTTTTAGTTGATTAACTTGTTATATATATATATTCGATAGTGAAAAATATGTTTTCAGAGAAATCGATTTTTCATTACAATTTGATTCTGTTTTATTCAAAATGATGTTTTACTGATAAATAGCATAGCCACACGCTAACCACCTGTGTATTGGACATCTTCAATTGAGTTTATATGAAGTTTGAGACAATCCCCACATTCCTGAATATGGGTCACCACATGTCCGTTATTTACTAAATCACGAGTTGCAGCTTTCATGCTTATTGTATATAATACGCATGGTTTCTGAGCATTCTTACTTTTGTTAAGGACACATTTTACTAAAATATTACACCATTGAGCATTATGTTTACCAAAGAAAATCTGCAAAATTCCAGAAACCATACGTCTTCTCTTTTCCTTTCATCACAAACACGGTGCGTACATAACGTGACTTTGTTTTGCTTTCGAAAAAAAACCCAATTGTAAACATTTATACAAGTCAACAACAACATGAATCGACTGATAAATGATAGGCTTTTTGTATTCAATTCATAGAAAACTATAAATCTTAACATAAATAAAAGTATTCTGCAAAAAACTTTTAACCTATCCGTTACTCACTAAAATCCGCTATTCACCAATCGACTGTACGATTAGAGGAACTTTTAATGTTTCATTACATGTGAAAACTAGTGCTACAACAGATTATTTCGTTTGTAAGAAATACTTTTCATTATCGTTCTCTTTAAAGGAGCTGAGCGTGAATTCAATTATTTTTCTGTATGATTGGTGAAACATTTCTGATATATTCGAAATCCTACAAATAGTTGCATACATATAAACGATTCGAAGAATAATCACCTATTAGATATTATGGGATATACATGTATTTTAGAGCGGTTTTATTTTTTATTTTTTGTCATTAATATTGTTTAATTAAAAACGATTATGTTAAACAATATGTGGATTCGGCCTAAAATATAATTTACATGCCTTTAAAAACACATTAATTATATTATTTAATTTTACGTAATTGCCCAATAAGGAATTGCTAAGGATACTTACTAACAAATTCTGGAAACAGAATTTCCGACTTCAGAGTATGTAAGTCTGTCAATTTCAATGGTGTCACATTTATTATTTTTGGCATAGATGACATAGTTACGCTGATATGGAAAGAAAATTCGACTTGAAATGCAAAGTTATAAGCCACGTAGGTGCTGCTCCAGTCAACATTTTTACAATTGAGGTGCGGTTTCATTTGGACAAGACCTTCTCTGTGTTCCTTTATGTAATCCCAGAGAGTACCAAGTGAAATGAAGTCACCTTTCATTGTACAGTTAGTCTTGTGTAGACTACATTCGCCACCAGTTGCTTTCAGCGTGAGAGCTTGGACGATATATTTGGTGAAAAAGCTTATTTCATACGGTGCGCATGTAGCATCGTCCTTCGGTCCTGCTGCATTAAACTGTATGAGAATCGTTTCAAGTGGAACTTGCATTGGTTTAGGGTTGCAGCAATCAAAAAAAGCTATAACTTTTTTTAATTTGTGACGTTCTTTCATTTTCTCATTTATCCTTTCCATACTATAGTATTCCTGTTCACCTAGCCAAAATCCTTTGGTGTCGTCATTATGTCCCGAATAATAAATAACTAGAGTGTGAGTCAATCTTTCATTCGAATCTTTTTGGGTATCTTTCGAGACTAGTTTTTCGAAAGCTTCATCGATCATGTCTGACGATTTTTTCGCCGTCGTGTTATTGGAATCAATTATAACCATTTTGTCCCGGCTGAAAGAACGTACACTACTTGAATTTATGCAGATAATTTCATTTACAAATTAAATGTACATTAAGTTAAGGTTTAGGAATCTAGCTGTTTAAATATAAAACAAAAACGTAGTACAATTAATAGTACAATACAGCGATTTGATGATTACACACACTGATTATACTTCTATAATTTATTGAATCTATACGACAACTATTCTATTTTAGAACTGTTGTACGACATGTTTGTTTTCTGTTCTTTCTTTGCATATTTCTAGTATCATGGTATTCAGCAACCAAAATCAAAGATAAGAAAAAAATACAAATCAATTCATTATTCTCAGACATTCCAAGCAGCCAACGATCAATATTTGTTGTTTTATTCTAAACCATTTAATAATTATTTTCCAAAATTATGAACATAGATATTTGCTAAAGCAATAGTTTTTAGTGAACATTTATACATACGTGCATTATATAAGCATTGATTATAGTAGACGAGGTGTAACAAGTGGAATAAAGAAACTATAAGCACACAGTTTTGTTAAAACAGGGTACAGAAAACCTGAAAAATACCAATCCCTATTATAGTCATTTTAAATATATTGGAAGAAAAATACTTACTGAGATAAGAATTGTTTAGCTTAAATAATAATTATAATTATCATATAATATTATCATCATCATCATCATCATCATCATCATCATCATCATCATCATCATCATCATCATCATCATCATCATCACCACCATCATCATCATCATCATCATCATCATCATATTCTTCATCATCATCATCATCAACCTTCAGCATCATCATCATAATAATCATCATCATCATCAGCAGCATCATCATCAGCAGCAACAACATCAGCATCAGCAGCATAGGCTACCAAACATTACCATCATCATCATCGTCAATATCGACAACAAAAACGAAACCACCATTGCACTATTATGTTTTTTATCATCACCAATACCATAATACCCTAACGGCCATCAAATCGTCTTTTCCATCAAGGTTTTGTCGTCATTTTCTCCAATAACGTTATCATAATATGACCATTTTTGTATCGTCATCAGCACAAAATGGATTGTTTTAAAGAAATAATTTATTAAACTGACATATGTATTTTTTATAGTTCCATATCAATTATAGGGATTTTGATGATGTAAATTAAGTCAAATTATGATAACGACGAAGATAATGATGACAACGACAATTACGATGAAACTGCTAAAAAATTGCGTTTCACATCATTCATTCCAAACAACATGAATGCTAATGCTAGCACATATGAATTACATGCTAGAAGACGTAAGCAGAAAGAATCACGAACACAAAATAGATTGTGACCATTGAACTCTAATAATCCAGTACTAAATTCTTCAAATGTTAATTCAATCATCATTTCCAAATGCAATGGTCATATAAATTAATAAAAATAAAAAATATAATCGTTGACATGCAAACGATATGGTGTCCTATAAATATAGTCCATACCTTACACACATTGCTGGAAGGGCCAAACTTGTAATAGCATCTCCGAACTGTTTTACGTCAATGTCAAACATTTCTTTGTCTGTCTTTTTGTGCCCCACGATCAGTATAGCTCTCCATCCATGACCTGCATTATAAGTATTTTTATTGAATATTTGGAACGGCATAACGTTTCACAATGATACAATATGAAGAAGTGAAACTCCAGAAGCTGCAGCAGTATTGCAGTTTTATCATACACACCTTTGTGGTCCTTTATTTATGGCAAGGAACCAATTGCCAAAACGGTACAGTACGGCACAGAACGAAACAACATATACACATAGTAGAATAAAGCTGGGGTCACCGCCTTGGAACGGTCAATGCTAAGCATTGGGGGTTTTAACCAGTAAAAGAGCGCTCAACCTCACACTTGGCCCAGCAATATTCATGATACATATATGTGTAAATAAAATTTACATTTGCATAAATCCAAGGGATGTCGGAAGCCAGGAGTGATGCCAGTAAAACTGGGTTTACCATCCAGGTGTTTGCTAAGGGATGCTTCGAAACACCCATTCAATATGGTTAGGTAAATATCAATACGAATTTGGAAATAGTCCTAGACAACGATTGGTGATAAGCAAAGGCCATGCATGTATTAAAGTCTTACAATAAGCGGTGTTAACTCAACGTGAGAATCGACCTAAACTCGCTAGGACAAACAAGCGTTTTGTATGGACAGAAAATAACTAAAACAATCTGACAAGATTGATGACCACGCAAGACACACTAACAGAGAGGACCGACTCAACGTCTCGTATTGTTCCACCGACGTTATGCAGATGTTATGCAGATGTTATACATACCATAAGCAAATTATATTGAATTATCTTAAATTGTGGCCCGGTTTCATCGAAGATATTCGTAATTTTTAATTGGATCTGCTTAAATAGTGCTGATAAAGAAATTCGACTAGATTTCAGACAGAAAAATATATATTACTTACGATGAGTTGGATAGTTGTATTATGGTTTACACGTTTCGATCGCCTTTGAATGGATTGCTATGATAGTAATGTTTCGCTGGTTTTAATGTTGTGAATGCCGAATATAACAGGACACATAACAGCACATCAAACATAGAAAATATGTTGGTGCAATATGACTCTGCATGTGTTTCCTCAATTACATATAGATTAGAAAATACAAAAGACACTTCTATTAGACACTCGGAATGCACTTCCACTCTTTTAGGACTTATTGTTTTGTTTACATTGACTGTTACAAGTACATACCTATTATAGACTTAACGTCGTTACCACAATCGTAACATTTTACAGGATTGATGTAGGAGTTTCGCATACAGGCACAACACGTCTTAATACGGTGTGGACAACCGTCTTGTGCTCCTTGATCTGAAAAAATAACATTAACAACAAAGTAAGCACATTTATGTATAAGATTATAGGCATCCTCTATATAGTGTATGTACAAATTGTTCATGTTTCAAGCCCATGTCTCATTAACTTTTGACCTGTTGACCTCAACATCAATAGAAAGCCCAAACAACCAGAACACTAATTAGGATGGTCAAATCGTTCTTTATATAGTGTGCGAAAACCAATTACATGATACGTCCCATATGACTTTGACCTTATCCCGATGACCGAAAACATAATAAGTGTGTTCTTTTAAACCACAATTACCACTATACCTATTCGCAAAGTTTAATGTCAAATCGTCCTTAAGATATTGTTTGAAAAATAAGTTCTCATTAAAAGCCCCTGTGGATTGACTTGTTTATTTCTTGAACTTAGAATCGATAGCAATCTTCCTTTGTGCCAATGTGTATGGTTGTAGGTCACAGCATTAAAAAGGTAACGCTTTGGAACATATGGTTTACGATTCTACCTACCGACCTAAAAACCGACCGAATAACGGACAGGTGAAAAAGGAATATGCCCCGCTAGGTAATAAAGTTCTATCTCATTTAAGTGTATGCTTAAGCAAAGAAAACGTTTTATTTTATCAACCATAACTTAAAATTGTTGGTACCAGCTTGAAAATATTGGATTAATCGCATGTACTAGTAATATCTTTGGCATCGTTTGGCCTATTGAAAGATAACCTGATATGTTTAAGACTCACACATATAAGGTAAATGGATATACCTGAGTGTACTTCTGGAACTGATTCATTCACAACACATACATCACATCTGCTATTTTCAACGCTTATCCACTTTGGTACAAGAGTCGGACTTCTCATCAACTTCTGTAATACATACAGGAACAGTTCTAATAAGAAATGAGGATTTTGTTACCATGATATATTGATTTTTTTACCTCAAATCTTAACAATATTGGAAAATGAACTCGTAGATGTATTGTTCATCTGATACTCATTATTCTTGATTTGTTTGGCTATGCTGTTTCTCTTTTTTCGGAATATCATTCATAATGTTGTATTCTTTATCCTACACATTCTCTTCTTAATTATAAATATTAATGTTTTATACTTTACAAATAACGTGTATTCAATAGTGAAATACGCATACGTCTAGCTTCAAATACAAATCATTTGATGTAAATGTTGTTTTCTCCTGATCATTTATATCCTTCCCGTGAATACTTCTTAGGCATTCGTCAGAAATGTTGACAACTTGTTGGGTAACTTCGTTGTCTTTCCATATTTGTTTCTAAAACATTCATAAGTAAATTATGATGGCATTCAATTGCAACTTGATAATACACTTAACTTGTAATCATAATTTATATTGTTTCGAAGATTAATATTTGATACTATGGGCATCACATGAACATATTTTAAGATAAATGACAAAGACGTGTTCAGAGCAACATAAGATGTGTTCTCTTGAAATAAGATGTCTTCGCAAGATTTTACTAAGTCGATAAGCCATGATACATATTTGACAACGTATACTTAAATGTCCCTTGAGAGCCGATGCATTCATTGTTTAATATTCAATGATTCAAGTTAAAAACCTATCAATGATATATTCATAAACGTTTTTTTTACGCGCTAAGAAGTAATCAGAAGGTATTTCTATGAAACCATTACAAATAAACATTTGATAGGAATCAGCAGAGAAACATCGATTAATATCTACGAGTCGTAGTGTTAATTGATGATACAACACTTGACAAATCATCTGGCGTTTAAGCACTTCTAAGACACGTCAAAATTATTTGTTTACATTAAAAAACAAAATTAACTAAATTGTAATCTCATAAAATTGAGATTCAAATCATTTCAATTGTTTAAGCAAAACCATACGTTTGTTTGTATACACTCACCAAAGACACACACCTGTCAATTTGGGAAGAACAATATATTAATATAGCAGCTTTTGCTGGCATACACGACTTTTACCCCACATTTAAAGATAATAAAAGATTTATATTAAATACTTTATGACTAAACAAATAAACTATTACAAGTGTCGCAATAAATATAAAAATTTAAATACTGGGGTTAGCATCATGATGGATAGTTAATAAAAGGTTTGACAATAAAATTGTTGCCAATTGTTTGGGGAACGTTTTTAAAAAAAAACAGCGTACCAGTAAGGGTAAAAAACATTATCGTCAGTGTAACATATTAGACCCGTTTAACAGAAACAAACATTAATTAAATAAAATAATATTTGAAAGCGAACTTTCTTCCTACCGCAGCAGTAGGCAATATTTTTATAAAGTTAACGTCACTTTTTTAAACGCGAAAGTACACGAATGATTATGATTCTCAACCAATATTCGCGCATATAATAAGCCAATTGTACAAACATGAAATAAAAAGAAAATATTCAGTTCTTAGTGTTAGATCGTGTTAATTTGTTTTTGACGAAAAATCATTTTCCTTCGTGATAATTTGTTTGATATAACCACCTATAAGATAATAATATGATCATACACCGATACAAAGTATGTACATGTTTAATTCTAAAGAACTTAAATATAAAGTTTAATATTTTATGTTCATGTGTTACTAGCTGGTAAACTTCATTAAGGAGTGTTTATGTTTTCAAAATGTCATTTATTGATGAATAATTGAATTAATCAATATACACATACAATATTGAATGACTAACTGACTGAACGAACGAATGAACGAATTAATGAATGAATGAACACAACTCAATAAAGTCCGTCTTACCATTAGAGCATATTTACCTGAATATGTTGTTTAACTGTCCATGTGTGCCATTTTCGCAATTCTCTGTAATTCGGATCGCGTTCGTCCGGATCAAGGCCAGTTAATGATTCTCGCAAAACTAAATGGATAATTATTAAGCATATAAAAATATATGATATGCCAATCTTTTCTATTTACTTTATTTAAAAAAAATATACTGTATACATACTTTATATATACTTTGATTTATAAACAATAAACAATCTAGGCTTCCGATATTGCAGCTTACCAATAATACGTATTTTATATTTCCATGTTTCGTTATTGCCTTTTAATTAAGTGAACACAACAAGTAGCGATATGTTGTTTAACGCATTAACGAGTACTGTTGGTAAAGCTTATTTCAAGTTTCGGGTTCAAATAGTATAACTTTTGTAAATGTATGATATCAAAATGGTTATGTAAAACCTTACCGACACCGAAATTGTGACAGTCGTGTTGCCGCGTCAGTCGTTTGTGTTCCACAGTTGGAAAATAGCCTTTGGTGCCATAAACAGTTGTCATTGTTTCCGAATATCCTTCCTTCAACTCGCGGGCAAGTCCAAAATCTATCAGCCTTGCGTTAAGTTGCGAGTCCAGTACTATGTTTCTTGATTTGATATCCATGTGCAGAATAGTTCCCCTGTTCAGAAATGGACGCATCACAACATCTTAAAAATTAAATATCATTTGAATAATGTTTACGTTTAGTGTTGTGTTGTTGTATGTATTGTCATGTATAGTATAGGAAAGTTTTTTCATGTCATTTTCGCTTAATAAAAGGCTCAATGATATAAAGACAATTTTATGTTTGGTAACTTTTGATATCATGTTATATCAGGCGAGACTGAAATGGCATAGGATCGACGAGGCTTGCCGCGGCTTTTCAATCGCCATATCGAACGAGTCTGATATCCTATGGTATCAAAAGTCGCCAACTTTATAATATATTTATTATTCCGTTTTTTAAGTGTTTATATTCAGTGATGAACACTCCAACAATATATACAAATGAGACAGTCGGATGACGTCAACATGGATCGATGTGTATCAAATATTTCACCCAAAATTGCATTTGCAGACGACTAGGTTTAGGTTCAAACGAGTTTAATGTAAAGACTAAGGAAACCACAAAAGTGTGCAATCATTCTAAATAATCACAACCAGTGGAATTCTTAATAAGTGATTCTCTGATCCACGTTTTACACCATTAAATGAAATATTAAACATTTAAATACTGACGATTAAGTTAAAGAAAAGTGGGAAGAAACACAAAATGGGGAAAGCAACTATTCAAATGATTTAGGAGTTGCATTTTAAATTTGTCGCGTTTGTGATTCGGGTTTGAACTGGTTCTTAGGAGACAAACACGAAGTTGAATACAATTAAACAATTACTTCATACCATAAGTATTATTGTTTTGTGCCGCAATTGCGAAATCAATTAGTTGTATGACGTATTGTTTTGATATGAAAAATACGAATTGCGAAAGTAAATGGCTGCAATGAGCATCGTTAAACAATTATAAAGTCAAATAAGGTGTTGTACTCTGTTGCAAACACAACACAAATGCTAGCTCAAAAACAAGATGTGTTTGTGAAACACTATGTCCACTTTTGAGCGATTTTGACCCATAAATTTGACCTTTGACCTTGAAGGATGACCTTGACCTTGACCTTTCACCATTCAAAATGTGCAGCTCCATGAGATACACATGCATGCCAAATATCAAGTTGCTATCTTCAATATTGCAAAAGTTAAGGCCAATGTTAAAGTTGGCGCAAACCAACCAACAAACCAACCAACAAACAGACCAACCAACAGACAGGGCAAAAACAATATGTCCCCCAGTATATACTGGTGGACATAAAAATAATTTACACTATAATTAGCACAGTGGATTATTGGGGGCTGTGAATTTTAAGGCAATACTTAAAAATAATGAATCTAAACGTACGTTATCTTTAACAGTTTACTGGTCAGATGGCGATTGTTTTATTTATATTAATGTGATATCTTTATGCTGGTGTCTAATTGTGTCACGTACTGTTTTAGGTATGTCATTTGTGTGTACAATTTTCTTGTTAAAAAAGAAGTTTAAGTTGCGGTTTATAGTCTGCTTCGATATGCATCTTCAGCCGACTTCGACATTAACCCCCAGATCACTGGGATTTAAGTCGTCCGTTTACATATGACGCACCAGGCAGCAACGCCACATTGACTTATTTCCCTCACAGGTACCCATGTATACACCTGGGTAGAGAGAAGCAAGCGTGGGATTATTTTTTTGCTCAGAAAAATCCAGTGCCCCGATTGGGATTCGAACCAGGGACCTCTCGATCCTTAGACCAGCATCCTACCACTAGACCACTGTTCTTGTTTTCTCGTTGCAACTGTTGCAATCATCACTCGTACGCCAACGCCTTTAACTCATCTGACCCACATTGATTTGTTGTTTACTTTTTAAGGACATTCCTTTAGAAAATAGTTCTTAGTGAAATACTTAGAAATGATTAAACATTGAAGATAAACATGCGTATTTGAAATATTTGCGGGCTTAAATTGTGTTATCGGTCAGGGATATGACAATTTTGAAAGTGGGCGGAGTTAATTATTGTTATCGGTGAGGGGTATATCATCACTTATAAATATTGGTTGATCGTCTCCAATCCAATTGGGCACAAGTGGCATACTAAAGCTTAGAGAATACATTCAGCGACATTCAACAACACTTTAACATGAGTAAAACTGGTGTCAGTGCCTTGGTCAAAGCATTAGGGTGATTAAGAATGTTTAACGTCATGCTTTTTCGAACAAGTAGCCCAGCATAATCTCTTCAAAGAGAAATCCAAAATCGCTTAAATATACCATTTCATTTTTTTAATACTAAATAGTACATTAAAACATCCATAATCTTAAATCTATCAAGCTTAAAAAATACCTGAAGGAATTTGCCGAGTGCATATAGTAGAGAGCACACGCAACTTGATACATAACTCTCAACCGGCTATTCATATCCAGTCGAATACTAGTATCATTGCCCACAGCATTTCTGTCATATTTGATTACCTCGTATAAATCACCGTTCACGAAGTGCGGTGAAATAAAATAATACTTCCTACAATAATAAAACATATAATACATGTACAAACTGCACTGTTAAGGTAGCTTACTGCAAAGACAACCACAAAACAATTATTAATTATAGAACAATGCAAAATTATCGTTTAAAGGTGCTTGCATCAAGAGTCCCGGGTCCTTTTCATTAAATGAAACACGAGGTGTGAGTTAATAGCTAGGTAAATAACTTGCTGGCGGTGAATGATAACTGATAAAAAAATTATTTCAAAATGAAAAAACTCCAACGTAATTCAATTTGAAATGATATGCGTTTCGTAAAAACAAACGTTCAAATTTAAAATAAAGTGAAACTGCAAAATATTTAATAATGCAATTATGTCCACACAAAACAATGGAATCACTGCTTTAAATGTTAACATTAAGCATACTTTTGTTACAATATAAGGGATTGGGATAATTGCACTCATTTAATCATTAACATTAGAAAACTTAAACCATTAGCTTGGGAGAGCGTTAAGCGTGTATTGTCTTTACTAAGAAACGTTATTGTTGTCATTGTAATAAACTAAGTTAAACACGCGGGATATTGTTCTGTGAAATAGTAATTATCAATGTGATTAAACGATTTAAGAACATGAAATGATGAATGTGAAGTCGCGCTCGCTTGAAAGTTAACGATTGCGTGACAAAGTGGAGACTCTCAGCAATGCAAATTAAAGCAGCGATAATGAGATGCCACACTAATAAGTCTGTTCTTTTTAATTTAACATAGATTTCGATGTAGACTTGAGCACATCGGTATCAAAATAATCAAAAGGTACAAGTGTGAGTATTTCAAAGTTTATGAAGTCCTTCCGCGCCTGAGGATTCTTTGCGTGAGACACCAGAGTTTGTTCGTACACTCCAACTTATAAATTTAATATAGAGGCTCACGAAAGTTATAACTGTATATAGCTGCAATTTCCAGCTACTAAATTCTTACTTAAAGATATTCAATTTAGGTATGTTCTTGCGCTATGTGTGTGTGGGGGGAGTGGTGTGGGGCGGGGNGGGGGTCGGGTCGGAAAACCAGTAGAAAACTTCACCAGTCCCGTATGGTGACCACACACCAAGCTCAAATGCACCGGACGTGATGATTAAACCCGGCTTGCCTATGTCAGAAGCGCGTGAAACGAGTACCCAAAACATTGGAGCTTAAGAGAATGTTTTATTCTCTGTCCTAAATGAACGAACTGCGTACTTAAAATATAAGCATTGTAGGAGAGAAGATCACTTCGCTCTGTAAAATACGAGATTGTCAACCTGTCACAAATACCCGCTTTTAAAGGTCTAGGTTATTGTTTTAGATATTTCAATGGTCATAATGCTTAAATGGTTTAGGCACTCTTGCTGGTCATCGTACTTGGCGGGGATTTTTTATTCCCACAAACATTGTTTCCAATTCAGAAAATGATATTATTAAAATCATTTCAGTTAAGTAGCGAACAATGTTAATTTGGCCATTTGTTTAATATTTCAGGCGTCATAATTAAGATTTGCTTCTTGTGATCCGACTGGTTATCGAACTTAATCGATATATAATGCCCACAAACATAATTACCAAGTTTTCTGATGATCCAATTTCAGCTGTTTGAGTTAGCGAGTGGACATTTTTGTGTTTGCCTTTTTTTATTAATCAAGTACAAAACTTTAAAAGATTAACTTGTACCTGGAAATCTATCTCATTCCGACAAACCCGGTTGAATAAAAACAATCGGATAGGATACTTCATTGAAAATGAAATCAGAATAGTATCAAGTGAAAATGTAGTTAACTTATCTACACGAAGTTAAAAATATGAATGTTATTAAATCTTGAACAAATATGTGGAAAATAGAGGGAGGTGTAACGATGACAACAACAATAGTTACGTTGTGTGTTACATGTCCAGTTTCAAGATGAAATTACAAGCCATGTAAAAAAGGGGAAACCCACGTGGGAGAGCTCACCAGTTTGTGTCTAATTGTCAATATAAAAGAGCCATATCATTTAAAATTATTCAAGTATCTGGCAGATAATCCACATCACATATAAACATCACTCTAACGTGTAACATTGCATTTAGAATGTACAATTAGCAACATTAACCACGAACTTTATATATGATATAGTTTTGAATATTCAAACAACGGTTAACTGTTATAAAACATTATATGTAAAACATAACTCACCCATTTTTATGGTCATCATGATACGCCAAAAGTGGAACAATGCCAAAGTGCATGAGGCGCGAGGCTAGCTTCTCCTTTCACAAATAAGTCATACACATTTCAAAATATGGACATAAGAACGCAGATGCCTTATATACGCCATATAGATAGTAAAAAATAAAACAAGATGGTCAGGATGACCATAGATCACCCACCTGTGTAATTAGTTGTGACCAGTTTAAACCCAATGGCAAGATCTGAACCATCTTTGTAGACGACAACACTATGATGCCCCATAACAAAAATCAAAACTATGTGTTTTTAATCATTATGCTACATAAGACAATATGAAACGTTTCCCTTCCATGAATTAATAAATTGTTTGAACACACTTAGTAGAAGACCACTATTCATGTTACATACCAAATAATACACTTATTGGCCTTTTTGATAAACAATAATTTCACTATATAAGTTAATTAAAATTATGTGACCCTGGTGCGTGGGTAGTTTGGCGTCAGGGACATTATCACATCAAAGTGTGTACAATACCATTACATGAAGTAACATACAAATTATCATACCTCTGAGATATTATTGTTTCAGTGAAAATTTTCCATTTATACACTAAAAGTCTTTGTAAATCATGTGACCCATGGGAAATGGTCAGTTTTTACCATAGGGTCAAGATTCGAATAAACGTGTTACAGGACAAAAAGCTGATGTTAGTAGAAGACCACTAATTGTATCAGTTTTTGTTCAGTTTTTACCATAGGGTCAAGATTCGAATAAACGTGTTACAGGACAAAAAGCTGATGTTGCATACTCAATATCACAGCTTTGGGACTTGGTGATTTTTACCAAACTCTGTAGAGGGCCACTATACAATCTTATACACCAACTATGATACCTATATCCGTTGCGGCTTCAGAAGAGAATATTTGTACAACACAAGTTGTAATAATTATGCGACCCCTGGTGCATGGCCAGTTTTGACTACAGGAGCATGATTTAAATAAACTTTTACTGCGCCGCTATTTGCACTTTCTGATGTGATATACCAAAATTAATAGATCTTTCAGTTTCTTATCTTTCAGCTCATAACAATTATTTTACTTCTTGGGTGAGGTCGGTGTCGATCCCAGAGAATAGTTATAACACAATTAGTAGAAGACCACTAAACGATGTTACATACAAAATATTAGACCCTTGCGGTTGGAGAGAAGAAGATTTCAGAAGTTTGTTTTTTTACAATTTTATTTTTAGCTCAGGTAACCTACATATGAAGCGGCCCAGAAAATTCTGGGAATCTTTAAAAGAGGGTCAGCCGATGATAACTGCTGTAGATTAGTGTTCATATCTGCCAAGTGGTTGAGCAGGGGCTACGGATGAAAGGTTAACAGACCACGGACGATACCAGACACACACGGCACGACGCATAAAAGGCGCTCCTAAAAGCTCAAGCTGTGCAATCACAGTTTTACTAAATAGGACTTATCATAATTTTGATACGAATGTTATGCATTATGTAAAGTAAAATAATACCGAATGAATATTGAATGAAAGTTGATTCTTACGCTTGTAACAGATCCGAGAAGTTGAGACTTTTTTTCTGGATTTCCAACATCAATCTCCTTAACAACTATTTGCGTCTTAAATTCAGGTACTGCGGACCGTGCTAAATGTAAATATGAAGTTGATGAAAACAAATTTAAATATGAAACGTTTGCTACATATAACATTTGTTTGTATAAAATGCACATTCTATTTTCTTTTCTGCAGTTGAATTCATTTTGTGTATATGCTTACTCGTGATATTCATACGTGTAATGTATAATCTTGGTTTTTGATCACTTGCCTCAAATTACCGTGCTGAAGTTATTATTGTGGACCAGCTTAAGTTCCACTATATTTAGATCTTATCTAAGTATTTTGTTATACGCGTTCAAATTGTATCAACCTACTTATAAACACCTTTCCAAAGCCACCGTGGCTAATTGGATTTGTGTCACTCAGACAACTTATCAGATGAGAAATGTATTTTCCGCTGAGTTTTACAAGTCTGCCGTCATGAACGTATTTTTCAATATCGCCTTCTTTTTTTCCCTCTCGACAATACACACATTTCTGGTTAGTTCCATCTAAAAGCAAGACAAAATCAAGTTTAATTAAAAGCTGTATTCATTTATCTTGTTGATATTGTCTAATGCTACTTTATCTGTAAGATCATCCTAACACTGAATGGTGCTCGTGATTTTTTATTTGCCATAATATCGCGTATTACAATTTAAGGTAGAGTTATTATGAGTTTTAGCACACTTTAGTTTTTCAATTAGCAGCTTAAGTCAGATCTTTTAAGCATATACGTCGCTAAGTACGTCTTAGTTTCACGTTATTACGAGTTTAAATTACTTTATTTTATTTACGCTCGTGAGTGCAGCATATACAAACCAAACTTAGTCCATTTTCAAGGATTAAGATAAGCGTCCCCACAAATGCTGAAACCTTATCGAACCATCCGATACATATGTTCCTTCTCATAATATTAATTATCTCTCTAATAAAGATTTAGAAACATGATAAAGAAACGAAACTGTCAGTCTACAACCCTCCCTTACGACAATATAAACATTATTTGAAATTTGTATCATATTCATTAAATAAATCGAGAAGGCAGACCAGAAAGTCTTTTTTCATGTTAATGTTTGCGTATACATTTAACTTGAGACTAAAGAATTCTCATAGACAAGCATTCACATACATAGTTTTCTTTTGTTTGACAAATTTAAATTTAGAAATGTAAGGGACGAACAAAATAAACTCGCAATAAATAGATAAAAGGTGTAACTAACCAATACATTAATCAGTTAGGTTCATGAAAAGTAACTAAATAACAACTGTTGAGTGCCTTTAAAAGGACGAATTAAAAATACGTTACGTAAATGTAATTTGTTTGAAAGAGCATGTTAAGCAACGTTGTTTTTAGGAGGTGACTGCAAATGCGTTCTATTTCAATCTGATTTGTCTTATATTTTCCGTCTTTGTTATGCTCATCTTTTACCAACTCATATTAAAATAATAGTTTTATTGATACAACATTAAAAAAAAGTTTTGCTTTTTATCTGCAAGACTGCGTTTATATATAAGTTTATCAGAAACTTTCGAATGATGTTATTACTTTGAACATTATTTTAGATTATATTCTTACCTTGCTTTTCCATCCGCAAGTCCTTTTCGTGCGGCATGAATTCTCCAATCCACCTTCTTCCACCTCTTCCATTACTTAAAGCCTAAAGTAGAAACAGTGCTAGAAACTGTTGAAAGTTTACCTAAACCAACTTTTTATGTACAAACAGGGAATAATTCTACTAATTTTTAGTATGAGTTATCGAACTTAGTAAGTGTCCTCACAAAAATGACCAATAACACGCGTGAAGTTTGAATTTAATACCTGTAGTAATAAACCTGATATGGTAATAATGATGCATGTTTACCTTAACCAGTGACTTAAATCAGACGGTAATACAGACGCTGACACCGACATTTTGGGTGAGTAGTATAGCTTGGACAATTTAGTGAAACGTCGAGCTTAAACATGCCAAATTATTCGTGTCTTCCTTTGACTCGAATAACGCGTATTAGAGCGTCATAATCAAATGTGGTGACACATATTGTGGGCATATTATCTCGACCAAGTTCGAAAACTGGCAAGATCGCCTGAAGCACTTCTTAATTGTTGTCGTTGAATCATTTCAGGCTATTTGTAAAAGTTGCTTACGTTTGTTATTGTATTCATTTGAACATGCGTGATTTACTCCTTATAATACGAATGTGTTTACTTATTTTACATACACACTTACTTCATTTGTGCTTTTTTCCAGATGGAATTTCTAAAACTTGATAATGGCAATTATTTTACTTGTTTATTTTATAGCAGGAAGCATAAGGGGGCGATTTGTCACTTCACTTAGGTTATGGACATGGGGCTAAGCGTTTTGTGCATTACAGTTTAAACAGTTAAGAATTAAAATATACCGTTATGGATGTTTATTACTCTACATCAAAACAGTTAATCATAAAGTAAAAAAACCTTCCAATGAAAACTTAACATGTAAGTTTCGGCTATCGCTACTTGTAATGACACCGTTTAGTGATAAAAATTCAAAGTGAACACTACTATCGATTAAACCTGGAAACAGCTAGAATCGAAGAATTTTTTTGCTACTGTTATGTGTAGTTTTCAACGACAATTTGTTCTTAGTTAATGGAACAATATCGACATGCCATGCAATAATAGTATTTTGACAATAACTATGCATTTCCCAAATTATTAAACCGTAAGTAAGGTTCAAAAGGAATGTTAAAAGCAGCCTTGGATAAATTTATAATAAATGTTATGGTTTATGAAACAGATATTTCAGAACAGATTCATTATTGCCTCATTTGTAGAATATATTATGTACAAGGCACTTGCCCCAAAAAATAATTTTGTAATAATGTACGTATACAACTCTGGGGTGATATATTAGTATTGTTATAAACTATCATGCACACCATACTAACACTGTTTTGCACGTCGTTGAAGGCTTTACATTCAAACTAATGATTTAAGATAAATCCACTAATCTTTTTTCTATTTATAGTACTGTTTCACTTTACAATTTTTCAAGATGAATACACTTTACTTTGTAAAAACATTTTATTCAAGTTGCAAAATTACTGTTTACATTATACCATTTGAAAGCCATACACGTGTAAGAGTAAAGTGGAAACGAAAAGGACTAGTATCAATGCGAGGAATCACGTGGTCAGAACTGAGAAAAAATGGCCGCCGATGCCTCGCTAAGAGGCAGAAATTGAGTCTTCAAACAGGTACATCTACCTTATTACTTACCTGTTTTTAATCGGATGACGCCTATCATATGGCCAGCCGGAGGAGGTTTCAGCGAGTATCAACCGTTTTCCTCTGGTTGGTCAGAGTGTGGAGAATATTCATGGACTATTTCGCGATTTCCTGAACCGTCAATTGTCATTAAACACGGCAAAAATTAAAATCACTGTTTTCACACTAATTAGCACTGTGTAAGTACCAGCTGTTCATGTGGACGCATTTTGGTTGACAAAAAATTGATAACTCGATTGCTCATGGCGTTATTTTCAAGGTAAAGTTGAGTTTCGATTGGTTTTGGCGACTGCTATTGAGGACGGACATGGTCCTTATACACGGACAACTTCTTGAACGCGATATGTAGCGATACATATCTACTGTAAAGGCACCGTAAATGTTAGTTTCGTATACGAAATTGGCTATCTGGATCACCAACATTTTATTTTCAATAGGAATTTTATGATAGCCTGTTTCGGTGTATCTGCTTTTTGGTATGGCTTGCGAGTATTTGAAACTGTTGTTTTTCCTCCAGACAGTTTTAATAATATTTTTTTGGGATTGCTGTTTTTTTGCTTGAAGAAATCCCTTCAGGATATTGGCCCCGTTTCATAAACGTTCGTTCTCTGCAGATTTTATCCAGTGGTGGTAGAGCCAATTTATGATATCACAACCCAACATCTTTTTACCATATTTATAAAGGCTTGAAAATCATCATGTTTCAACTGAACAACAATAATATATTTTTAGTTATTACTTGATATCTAAGCAGAAACACTATTTTGATTTTCTGTGATAATTTTCATCGTTCCATGAAAGTTGTGTTTGATTCTGATCAACTTTTTTTGCCAACTGCAATTATCTTTAAGTATGTAAATATATGTTTTGTTCCCTATTAAAATTTACCTTTAGTTAACATGCATAGATTGATTTACCAACATATTTTTGACTGATTGTTTTTTGGAAATAGTCATTATTTTCAGAAAAAAATAAAAACTAATAAATTCAGTTTATAAAAAAACAATCTCTTTAATTATGACTTGTGTATTTATATTGTTTTATAATTTATGACGTAATTGAAAAGTACATCCATGTGAATATTTTGAGTTAATTTGGTGTTCAAAATGTAGAAAAATAACAATGGTATCATTTATATAAATTGGTTACCATGGGAGCAAATGTACTACACAACAAACAAATGTATATTTTCATATGTTATTTTTTTATTTGAACATGTTAATGCATTTAAAACTTACACAAATTACATTTACTTAAAGTAAGTAAGGCATTATAACTCAAAAAAGTAATTAAATGGTAGAAAACATAAAACTCACAGAATTGCTTTTCACAATTTGAGATACAATAAAGAGGGCTTTGCAAATTTTACGGCCGTATTGTTTAACAAGTACTTATCGTTATCTCATTTACTATTAAAATGCTATTAGGCATTCCATCGATCACAAAAGTAAGAAGAAAGATCAAAGAAAAATTGTGCACAGATAGTAAAAAATACGGTTTTCCAAATTTAAGTCACGGATACAAATAAAAAAGAATACTGTAAATCAGGGAGCAAAATGCCACTAATGATGTAGACTCAAACTGAAAATACAGCTATTTTATGAGTAATCATCATGTTTAATGGATAAAATTATAAAGAGTAATGATTGCATATTTTTTAATGATTCTGTTCTTTCTGTTAAATTTTGCTATTTCACATGGATCACATATATCAAGTATAAAATGAATGCTTAAATATAATATTCAGGATGGCCGAGTGCTAAAGGCAAAATAATTTAAGGACCCCCATGGGTACTAATATTTTTCTGTTGTTTTTTATCTCTTCAAAAATTCTAGTTTGAGGTTAAAATCTAGCAATTTAAGGCTTCTATTGACATACTTAAAAAAATGCCTA
Source organism: Dreissena rostriformis (assembly GCA_007657795.1). Lineage (NCBI taxonomy): Eukaryota > Metazoa > Mollusca > Bivalvia > Myida > Dreissenidae > Dreissena > Dreissena rostriformis. The sequence goes on from VMBQ01000771.1 coordinate 167,846, forward strand.
AATCTGTGGACAAGTCCCTTAAAGTCAGCTTATTGTTATTTTGATTACCCATTACAATCAACATAAAAAACATAGTTTAGGTATTAAATAGGTGAAACACTTAATTAAATACATCACTTAAACACTGATTTCTCTNATCAGTAGAACGGTAAATAGAGCTGTGCTCGGAACCATTCATATCTGTTGTGAGAAGGGTGATACATACCACATTACGAATAAACCGCAATAAACCCTTCAATTGACCTTCACGTATCATAACACACTAGGTGTGCGTGTGTGTGTGTTTTGTTCTTGCTGACCAAATCGCACCACGTGGGTTTCCTTCACATACTTCGGCTTCCTCACAGTACAAGACCGTGTCAAATTATACATATTCCATTTAACTGTCCAAATTCAATATGTTTTCAATCTCCTGATATTAAATAACGCCACATTTATATAAAATGTAAAGCCTTTAAATAACCATTTGTCTCGATCTGATATTGGCTGTGTGATGGCATGCTCCGATCGAGGTGTGTATATTCTGTTCTGTCATAACATTGCTTATTTGTCAAGTTTGTGCTCCAATGATCTCATGGAAAATGTGATCAAAACGGTATTACAAATTAAATTATTGCTGTTAATGTATCCACACAACGTTTATATAAATGAAAAAATATGATATGATGGCACAACAATTTTCGACATTAGCATACACATGTTTTCCGTATTTCCATATTGATTTACATTTGTAGTGATTAAGTATTCATTGCATGCCGGTAATTACAATTGCCCAAATGTAAAGAAGATGTTTACTTTCAATTTGTCTGAATTTAAATCAAATCAAATAACGTAAATTATTTTATTTTGTTCTCAATAAAATGCACATTTCTTGAGAATAAACCATTTTCGTGGATCTTCAACGTTTTGAAATTTTAACACTTTCGTATGTTAGGGCACACCAATTTGAAGAATTCGTCATCATAATTAGTGTTCCAATTCCTTTCAAAAATGCACAATATTGTCATTAAAAAAAGTTGAACAGTATGACAGCCAACAGTTTACTTTCTTGTTTAATGTATTGTGTATAGTCAATAATATTTGACTGAGATTGGTACATTATTGGTACATTTTATAAGTAGTATCTGAGCACAATTCAATTAATCTAAAGCAAATATACAAACGGAGAAACTTCAGCTCCGGGAGCAGGAGGTTAACCTTATTACAACACGTGGTCCTTTATTTATGGCAAGGAACCAATTGCCGAGCAGTGAGAAGCAAAACAACACAAGATAAACCAGGACACAGCAACCACACACAACTAAACATAATTGTGGTAATCGCCTTTTAACAGTCCATGCAAAGCATTTGGTGAAAGCGTATTTCAGAAGCTCCAAACTCACACATGGCCTAGAATTATAAAAAATCTGTTAAGTGTTCATTGAAACATAAATGTTGTTGTTTCTGAGTTTTAAGTCCGTCCGCGTCTAAGTCTGGATAAAATTCCGAAAAACAAAGTAGCTATGATGTATTTTAAAATCATATGTTCCCTTTCATTTTTCGTTTAATTGCTGTTTTTTTTTTAAAGCCAAAAATATGTTTAAAATATAATTATATGTTGTGTTATGCGCTATAGTGTATACCTTTGTTGCGAGTGTATAAGTCTATACGTATAATGTTTATGTAGTAAAGGAAGAGATTCGTCGGTCAACTTCTGTCGTCAGTTGTTTACGCAGTCAAAGCAGCAACTGACACATCCGCCCTGAGTCCTCCAGCCCGTCACCGAAACTCGGCATACATAAATATGGACGAGGAATGGTATAATAGTATACCATTTGTCAAATGTTGTTTACTTTAATGTGCTTCAACATTAACAAGTTTACGCTGATAGCGACACGTTTACTCATACTTGTTGTATACACATAAATTGTGTTAATGCGTCGTATGAACAAATCTTCAATAATGGGTATTTCGCAATAATGTACATGTCTTTTGTACAAGAATGAGTTTCCGACTGTACAAAAGAAAATTATTTGCAATTTTATAAACCTTTCATTTTTATAATCACTTTTTTAAATTTTAATTTTAGTTTATAAGTCATCAACGTTTTATCCATTCTAAAACATATGTATCAGATCGTAAATACTCACTTAAAGATAAATTATGAAAGTATCTTATGGTATTTTAGATTTATAATCTTGGTTCTTACTGGCTTTGGATGTGTTTTACGCGTTCAAACAAACAAAAGTGTTTTTGGATGTAAGAGCTGAGACAAGTTGACGCCCTGATTCGATAGGCGATCCTGGTCCTTTTAAGTGCGAGATATGAAGCACATATACACAACACACCGGTTTTACGTCTCATGCGAAAGACAAGCGAACATTAAAGTAAATACTCACGTTTTGATATAAATGTATATGTACATTATAATCTGGGTAAGTTTCAATGTTGTGAAAAGCATAAAAAAACACTTGTTTAATTCAAAAACGACATGCTTTATACTTAATTAAACAGTTTGTGTTAATTACATTATATAATGTAGACAATATTTTTGTATGCGAATAACTGGACATTCTTGTTGTTATTTTCGTTTTTATTTTACTACTGCAAATATAAGTAAATAAAAACAATTCCATACTTTCTTATGATTACCTGCATTAAAATAGTGTTTTCCAAATGTCATACAAAAGTGTTACTTTTCGAACAAAAATACGATGTCCAAATTATTAAAGTCCGTCATCGTCGAGCGTGCGTCGTCAACGATTTTTTTCAACAAGCTTCTCCTCTGAAACCGATCGGTGGAAATTAACCGAACTGTATTGGAATGTTCCTTAGGCAGTCCTCTGCCAAAATACTTCAACTATTTAGTAGGCTAATGATATCAATGTAACTTCAAATGAAGAAACATGTATATTCTCTAAAAGCAACGCAATATGTGTTTTAAAATGTATATGATAAAGCTAGCCTAACTTATCTACTCCTGACCTTCCGGCAGTCAACAATAATGGGACAGATGGACGTTGCACATTGTGTAAATACGCTCATTCGAAATGATCTAGATGCTCAACGAGTCAGCATGTATGCATAACTTCCTTCTTGTTAAGGATTGCTGTTCGTACCGGTATTTCATGGGCATTACCTGTTCCCCACGTACCGGTACTTGCAAGTTCAGTCAATTCGCGTCCAGCGTTCTCGTGTATTTTAATATCGATTTCTTATTCGTTTTGTTACCAATTCACCATGCAGCGATGCAAATGTTTGCCGATTAAACATAATGTTTATATAAAATTCTGTTCCAATTAATTTAATTACAGCGAAACAAGATACCATGTCCATGCATTAATACAAAGATCTATCAATAAACAATGATTGGAAACTTTGATTCAAGACTGGGGTAGATCTCGTATTATCTCACGGCCCCTGTTATCTGGCGTTATCACACGCTACGGCACCGAGAACACCCGCTTGATTCAAATAAACAATATTTCGTGACTTCGCACAAAAGAACCGGAAACATGTGGAACATGAAACAAAGTTTCGATATTTATAATAGCGTGAATATAATAAAAGTGATTTAAAAACAATACATATAGATTTGAAACAAAATATGTGTCTCTGAACAAAAATTAAGCAAAAATACGTATTAATAGTATTTAAGGCCGAGCAAGCTTTTTTTTACAAGTATACCTGTCAATACGTCTTCGCAAAAAAAAAATCTCTTTGGAATAAAGTATAAGTGTAAAGGTGATATCACAATCTATAGTCTATAACTTTATTCTTTTAACTTTTCTAATTCCAGAGGTATTAAAAAGCGAAACTTTGAGAGTTTTCAGACCGAGCAAGACTACTTAAAAGTATATATCTGCCTCTCCTAAAATTGTATAACAAATGTTTTTCATTATTAATACTTCTTATTGCTAACATTTTAAAGGGAATATACAAATCTATAGCCATATATAAACGTTGTAATTTTATTTTGAAATGTTCCGGAGATATTCATTTGCACAGGGACCTATACAACAAATTTGTTGTAAAGGTCCCTGATTTGCATAACTTTTTAACATTTCAGGCCGATGCAGATTTATTAAAAAGGACATGCCTGCCTTTGCCTAAATTTTAAATTTTCTTAATAAATATTTCTTAATTGAATATCATTTGAGAGGTAATCTAAAAATATATAGCCGCAAATGAAGTTAGTGGTTTTAACTGAAATATAGTTCCATAGATATTCTTTAACGAAACTTTCAGGCCGAGGAAGGCTATTTGAATATGTATATATCTTCCATTGCCATAAACGTTATGCCACCTTTATAAATACTTATGATTAACGTATCATTTTAAAGGTTATATAAAAATATAAAGCAATACATAAATTTTGTGATTTAAACTTGAATAGTCTCGGAGATATTGATTAGGGAATATTATGTACGATTGCAGGCAGATGAAAATTGTCTTTTTGAAAAGTACATATTTGACTTTTTCTTCAACTTAACTTTTTTTTAATTCACATTTCATATTTGAATATCAATTTAGAGGTAATATACAAATCTACAGGCAAAAAATAATTTAACGATTTTAACTGAATTAGTTACGGAGATATAAATAAGAGAAATTTTGAAAAGTTTCAGGCCGAGACATACTTTTTTAATGAAAAGTTCATATCTGCCCTTTCCTTAAACTGTAATGGTTGTATGTTTCTTATTAAAGTATTTTTTAAAGTTAATATAATTAGCGAAGGAAAAATAAATACATTATTTTCTGTTGTTCATTTCCGTATACAATTTACACTTTATTTGAAAAATGTAATAAAGAAATAGATCAGTTTAGAAAATATAGAGAACATCGCCGTAACAATTTTATAAAAAATCATCCTTTTATTTCAGCCGTATGATGTTTTATTGTGTTTACCCCCTATCCAAATAACTGACAAACATTATAAACCGTGCTAATGTCCCTGATACTGAATAAAGATACAATATCACTCTGAACCACACGTTACCTCACAGAAGATTTGTTCTTCGTTTATTATCTGACTTTGGCGCATACGTGTATCAAATAAAGATATTTGTATGTGAGAACCGGTAGCAGCCGGTTGGAAATAGCGTCCGCATTTGTGACCACCATTTTGTGTAGACTCTCATTTAGGTAAACAAACACTTGTTTCCCTTATTAAAATCGAATTAAACATAATTGAAATTAAATTGTGGGAGGTAAATCAAACTTGTATTGTTTTTTTTATTATAATGCAATTAAATGGAACATCATCGATGAACACATGTAGCCTACGTGCTGTCGTGACTGTAGCAGGCAGGATAAAACATTAAACAATTTAAATTAAAGGGACATGCACACTCAGACTTTTATTAGTGAGACCAAACAATGAGTAAACAGAAGGAAAAAAAATGTTCAAGATTCTAATTATGTTCAGTTATGTTAGTAATTCAGATTATTGCAGATTTTGAAGTTTGTCATTCAGTGTCATAAATTTAGAGTTCAGCGGTAAGAAAAAAGAGTTAATGTTTAATTAGTTCTGGCTACCATAACTTTAAATGTCACTTTTTTATGATTTTTGACTGGCGCGACAGGTCTCTCAAGACTATATAAACTGTTCGCTGAAGTTTCTTTAGCTAATGTTTAATTAGATTAAAGACTAAAGAGATTTATAAGAGAATGCTCCCATTAGGGTTTGAATCTGAGACATCTACATCAAAAGGCTTAACACTTGGCATTCCAACAATGTATACTGCAGTAATAAGTTCATGAAATCCAAGTAGGAAGTGATATTACTTTTTATTCTCGTAATAACGCCCCTGGAGCCTTAAATTTGTTTAAAGATGAAGTCTATCAGGAGTCTAGAATAATAGCATTAAGTAATATATGTACCTATTAACCAACATGAGAATATTATTACATCATTTTATTAAAATATTTATATTTTGCATGAAATTACATAGAGTTTTTGAAGAAAAATATATTTCAGAATTGAGTCTTTGAAGCACAGGTACTTGAAAATATTTATTTTTTTCCTTATATATATATAATATAAGAAAAGGTATCCAACGATGATTTCACAGGTATATTTAATAACGCTATGCAACAGCATGAAAGATCGAATAATACACACAAATGTCGTTGTGGTTGTCAGCAGGAAGCATCAATCTATGATTAAACACCGTTTATTTGAGGAAAATCCACCAAGTATGTCCAAAACAGCTAAAAGTTTCACAAATATGAACCCAAAATCGAAGTGTGTAATTCTCGACGTCCATCAACTGGGACTAAAGAACGACGTAGTTCGAATGAAAACTTAGTAAATGAAAAACGTATGTGGAGTTTATAACCAAGTTCTTGGTCATTTGTGAAAAAAGACCGAAATTCACAGTCTGTCATAACTGACAGTTGGACGTCGAGAATTACACACTGCGATTTTGGGGTCATATTTGCCAAACTTTAAGCCGTTTTGGACATACTTGATGGATTTTCATCAAATAAACGGTGTTTATTCATAGATTGGTGCTTCCTGCTGGCAACCACAATGATATTTGTGTGCATTATTCGATCTTTCATGCTGTTGCATATCGTTATTAAATACACCTGTGAAATCATCATTGGATACCTTTTCTTTTATTATATTTAAGGACAAAAATTTTTTTTTTTCAAGTACCTGTGCTTTGAAGGTAATAAAATCTATGAGGGGCCGCATTTATTAAGAAATATACTGTATCATCGTTTATGTATACTTTTAATTATACTGTTGTAGTTGTTATTTCACTCTGTTAAATATACTTGTCTAGGGCCAAATACCAAAGTAAAATAAATCAATCTTATAGTGTTAATACAATTTAAATTAAATCAAAGTTAGTATTTCTTCATTGGATGTTATGACACAGTCATTACAGTGTAGTTATTGACATCAGAAATGACATCATTTGTGTCGTGTTCTGAGAAAACTTGGCAAAATGCTTGTGCGTTAATTGTCATCCCAGATTAGCCTGTGCAGTCCGCACAGGCTAATCAGGGACGACAATTTCCGCTTTTATGGAATTTTTCGTTTACATGATGTCTCTTCTTAGCGAAAATCTAGTTAAGGCGGAAAGTGTCGTCCCGGAATAGCCTGTGCGGACTGCACAGGCTAATCTGGGATGACAATTTACGCACAAGCAATTTGCCCAGTTTTCTCAGAACACGCCACATTTATCTTCAAGACCGTTTCTGTTTACTTCCTATTCCATGCTGAAAAAAAATATTTAAAAAAAATATTAACTTAGTTGAATTATCCTAAGGGATATTTATTATTTAAAATGTGCTGTAAAAAGACGTAAAAATGTAGTTACAAGATTGTTTCCATTGTTTTGATAAAGGCATAATGCCGAAACGTTAATTGAAGGAATAGAATCAGAGATAAAATATTAACGCACATGTTTTAAATGTTATTTTTTTCTTTCTTAGGCATGTGATGTCACAGGTTATATTGGAATAGGCCGGCTGCCAGCCAGAGACTACAAAAATGAACACTTGTCGGTGGCTATTTTGGACGGGTGCCCTGTGCATGTGTTTGTTGGCTGTGTTCGTGGGCATTATACTCCACAAGGCTACCAGGCCCGATGTCCCTGAATATCTGGTGGAGAGTGTAGGGGAGGAAGGGGTCCAGATCTTCATGGCGTTTGACCGAGACGGGGATGGGTACCTGTCCATGGACGAGTATGAGGCGCTCTACCTTTCTATGCTGGATTCCAAACATGGACAGGTATGTTATTATGTATTCATCCCATATTTTTTCTAAAAAATTATGCTTAAGCACATTACTGTAAGCACTGCACTTGCAAACTTTCAAGCAGGCTTTCTCTAATTCTATTTAATGGTGCTCGTAGCATTTTCTTGCGGTAAAGTATTTTAGCCACACTCTTGGAAAATTGGTTTTAATGAATGTGTGTAAAGTGTCGTCCCAGATTAGCCTATACAGTCTGCACAGGCTAATTAGGGAGGCCACATTCCACATATAATTGATTTTCGTTTAGAAGAGATTCCTTTAAATATAAAATTCCATGATTGTTGTCCCTGAACAGCCTGTGCAGACAGGCATAGGCTAACCTGGGATTACACTTAAAACAGTAGATTGAGTATGAAATTAAGTAATCATGTATTCAGGTATTAATATTTATAAATGAAATTGATACAAATGTGAATATGACTGTGATCAATTTTTCAAATGAATATTCAATTAAACATACTGCAGCATTGGTTTGCAAAATCATAGTTTGAATCATTGTTAAGAGAATATTTTATAAAAATTCTGCATTGTATGTATTTTATTTCAGCAATTTGAAAACAAGTGTATTGATCTCTAAAACAACTAGATTTTAAGTTTTAGTTGTTTTTTTTATGTTTTAATTAACCTATTTGTATCAGTACAGTTTTAGTTCACTATTTTAGGAATGGGGCCACTGGGCTCTTTGGATTGGGAAAAATCGCATTGTTTTGACTACCGGTATACATGTAATTGGGAAATTGGTGTATTTTATTTTTTTGCTAGTTTCACAAAACAAAACACTGCAGTATCACTCGTTACATTCTATATTTGACATAAAACATTTACAGAACTGTTTAAATCATAATAACATGATGTTTAGAAAAAATATTCTTATCGGGTCAATGTCCATGTATCAGTTTGCATATTTCAGACCAGTTTGCAGACTCGAGAGTACACACAGCCTATAACTGCAGATGATGAGGTGATAACATTGAGGGCACGTTTTCAGCCTGTCCTTAGGGAAACCATGACAAGATCAAAACAAGAAGGAGTAGGTACCTTTATACAGTACTTATTTAAAAGATTCAATTCAGTGAAAACAATTTGATGGAAAAGTTTACAAACTGAAAACATAAATTTCATGGTCGCAATTGCAGTAATAAATGAATTAGCCCCAATTTTTGCTTCCAGGTACAATAGCTAATTTTTAATTTAAGCAAACTGGTAGAGGTAAAAATATTGCCATAAAACTGTGTGAAAATTATTGTTTCAGCTATAACTATTCAATATTTTTATGGATTTTAAAATAGCTTGGCTAAAATGTAAACCATCATAAGGCAACATGTAACATGTTTCACCTGTCTCCTTACATCAAAAGTTAAGGTCACGCTTAGACTAGAGGTAAAAGTCATATTTTGCCACAAAGCGGTTAGTTTTTTTTACATAAGTGGAGTTTTTAGATAAAATTAGACGGTGTGGGCATCTATGTTCTTTGGACACATGTCTTGTTATGTCTTCTTTTGTTTTATTTTTATTTTGATTCTTACTTTGTTATAGAGTAAAAAAAAAATCTAAACAAATCAAAATAGGAAAAACCCTGAGTAAAATACTGTAAAATCATTATTATTTGTTGGACATTATTTTTCATTAAATTCGGGGTTGACCGATCCACAAATTTAATACAAACACATCTGGAAAAGATTGATGCAAATTCCTTATTTTTTCCAATATCAGTAATCCACAAATTTACCTGTCCACAAAAAAACAATGAAATATCATGCCAACGAATGTAAATGATTTTACATTATAATGCCTTGTACAGATCCAGAGTGATGTGACAGCCCTTCCTGGACTGGTCAACTGGACGAAGACATTTAAGGAGTGGCAGACGTTTGCAGTGCCCCATTTCCTGACCTTCTTTCCGAGGGAGAATCTCAACGTAGGGGCTGTGTATCACCTCGTGAAGGATGAGAGGACATTCCTTGAAAAGTGGGTCCATTGTGAGGGATTACAGAGCTTTCAATAACTCAGCCTCGTTCTGGGAAACTGGGCTAAGTGCATGACTTCTTCAGACACTTATGAATCTGTTTCCTTGGTAGAACCAGTACTTGATGTCCTTTGAGAAAATCTTGAGAATGCTCTCAGAGCCCAGAGTTTGGATCAAATCCAGCACCTCACGGCCACTAAGTGGACACCTTATGATGCACTTCACCACCACGCCCTTACATTTGAAACCTGTGCACTCATAGGGTGAGACTGTTGTGTGAGCCCAAAGATCTTATATATCAGATTTTCATGTTAAATACATAAATAACATGTTGATAGGTATCATGTTATATGTCTTTGATGTCAAATGATTATCGTAACATATTCATTTCACGCATTTGTTAAGTATCAGTAATTGTTACTTAAATGTACTAAGGTGAAATTTTCAAGAAAAAAACGTTTTTCCCATTAAGTAGTATTTATTTAACCTATAACTTGATAAACAGCTTGGATGGTTTAAAGGTACTGGTGGGTCTGATATAAGGCTTGGATGGAATAAATGTACTGGTAAATGTTCTATTTGAGCCTTGCTTTGGGAAAACAGGGCTTATCACATTTGCATAAAGTTTAAACCCAGATTAGCTGGTGCAGTCAGCTTTTATTGTTTTCGTATAAAGGAAGTGTTTTCTTAACAAAAATTTAGTCTAGGCAGAAATCGTGCTTCCTGATTATCCTGTGCAGACTGCACAGGCTAATCTGGGATGACACTTTACGCACATTAATTTAGCCCCTTTTTACCCAAAGCGCGCCTCATTTCTATGTGTATTATTAACTTGTGTTACTTTTTCAGATTAGACGGAGATCTGGCCAGCAATCGGTACTATCCACCAGATGTAAAGGCCGAGCATGTCATTCTCCACCGTCTGCTACAGATGTTTCATCCCCGCCCATTTGTCATGTCGAGATTCAAACCTAGAGGCTCCATGGCCGTCCTCAGAGCAAAAAGTGCCACACACTTTGACATACTATTAAGGTACAACTAATTGTTCGTTTTTTTGAATTGTCAACATTTAAACAAAGTTTTTTGGGTACATTTTCTTTCTTTGCATTATCGTTATTTTAAATCGTATTTCAGTCATATAATAGTGCTGAGTTAACATGCTCACACTTTGCCAGGGCAAGCTTTATCAATGTTAGAGATTGAGCAGTACTAAGTGCAGGTACAGTAAATCAGAGCTAGTGGGGGAATGGCCTTAGAAATAAATTCATGACCAATCCCCTTATTTATTTCACCCTCCTACCTGTTTAACCCTTTGAGCGCTGGAACCGGATTTTGAAGGCCTTTGCAAACAGTTTGGATCCAGATGAGACGCCACAGAACGTGGCGTCTCATCAGGATCCAAACTGTTTGCTATTCTGATAGTATTCTTTGAAAAAAATCGAAGAAAATGCTAATTTTAGAAATTCAGCAGACAACATTTTAGCAGACGACAAATTTCCCAGCATGCAAAGGGTTAATATGCTTATACCGTACTTAACCATGTATTGTGCGCAGTGTTTAGCCTCCCAAAATTTAATTTCAAAAGTTGGTGCACTTTATACATTAATACAATTCTATTCTGAGTGCTCATTTGCCAAAAATATTTGTGCTATCAAAATTTACATAATAGACACTTATGTTTGGCATTTAACAAATCAGGTACATGTTTAAAATGATTGCGCATAATGCATGGTAAAGGACGGTATGCTACTTTCATGAAAAATTCATTGAGCAATCATAAATTCATTCAAAATCTGTGAACAGGTCCCTTTAATTGATAATGTTAATATTGCTGTCTTGTGTAATACGATTTCCAGGATACATGCTGAGTTCCAGCTGAATGAGTTACCCCACTACCCACTGTGGTTTACCCCGGCTCAGTTCACCGGCCGTGTCATCGTGACCAGGGATCTACAGCGTATTGAGCACTTCAATCTTCATGTCCCAACCTCTAAGAAGCTCAATGTTGGTGAGATATCAGTGTTGTTTTTTTGGTCAAATTTGGGGCCAACTTTCTACCAAATTCCTAATAACAAGAAGTATATATTTTTTGGAAATGAGTGCCTAAATTTCCCACGTAAAGTCCCCCCCCCCCTTTTTTTTTAAATTAATTCATTTGCCTATCCAGCTGTGTAAGGTGAACCTAAGAAAATGTAACATTCAAGACATTTGTATTCTAAAATTTAAAGTTTTTTTACCAGAAAACAATTTCCAAATTTCAAATTTTAGTACAAACAACGCAATTTATCCAAATCCAAAGGACCTGGCCCATTCCCAAAATGGTAAAAAAACACAGAAGTAAAGAAAAGTGTTGTGTGTATCCTGTAGCAGACTGACGGTTGTCCTGTTGACCTTCAATATTTATGCACCATGAATGTAAATTACCATGGTGCCTAAATTGTTTTTTGGACCGGAAGATTTTGTCGTCTGTTTTTGTAATTGTATTGAAAGACTGAAGCCAACCAGAGCCAAAATCCTTGTTTCTTACAATGTTTGTTTGTTTAAGATCTTTATCAAGTTGAAAGCCTTATCTACCTGTTAAAGACTTAAATGACTATGCCAGCAACGAAAATCGTTCATGGATGCTTAAGAGAAAATATATACAGAAGAACAGATTTATCAAACACGTATTGACGTCTCAGTTTTAATTAGGGCTGTCGCGATAGATACGCCCTGAGCGTATCACGATATATCGCGATACGGCAGCACTGTATCGCAGTACATATCGCGATATTTTACAGAATGTATATCTGTGACAAAAACACCAGAATAACAGGTTTTACAACTTCAATAAACTCAATAATCATAAAATACTGGTATCATGGTATGACTAGAAACTGTAATGAATGAGAACAATCATTTTCTGGCAAAATGTTGCCAAATATCACTTTTTGACGTTTAGTTTTCACAATTTTATACTCATTGTAATTGTTATTCATGTCTATTTGGACAATGTCAACCATGTTGTTTCACAATAGCTGTGTCTAGGATCTGTGTAAATCGAACGCTTCAAGGACAGGTTTAAAATGCAGAGTCAGTGGGGCCCATTATTAAATATCCGTAGCGTTCTGACTTTTCCTCGACTTATTCAGCATCTAAAGATAACATGATTCGGAAGAAGAAATAGAATAAACATGCTTCTGATAATTATGAATTTATTTGCATGGGAAATCGGTCCCAACTTCAAAAAAGTTACGGAAACTTACAGGCTTGTATAGCTCCGTATTTTAAACATGAATGTTAAACATCTACATATGGAAGTGCTTGCTTTACCTGGATATTAACGGATTATTTATTTAACCCTTTTTAATCGCTTCTAAAGTTTTCAAAACGATAATTATATCAAAATATGTTATATTTTTATTATCTGTGTTCATAAAAGAATAATTAGATTAAAAAACCAGTGCGGCAACGTCGTACCGCATTGCGTTTTTGTTTAACGACATGCACCGCGATATACCGGTTTACCGGTGAATCATGACAGCCCTAGTTTTAATCCAGGCAGATGGCAATTGTATCATAGAAATCATTCTATCATTGAATGATGTATTAACCCTTTGAGCGCTGGAACCGGATTTTGAAGGCCTTTGCAAACAGTTTGGATCCAGATGAGACGCCACAGAACGTGGCGTCTCATCAGGATCCAAACTGTTTGCTATTCTGATAGTATTCTTTGAAAAAAAATNCACGCTATCGTTAACGGGAACACCCGTGATCACCGCGATGCTGCGCAGCCACCGTAAACACCTGTCTGCGAGGGTCATTCTCGCGTTTTAAATGTACATGTACATGTACAAAATAAAATCATATACTTCATGTACATGTAGATATTATGTGCACATTTATGCGTACTTAAACTCGGGCAGTACGTTAAGTCGGAAACTAAAACTAAGCGTTTAGATGATCAATACGATTAACTTTTATGGTGTTAATCAATGCAATTGCCCTTTTTGTTTTCACAAAATTGGGTTTCATTTCTCCCGATTTCCAGAAAATGACTTGTACATGTTGCATGAAATCTAAATATAGCGTGTTACAGCGTGTTTGATTTTTATTTTATTCAGATGAAATGTCAATTCCAAATCATTCGCGAGCTACCCCGGTACTTGAGAAGAAATTCACTACGAAACTTTAAATCGAAATTAAAAGATCCCAATGTTGTCTGCGCTACGAAGATTTTGTGTAAAAAATAAATACACCCACGCCAATTTTCGCGCGCTTTTTATGGTTCAGAACAAAGAAAATGAAAATATCATGGGCATATATACATGTATTTATTTGTGGCTACAATTTGTAACAGAACATGAACTCTACACAACGCGCGCACTAGGCGTCAGGTGATTTACGAATGTTGGAATACACCTGTTCTGATTGGGCGCTTATTTCATCAAATCTTTAAATAGAAACATATGCCGAAATTCATTTGATAGTTTAGAGATATGGCGAACGTTTGTGATTTTTGCATTTCTATCACACTTTTATCGTCAACATTGACCAGAATTTGCATGAAATCGGAAATCTCGGGATTATCGGGTAATGGACAGAGACGGGAATTTTTGCATGTATGCGGTAATCGATTGTGATTGTTCGTAATCGTTGTTAATTTTTTAGACACCAAATGACACCTATAACATTCAAACGCACGGTAGATTCTTTCTGCAAATTGGTACCGACCTACGTTTATGTTCAATTATTTTATTTCTAGCGAACACGATGAACACCACGGTAGATATTATGGGTCCGCGGTGATTTGCGGTGTCCACCTTATGGAAAACGGCCCCCGCGAATATTTGATCTGAACACTCATCGCGGGGGTCGTTTGGTAAGCGAACACCGTAAAATGAACACCGCGACGAGTGGCGTTTGTCCAAGTACACGTTGCCTGTACTGTATCACTTTAATCCTGACAGGCCTTATGGCGATGTACTGGCATTACAGAGAAATTTCATAAGGGAGGCATAAACCATCATCTTGAACTAAAATTGTAACAACAAATATTTATACTTTGACATTTCTCCTGTCTTATGAGTAAGATTTATAATGGAGCTGAAAGTTTCAAAGTTACAGGTTCAATATTTAACAAGTATTTATTCATACAAAATATCAGAATGCAACTAAAATTGTAACTGCAAATAATTATATTTTTACCTCCTCCATTTCTAAGAAATTAGATTTATGATGGAGCCAAATATGTTTCAAATTAGTCATGTATTTGTTCCTACAAAATCTGAGAATGCAACTAAAATTACCACAACCCCTACATCCCCAACCTATTGATTGCACTGTAATTATTGCACTTCAAAGGTCACTAGAAGTTAATGGATGTAAATTCAGCCATTGAAACTGGAAATAAATCAATGGAGCCTATTTGTATAGTAAATCATCTAATCTGAAGTCTAACTTTGTGTATACAGATCAATGGGGTACAGAAACGGCTGTCGATAATTATCAGGATCACAGAACAAAAATAGTAATTCCACTGAATTATTAAATAACAATTGATGAAAATTCAATGAAAAACCTTAATATTTGATGAAAAATTAAAAAGATTCTTTGTTGTTGCTTATTTTAAAAAGCAAACATATTGACAATACAAAATCTTAAAACTCCATGAATGATGTACCCGACAACCTTTCACCTGGTTACAATTACTTTAAAATGTCACTTTTTAAGTTTTCAGTTTTTTATTTATGCAACATAAAGTTATGAAAGCAAAATGTACTAGGATTTGACAGTTGATAGAAAGTCACCATAAAAACTTAAAAACTCATCAACCGTGCTTTTTGAAGCAGAACTGACTAAAATGTTCAAACAGCATAATTGCATGGTAAGATGGATAATGTTCACACCTATATGTATATTGCATACTTGATTACTTCTGATACAATACTGTAAAAACACGCTTTTAAACTGGTTTTCTTTTAACCATCTGGGAATTCAGGGCACTAGGTGCCGTTTGGGAAAAATCTATTTGTTTTAACTTAAATTGAGAAATTTTGTTTTGTTTTTTCGCTTTCATATACTATACAAGAAAACTTAAAAGCCATAAGTGGCTCATGCAATGGAGGCATGTACATGTACAATGTAGAAGCTTACCTGTTATATCATATGCAGATTTTGTGATGTTTAAGCACTAACTGTGGTTTGTATCTGGGTTTTAAACTCTGCATGACGCACTCTGCACTCACGGATGATATATGCAGGTCTCAGACGGTATTAGAACAAACTTAAGTTTTTATTATATACATATTTAAAAAACATGTAATCACATGTAATCACTTAGGTGGGGCTAATTGTGACCCCATGAGGAGAGTGATTTGAACAAATGGACCATGCAACAATTTGAAAGAGAGTCTTCCACATATCTTTCCTGTGGATTTTGGTCAAATCTGCCAAGCTGTTCAATAGCAAATTAGAAGAAAAAGGTCATGGATGCACAGACAATACAGGCCTTTTTCTGCCTATCTCACGGGTCCGATAGTCGGACCCATTCCCCATGCCAAATATGAATATTTTTTCCCCATTTTTCAAAAAAAATCCCCCCCCCACATTTTTTTTTTTTTTTAGAAAGAAGTGTCATAATGACTAATGATTATTAGAATCTATAGCTCAATTTTATTTTTTAAATAACCTACAAAATATATAACCAAAATTTATATGATTTTTATCCAAAATGGCCGTAAAACCCCCTGCCCAAACAATGCTTTTGTAGATGAAAATTCTTCCCCATTTGGAAGATTTCACGACTCGAAAAATCCCCATTTTGCTAGGTACTTTTTCCCCAAATAGACAGAAAAAGGCCTGCAATACAGTATTCATAAAATCTCGCAATTACCACCACATGAAAGTGCTTAAAGGTGAGCTTAAAAGATTGCATTCTACACAAACATTCAGAAGAAAGATTTTACAGTCATTATATAATTGTATCAAATTAACAATATCTACATGACTTTTGTATATCAAGCCTGTCAATGGGTATAATACGTGTACATGGTACAGTAATCAATGTTCAATTACATGTCACTTTCTTACGCCTACTGTTTCAGATTGATTGATATTGTTTTGTTTGAAAATTCTCTAGTTTCGTAAACTTACTTTCGGGCCACTTAGCATAACCACAGTCTGCAAACCTAACATTTTCGTCTTCATAGCCAATGTGGCTATGAAACTTTCAACATTTCATAGCCAGAGTTAATTTTTCATAGCCATTTTTTTTTCAAGTTTCTATTTTTGAGGTATACAATGCGAAATAGTATAAACCAGACCGTATAACTGCATGCATGTTCGTCATTCTATGTTTTGTTTTTTTCGCACATGAAATAAAATGTGCATATTGTTTGACTGCAAAAAATGAAAACCATGCATTTACCTAGACAATACGTCAATATATAATTTGGTTAACATATTGCTTTACTATATGCTTTTGAACTGCTTTACTTGGAGAAATTGATCACTGGAAATATTTCAAGATTGCGGACAATTGTAAGATTTTCGGAAAGTAGCGAAGAATTTTCGTAAGTTGCAGTTCATGTCCGTGCCATCCGATAACCAATCAGAAATAAATAAATAAAATTTCAGGCAAAATTGGAACCGAGCGCAAGTTTCCAGAATGCCGACAATATTAATTTTGTTATAAAGTGAACACGCACTCGAACGAATTTTCGTAAATTGATTATTCATCGGTTTATTTACAAACGGTTTTTCGGATGTTTTTCATCGCAATTCAGGCAATCGATAGACAATTTGTCCATGGCCAGAGCTTAGATTTCATCGCATTGGCGATCAGGCGATGGGTTAATTTTGCAGACTGTAACCAACGAAAAAAGTTAGGGCAGAATAATTTCTATTCACACAATTGGAACACGCTAACCTCAGTGGTGAAGACCGTAAAATATGTTAACAATCTAAGTTACTCTTCAAGACAAAAAGCTATTATTCTTAATTAATGATTGTAAAACTCCCACATTAAAAAACACAGAACAAATGATAATTCAGAATTCAGAAACTAAACATACTCGTGTTATAAACCATTAATAACAGAATCATGTTGCTAGGTCATGCTAAAGAGAAATAATTTTCACTTTGTCATCGTTTATCTAAACAGCAATTTATTGTAATTATGTCAACAGTTCATTTAGAAATATTCTGATGGATTGTTCCATGCCCTTGCAACTTTTGACGACTCTTGCTTTAATGTTATATACTGTAAAATAAAGTGACAAAAATGACACATGAAATGCATGCTTAAGAAAATGACAGTTAAAAATTGTAAAAGAGCAAAAACAGTATTGAGACACTTTTTTCTAATTAACCCTTTGCATGCTGGGAAATTTGTCGTCTGCTAAAATGTCATCTGCTGAATTTCTAAAATTAGCATTTTCTTCGATTTTTTTCAAAGAATACTATCAGAATAGCAAACAGTTTGGATCCTGATGAGACGCCACGTTCTGTGGCGTCTCATCTGGATCCAAACTGTTTGCAAAGGCCTTCAAAATCCGGTTCCAGCGCTCAAAGGGTTAAAACTTACAATGTACATTATGAAGAAGTATGTGTATATATTGTACAAAATACCAATACGTGACATGTACATGTATCATATACAAATGTAGGAAGCATGTTATACCTTTATTTACACATTAAAGGTTAATTTTGTTAAGATTTGTTATAAAATGCACTTGTCCGGTTCCAAAACCTGACAAAATCAGGACCAGCAGACAAGTGGAATTTTTGTACCCTGCAATTATATTAATTTATCTTCTGAACTAGACTAAGTTCAATATTGGCACTGAAATAGGCCAACTTTTAATGTCACCTGTAACCAGATCAAGGATAAGAACATTTTTAACAAAACATAGAATTTACTATTGCATTTTGTGTACTCCATAAACAACCAAATGCAGTATTCAGTCACAGCATACAAATTTCATTTAGAATGATTCCTTAAGAATGTAAACCGAGTTGAATTGGTTCAATTTTAGTACTCTAGTACTCAAAAAACAAACCCTGTATGACAACACTGGTGAGATTCCCATCTACAAATGTATTATTCTGGGTTAATTAATTGAATTACTTACCGACTTTCATTATTTTGACACAAGAGTCAGCCTACATTTGTACCATAAAAGCCTACGTACATTTGTACTTTACCTCATGATTATGTGCAGCCTAATTACCCTATCATTATTATTCATAATATTAACCTTAATTAATTTCCTACTAAGGTCATGGACTGTCTGTCATTTTGTCACCATAGACATCTGGTGCGATAAAACAGTCAATATTGTGACAAAACAATAAAATAATGCTTATTGCCGGTTGTTTATGGTTAAACACTGAAACAAAAAAAAACACTGAAACCTTAGGGAATTTCTTAGTCTAAACCTAACAAGTGATGTGTTTGAGAAACACTATGCCCCCTTTTGAGCGATTTTGACCCATATATTTGACCTTTGACATTGAAGGATGACCTTGACCTTGACCTTTCACTCAATTAAAATGTGCAAGTCCATGAGATACACATGCAGTGCGCCAGCTAGGNGGGGGGCCCTAGGAAGGGCAGGGCGGAGGTTCGGGAGGGCAGGGTGGAGGTTCCGGAGGGCAGGGCGGGGCGCCCTTCAATTTAGGCCTAGCTGGAGCACTGCACATGCATGCCAAATATCAAATTGCTATCTTCAATATTGCAAAAGTTATGACTAATTTATAAGGCTAAAGTTTTGGGACAGAATGACAGACGGACAGGCCAAAAACAATATACCCCTTCTTTTTTTTTAAAGGGGGCATAAAAAGGTTTTAAAGCACTGTCTATCAATTGTCCATGGAATAATTGCCAAAATATATTTAAGTTCTACAAATTTTTACTTTCTCTTTTTAGTTGACCAACCAAGAGTGGCAGGACTTAGGGGGGNGGGGGCAAAAAGAGGAAGGGGCATCTCCCTGCAATTTCATTCTAGATATTTACCTTCGTGAACCAACACTTTTTTTGCTTAGCTGTCTGCCAATGCGATTTAAAGCCCAATATAGGACAACTTTTGATGTCTTAACCAGATCAAGGTTAAAAACATTTTTACCAAAACATAGAATTTACTATTGCATTTTGTGTACTCCATTTACAACCAAATGCAATAATCAGTCACAGCAAAAACTAATTTCATGTAGAATGATTCCTTAAGAACGTGAACCGAGTTGAATTGGTTCAATTTTAGTACTCTAGTACTCAAAAAAACAAACCCTGTATGACAACACTGGTGGGTCAGTCTGCTCTATTATTCTGGGTTACATGTAATTAATTGAATTACTAACCGACTTTTATAACTTTGACACAAAAGAGTCAGTCTACCATAAAAGCCAACGTACATTTGTACTTTACCTCATGATTATGTGTAGCCTAATTACCCATCATTAATATTGAATTCATAATATTAACCTTAATTAATTTCCTACTAAGGTCATGGCATGCCTGTCACTGTCACCATAGACACCTGGTGCTATAAAACAGTCAGAATTGTGACAAAATAATGCTAATTGCCGGTTATTTTTGGTTTGACAATTGGGAGAAAGGTGACAGCCAAGTTCACTTAAAAAAAAATGCAATGGCTGGCAGATTTTAAGGTAAGTTTAGGACAAGCAGGACTACATGAATAGAAATACGGTAGATCTATCAAAAAGGCAGTTCCTGATCCTTGCAGTGAATAATACTCTTATCAGGGAATTAACTCAGACACTGAATTAAGTTTAACAATATATTTAACAACAAACTGTACACATAAATTTACAATGTACTATTAAGGATTTCCGCAAGTTTCTACATGTTGTATATATCTAAATGTTTAAATTTTATCCTTTTTATAAATTTATGACACATTACTATCTTAACATGAACTAACTAATTTTTAATCTGTGAATAACAATTTCTTTAATCTAAGAAAGGCATGATCAACACATAAACAATTGGCATGGATTAAAACGGCAGAATGATTATAAATATAAATCCTGCAACAATCAGATCAATCATAAATGTATATGCAAGTCATGTTTCTGAGAATTAAATTCTGTCAATCTTCTAAACCAAACTAAACAGGTCCAAATATGTCTTTGTGACAGATCTACATGTTTGATCACAAGATTTACAGAATGACCTGGAAAAGGAGCAGGGTGGATTACTGAACCATACTAGTGCAGTCCTTTTCCTGGCCATTACATGTATGAGGAAAAATGCAATTTCGGAATTGGGAATTTTTTCGCGCGCAAAAGTCCACTGATTTCGGAAAAAAATAATTTAAGATAACTCTTTATAATAATTCAAATTAGAAGAAAAATATCATAGTAATTATAGATATATACATGTACTTTGTTAGATGTAATTGGAAAAAAAAAAAAATGGGGATTTTTTTCTTCAAAATTTTGGTTTAACATACTAGTAGATACGCCAGGAAAATGCCTGTAGTGACAATTTATCTCTGAATTTAATAAACCTTAGGGGATCTCTAAGTCTCAGGGGTTTTTTGGCCCGATTTTATAGCCGAGTAACGGCTATGTTCCCAATGGCAAAAGGTATACTTTTTCCCAAAATTTGGAAAAAAATTCCCAATTTAAAAAAAAAAAAATGTTTTTTTTTTGTTTTTTTTTAGAAGTGTCTAATGATTATTTTATCACAATTTTATTTCAATTACATGTAACAAAGTAAATAATAATGATTTATATGATTTTAATTTGAATTATTATACAGAGTTATATCAATATATATGGTTGTACTAAAGTGCTACCAAAGAAGGCTACTGAATTTATTTTCCCAATTTCTTGAAAATGCTGATAAAATTCCCAAATCCAAAGCCAAAGGTTTAAAAGGTTTTAGAGCATTGTCTTTCAATTTTCTATGGAAAAATTGCCAAAATATATTTAAGTTCTACAAAATGTATTAATTTTTTTAGTTGAACAAGATTGAGTGGCAGGACTTACTGCTGGGGGGGGGGCTAAAAGAAGCAGGGGGCATCTCCCTGCAAATTCATTCTAGATATTTATATGTTCATGAACCAAATTTTGTTAATGCTTATCTATCTGCCAATGCCATTTATACAATGTAGCCTAATATAAATACAGTTCTGTTACAACCTATGACCTTGTTTACATGTAAAATATTTATGTTTCTAGAATGTAATAGTAATTTAGACCAATTGTATACCAAAGGTAAAATGTCGGGCAAACTATAAAGCCATGTAGAAGATGAGATATGTGTACAGCTTTCACAGAAGAATACCTTTATCATTTTAAATTGAGTGTGACAGAGCAGGGAAAACTACAAAATGTAATTATCAGAATTTATATTAGCTGCCTATAGTATACCAAAAAACATGAAATGGACTTGTTCACAGATTTCCGATTTTTTGTAAAAATGTCAATAATCTGTTAACTGACAAATCTATAATGTTTTGAATAGTCTAAACTAATTTTAATTGCAAGACAAAATGTTGAATATAAACTATTGCCTTCCCTGGGATTAGGACCGCGAGATGTAAAATCCAATGTGCTATCACTGCACCACGCAAGTTTAAGAACTTTTTGGCAAATCATAAACGCTATACAGTTGTTGATGTATTTCCAAAATATTGAGGAAAAGCGTTATAAACACATTATTATTTTACCGATTTGAAATGATGATTATCGGATCCATTCTTGAACCAATATTTTAAACAGTTTTTTAGTCAGGAGTATTATTTCGCTTGTTTAAACATAATGCACGTGTATACATGTACATTCTTTTCAGATTTATGGCAATTATTTTGAAAATCGTCATTGTACCAAACTGCGCACACTCCACAAGTCCCTTCAATATCGTCTACTTGAAATGGATCAGACAGCGATTTTTTCCTTCTTTATAAAGTACCGGTAAACGGCACTTTCCCAAT